>MU223584.1:3092844-3117185 GCA_018584345.1 Thuja plicata
ATTAATTTAATTTCATCAAATAAAGAAATTCTTAATAAAAAAGAATTCAATTATCTCACATGTTGAAAATAATTATTAAATAAATGAATTAAATATTCATTTATCTTCAAAGAGATAACTCCAATTACATCACATGGGTTACTCTGCCCATCTCTCCAATCCACATGGGTAACTTCACCCACCTCTTCAGTTCAAAAAGGCAACTCATAATTAGCTCTTCAGTTAACCAAACTCTATCTCCTTTTTACCAAATAAAGAGTGGAGTTTACTGAGGACCTCTGCTGTTCCTTTTGATCTCAACCGTTCATCTCCCCATCTCTGGGATTGATCTCAACCGTTCATATCATCACCAAATCCTATATAATAAACCCTTCACAACCAGTTGAAGGGTCCAGGATTTCAAGCTCTCGTGCGCCATTACTCCGTCAGTTTGGTTCTAGCATTCAAGCCATCTTGTGACCACACAGACACATTTCAATTATCAAAATTCTCGAAGCTTCTCAAGTCATAGACGTTGCCCTGCCAATACTGAGCATCAAGAATAGTGTTTCAGAAGGAGTAGAGAGAAACAATAGAAGCTTCAAGCATTGTGGGGTTTGCATTTATTTGTCTTCCTTTTTCTTGCTTGTACATTTTATTGCTCACGTTTTTGTTATTTGTTTAGTAGTCATTATATACTTGATTCACATTCATTTGTGAAACCTTTGCTACTAACCCTCACCTTTGGAAAGCTGTGGGAATCGAAAACAGAGGCGTACAATATTATTTTTGGAGGAAATGATGAAATGAGCATGAATTTTTCTGAAGAAATGAAAAATGAATTTCAAATGTCTATGATTGGTGAAATGAAGTTCTTTCTTGGTTTGCACATTACTCAAGAAAAACATGGTATTTTCATCTCTCAGACCAAGTATCTTAAGGAATTGTTAAAGAAGTTTGGAATGGAAGATTGTAAACCTATTGGAACACCTATGATTATTAGTTGTAAGCTTAGTACTACTAATGAATCTCAAAGTGCTTTTCAGACAAAATACAAATTCGTGATTGGAGGTTTACAATATCTAACTAATACTAAACTAGACATTGCTAATTTAGTTGGAATTGTTGTGAGGTTTCAAGAAGATCCTAAAGAGACTCATTTTTCTGCAGTTAAGAGGATATTCAGATGTCTGAAAGGAATACTAGAATAGCTTATGGTATGAAAAGTATGATAATTTTACTTTGCATTCTTATGCTAATGTTGATTGGGAAGTTAGTGTTGCCGAAAGAAAGAGCACAAGTGGTGGTGCGTTTTTCCATGGAAAGAGGTTGGTTTCATGGTTAAGTAAGAAGCGAGATTGTATAGCTCAGTCTATTTTTGAATCAGAGTATGTTGTTGTTGCTATAAATTGTACACAAATTATGCGGATGAAGCAGATGTTGAAGGATATTGGGATTAATTTTGAAGAACCAGTGGTAATACATTGTAATAATACAAGCATAGTGAACATGTCAGAGAATCTTGTTATGCATTCAAAGACCAAACATATTTCAATCAAATAACACTTTTTGAGAGACAAGATTACAGAAAAGGAAGTCAAATTAGAGTCAATCAATGCAAAGGAAAAAATAGCAGATATATTCACAAAACCTTTTCCAAAAGATGCCTTTGAGTATCTCAGAGGTATGCTTGGGGTGGGAACCACTCCTTGAGAGAACTAAATGATGAATAAATGCATTATTACAGTATCTATTAGAGCTATATCAATCACTCAACTTGATGCTTGGGTGCACTCCTCCGGGGGAGTGATCACAAAACATATTTGGGTGATCAAGCACCTAGTTGTTGAAGGCATGAAGATTTAAAAAACCTACACCTTGCAAAGGTGGGATGGTCAGAGAAGGAAGATAGATATGGAACCCTTTTCCATTGATTTCAAAGGGGGTGATAGAAGTACAAAATCCCTACTATTTTAGGGGGATCTGTGAAGAGCATATTGAGAAGATTGTATTGAGAATGATATTGTTTGGGTTGATGGATTTTATCATATATTGCCATAAATTCCAAATGGTGATATTGTTGGAATTGGTTCTGTGAGAGGTGTTGACATTCTTTTTTTTTGTTGATGTCAACATATGTTTTAGTTGAAGTCTCAAACAGACTGGTTATCAGTACAAGGAAGACTACAAGATGTTGGAAATTTTGGAATGGTGTGTACTTAGAGGGGAGGGGTGCATCATTACCCTTTAAAATTTTTAGTCAATTAACCTTTATCCTTTAGTAATCAATTGCTTTTATTACCAACCTGTAGACCTCTCTTCTATGATCTGTGATTCCCAACCTTTCCAAAGGTGAGGGTTAGTATCAAAGGTTTCGCAATTGATATGAATCAAGTACACAATAACTACTAAAACAAAAAACAATGAAACATAATCAATAAAATATACAAGCAAGAGAAAGGAAAAAAAATAAATGCAAACCCCACGATGCTTGAAGCTTCTATTGTTTCTCTCTACTCCTTTCAAAATGTTGTTCTTGATGCTTAGTATTGGTGGAGCAATGTCTATGACTTGAGAAGTGATGAGAATTTTCTAATTGAAATGGGTGTCTGATCGCAAGATGACTTGAATGCTAGAACCAAACTGACATAGTAATGGTGCATGAGAGCTTGAAATCCTAGATCCTTCAAATGGTTATGAAGGGTTTATTATATAGTAATTGGTGATGATATGAACGGTTGAGATCAATCCCAAAGATAGGGAGATGAATGGTTGAGATTAAAAGGAACTTGGAGAAGCCATCAGTAAACTCCACCTCTTCATTTGGTAAAGAGGAGATAGAGCTTGGTTAACTGAAGAGCTAATTGTGAGTTATCTTTTTGAACTGAAGAGGTGGGTGAAGTTACCCATATGGACTGGAGAGATGGGTGGAGTAACCCATGTGATCTGATTGGAGTTATCTCTTTGAAGATAAATGAATATTTAATTCATTTATTTAATTATTATTTTCAACATGTGAGATAATTGAATTCTTTTTTATTTAAGAATTGCTTTATTTGATGAAATTAAATTAATTTAATTGGAAGAATTTAATTAGCAAGTTAAAATATTTGAATTTAAACTATAGGAAATTGAGTTTAATTAATTAACTAATGGTAATTAATCAATTAAAGCTAATTAATTAAATAAAATTAATTATTTAAATAATCTTGGATATCTGATTAGATGATTTGGGGAATGAATTTTGAAGAAAATAAATGATTAATTAATGATTAAAAAATCATTAATTAATAGGTGAAAATTAGTGTTTTTATTGTAAAGTCGCAAGCCTGTCCATTTTAGTGTGTCTACATTTGCCCCTCTTTGATGCGATGTGACTTGTCGCAGTGTGTATTTATGCCCCCTCAAAAAATTTGAGTGAAAAGTTGTGACATGAGCGTTGGTCTGTTTAAACTGCAATTTCTGAAACTGGGTAGCTGACGGATTTGAAAAATGGTTTAATATGCCACTGTTATTGACTGTCAAAGTTTTCGGGGAATGGAAAGAAAATTTAGAGCTCCTAGTGAAATTAGGGTTTTTTGGAACCCTTATAAATAATGGAAAGAAACATTCATTTTCCACATTGCGATCTTGGAGCTATGATATCTTGGTGAGTGTTAGGGTTTTTTCTTGCAGGGCCTTTAAAGATGCTTGAATCCTAAGATAACTCTATGACTCCCAATGCCTTTGGTACTCTAACTCAAGCAAGAGAAAAACACTAATTGATGAGGTATTTTGATAACACTGGGGATACCTATTATCACCTCCTTTTTTGAGATCCACTGACTCAGGCAGGTCTTACCTATGACTGATTACTGACTTGACAGTATCTTTAGAGTGGATTTTACTCATGTGTTGAATGCTCTATTTTTAGATGGACATATATATATATTTATAACAATGCAGATAACTATGACTATTCTGAGAACAATCTTGACAATCCAAATCAATATCTTAGTGATAGCAGACAACAACATAATAGGGAATTTCATCTTTCTTTCCTTTTGCAATTCTTGTGAATCTAGGAGGAATAACATATTGATTTACTCTTTAAGAAATCAACAAACTTCAACTGTAATCACATATGAGTACAGTTGATTCTACACAAATATTTTGAAAGTAATTGGTTTAAATGACATTGAATATGTGGATGATGATAGATTACCAAACCAATTTCTAGACCAGCGCCTATCCTTGGGCTTATAGAGTCAATAAATAAAGATCCACATAAAAAAAAAAAAAATACTGTAAGCTTCCTTACAACCTACATGCAACTCAGATAAAATGCCTTACAAACTATCCTCTCACCTCTAGAATATTGTATCAAATCCTTAAATATTGTTATGCTCCCTGAAACCACTCACAAAACTTAGTTCTTTCCTTGAAAGAAACTTGCAAGCAATTAGATAGCTACCTTGTAACCAATATGCTTAAAAATGCCTTACAAATTTAAACATAAAAGAGCATACACAAAAAGTAAAGAGACAACAATAAGATAGAGTAAATTTGCACTATATTTTATTCATATGTTTCTGTTTCAATACATGAAAAGCTTGAAAATCTTGAAGACACAGACACAAATCAAGAAAGTCTGATTTTCAATATATTTCATCCTCTTAGCTATTACAATTTTGGTCTATTTATAGGTCCTTAACCATCTTGGAATCCTTAATGTTAGGATGCAAAAAAGCTTCAGATGGTTTAAGGAACCTAACCCTAAAAGTATAGAAAAGACAAAGAAAGAGAATGTAGAAGCGGTGGAAAGACAAAAATAGGGGATGAAATATGATACTCTTTGTCTTTTTCTGGAATCTGGTGCCTTTGTCTGACAGTATTCATCATAGCTTCTGATATTTATATCAAGATTAAGTGACCGCCATTAAAGGCTAACTTACACTTATCTTAAGTAATAACTAACCTCCCTGTGCTCAATGGTCAGGCGCCATGTGTTCCCCTTTATTCTTCATCCAGGATTTCCTCTTCCACCACAGGCTTCTTTTTCTTGGGCCTAGTCATTAGGTCCCATGCTATCACTTCATCCTTTCTTGGCCAATTAAAGCTTTGTGTACTCTGGACTTGTACCTTCTATCTTTCCCATCTGACATCTATGATGCTTTTAACATCCATTAAGAACTTGTTCATGGCAGTTTCTCCTTTGAAAGCTTCATCCAAAATCTTATTGAAACCCTCCAAATCCAGATCAGATCCTAAAATAAATGCCTCACTGCTGGGCATTTTGCTATCGAATTCACCTCTCTAGGCCTCTAAAGCCTTAACTTGATCATCTTCTCCTTTCAAAGGAGGAACAAACTGATTAAAATCCAGGGAAAATAGGCTTAACCTAGGCTCTACCTAATTCAATTTACTTTTAAAAAATGATAAGGCTATGTTAACCTTCTTGATTTCATCCTCAACCTCAGTTACAACCTCAGGTAAATATGATCTTAGGGGATACAAATAAGAAATCTTTTCAAACAATTGAACCCTAGGAGACCAATTAACAAAATAGAGGTTCAATATGGAAATGTACCTTGTCACTTCTGTATGCAAGGTGGGCAGTTTATTATAGGCATTTAGGATGACATTTATTTTGTCTTTGAGAATATCAATCCTATGCTGCAGAATGCATTTAAATGCATTTAGGGCTATCTCATTCTTCTTTTTTCCCATATCTTCCTTCTCAGCCACTTCCTCTGATTCTTCTTTCTCCTCTATTTGTAAGGGTTGTTCTACAGGAACATAAAATACCTCAGGTTTCTCTTGTATCTGCTTTGTCATCTCAGCAATAACCAGGTTCTTCTGGTGTATCTTTATATGGTATAATTCCCTGTCCTTGACCAAGGCATTAGTTTCCTCAATTAGAATGCTACACTTCTCAAATAATTGTTTTGTCTTGTCTTCATTTAAGTGAGCATAATGAGGCATAATCTGAGAAATCTCTAGATCTCCAGTGTTCTACACAGTCCAGACCATTTAGTTCCCCACCATGTTCTCTTGAATGTTCACTAGTTGAGGCTTTTGGTCTTTGGGACATAGGCTCCACATGGTGAAGGCTTGTGATTTTGGATGATATCCAAATCCTTTTATCATGTCACCTATTCGAGCCTAACTTGCCATTTTAAGGTTTGGCTACTTTCTAATTTGGTCAATAATGAATGCTGAGGCTAAGTCCCAACCCTTAGCAAGTAAAATGCCATTGTTCAAAACCATTTTCCTTGCCTCATCTGGAGAGACATCCTCACTGACAGGGTCATAGGCTTGTAGAGATAACAAATCCTCATTTGTGATTGTTTCCTCTCCATCTGACTTGAATTGTGCCCTTATCTGGTCTTTCTTGTGCCACCTCAGAAAATCTTTGAACTCATCAGTCTTGACAAAATTGTCATCACTTAGAAATTGCTACTGATGTAATAACCTCTCATCTATGCATGCCTTAAGAGGCAACTCTATATTTCCTTCCTCATCCTACTGTTGCCTTTTCCCCTATCTAATTGTCTTCCTTAGATTATGATCATATAATCTATTTCCAGGAATGAGGGCACTTGTTCTATCTCCTTTCTTCTCTTTCCTTAATAGAGGAGGTCTGACCAGGGTCAACTTTTTGCCTTTTTGTAGCAGGATCTTCTACATCATTTGGCTATGACACCTCAGTTAGGTCAATGATGTGGCCCTGTTCTCCTTGTACTTGTGCTACCTCTGCAGCATCTTGTTGATGTTGATCAAACTGAGGTGGACGGGCATAATCACCATCACTATCACTCTCAGATTTTGATTCTGAATACTCAGGCTCCTTTTCTCCTTTCTTATCTAAAATATTATCCAACTGTTCATAGAGTATATAAAAATTATAAAGCATGGCTTTGATCTTATCAAAATATGGTAAGTCAGGGTAAAACCCTCCAAAAGACAATCCATTTCTCTTTATTTTCTTTTCCAAATTCAGTAACTCATGAATTCTCTCCCTTCTTGTCCTTATCTCATCTTCATCAAGCAGATTTATTGTAGAATCCTCCTCCACACAAAAACCATGCACATTTGTATTGGGGATAGTAGGAGTTAGAAGTTTCCTAGCTCCTGCAATGAATCCCTCTGGGTCAATATATCTGTATAATTTTGCCCTCATCTTGTAGCTCTCCAACCATACACCCACTTGATCTATAGCACCCTTACCAATGGTAAAGTTAAAGATTTTAAACTGTCTAGGGTTAAGGTCCCCTTCCTATGTGGTACAAAATGTTCATTGTCTGTTAGCAATAGTTGCTAGATAAACTCCATGGCAGAAACTTTGGATGACACATGATAGGGTAAGACATGAGGTGGATGTGTGCATCCATATAACCTAATCATGGTAAAATTTTATTCTAATAAGGTCTTTTCCACATACTCACAAGGTCTCAATAACTACAACACCTTCATTGGGAGTCTAGTTTTGCTTATACCCATGCTTTGAATTAATGGATATACAATCCAATTTTGAAATCAACAAAAATCATAGTCCTTGGATGTATAATTCCATATCGTAACCCAAAACTGAATAGGATTAGGCCGGTCCTGGAAAATCCTCTGAGGATTCAAGTTGTTCACATTCATAATCCCATAGTTAAAATGCAATAGTAGATGCATCAGGATAGAATAGCGGAAGAACCTAGGTTCCTTCTCTTTAGGGTCCTTCATCTTCTTCTGCATAGCTATAAATCCCTGATGCATTTATCCATAATGTACTATATATAATCATAATTGGTGCTAGAATGCACATCTTGCAAGTCTAGCACCATCATCAGAACTCCAACATTTATCTTCTCTGCCCCTCCATCTATCCCTAACACTCTACACAAGGCACAGACAATATACTTGATATAAAAATTTAGGTCTTTGATGCAGTAGGGTGCAGTCCCAGTTATAGGAGTAAGATGATTCCTAACCTCCTTAAGCATATGCTTCTGCAATAGGGTCCTAGTAGCACCAGGTTGTAACCTATACCTTTCCTCTTGCCTAGTAATATTTACCTTGGTAAACATGGTAATGTATAAGCCAAAGGCTTGCATAGATGAATTCCTATTCCAAATCAATAGGGTAGTACCATCATTTTTATTGATTGTCCTAGACAAAGCATCATTATGGCTGGCGAGACCTAGAAACAAGTCTACGTCTATATAGACATCAGGGACAATTAACCTAGCAAGGCCACTAGTCCAAGGGTTTGACACTGGGATAGCCTTATCAGAATTACTATAGAAGTAATTGTAAAGAGAAAAACTTATTGATCCTAGAGTGCGAGCATCTCTAATCTCACAGTAGTCATCTATCAGCAAATTTGCATTTGCCCTCTTCTTCTATGTGGACCCCGGCAATAGCTTCAGGAATTCATCAGAGAAATTCCTCTTCCCTTTTGCATCATCATCTACTTCATCACTTCTTCCACTGGTGGAAGCCACACTAATGGTCTTACTCATCTTTCTTTGTTTCAGCCCTTCCTTTACCGATATTGAAATAAATCTCCTGTCAGAACTCACTGCTCTCCTCTGTTCACTACTTAACAATTCAGGAAACTTGATAACCAGAGAATTACTCTGCAATTGATCAATTTTTGCCTTCTGAACACAAAATACCTAGCATTTCTTCACTCTACAATTTTTGATGCAAGATAAGTAAAAATGAACCTACAATCAACTCTTTATGATAATTCTCCCAAGTACACAGCTCATCATTGGAAAAAACTATCAATTTTTCTTTTAAGTTAACATGTGGAATTAATTGAAATCCTAGCCGTGGATCATGACTGTGACAGGAATTCAAAATTATATATATGCGTCTTCAGAAAAACCTTACAAAATTTGAACAGGGTGACATGTCTTCATATTATTAGTTCTCCATCAGACATCTCAGCTACCCTTTTTCATATAGTAATTAATCCTTTGGATTCTCATTAGATGCTAAATCTTCCATGTTGTCATGTGAGCAATTGCCGCCTTTTATGATTTTTCATATTTAGCGACCATGCGACTGTGTAGTATCTCCTTGTCACTGAAGCAATTCCTTAACCCTCAATTCTCCTGGCAATCTAGCAACTGTGTTTTTTTCTTTACTTGGCTAACCACAGTTAATTCTGGAAATCACGTGACTGAAAGAATCAAAGTCACTAGATGAAATTCTTAACTCAGAGTCTATATGGAGACCTCACAACTAAAGGTTATCTTTTCCTTTAACTATTATTTTTGAGTCACTTAGTGTTTATTTATCTTTTTGAGACCCCGCAACTAACCCCAGTCACCCAATCGTTGATTAAAAATGCTACTTGATATTTATTTTAGAGATTGCGTGACAACCTTTACCTTTTGATTTTAATTCAAAGACTATGCGCCTAAAGCTAATCTCTTTGTCACGACCACTTTTTCTTATCATGCAAATTTGATGGAGACTTAGTGACCACTGTTGATCTTATTGCACTTAACATTTGACAGCTGCGCTAAGTCACTGAGTATATTTTAAAAGCTTTAAATCATTTGGAGACTACGCGACAATACATAACTTTATACCTTTCGGTCTCTTAATCGCCAAATGATTTTTTCCTTTTGGGAGACCACACAACTAGATTTTATTCTACTCATTGTGGATACGTTTCTCTTTTAACTGTTTGTCTCCAAATTGCTGACTAAAAACTGACATAGCATTTTAATCCAGCAACCACCCGACTACCATATACTCTAAACTCCTTGCGGTTCATCGCGAAGTATCAACATCTTTTACTTAACCATCATTTTACTTGGAGACTACATGACATAAGGATTTAACATTTCATTTAACCATGTTCTAATATGGAGACCCCGCGACTAAAGTAATCGCTAAGTCTCATAACAAATCACTAACTGTTGGATTTTTTGCGCGACACTGCGACTTAACTGTTTTCTTAAGTAATGCTTGATGACGTGTTTCTGCATTGGGAGACTTCATGACTGAAGGGTTTCACCAAGTCTCATAACAAATAAGGAATATTCTATTTATTCAAAAGACATCCTGACAATAGTTAATCGCTAAGTCTCATAACATAATGGAATATGCTTTTAGGATCCAATGACTAGGCAACCGTTGAAAAAGGCATATGACTTAAGTTTCTTAAAAATGTAATGTCAAATTAGAAACTCGATTGCCATTTTAGGGATTTTTTGCATTTTTCTTGGAAAAGAGCTAAGGGTTTTGGGTTTTTGCACTATTCATGTGGATCTTGACGTAAAGACTCAGAATTTTAACAGGGATATATAAAAAATGGGACATACTTTCTGATTTGGGATAGAAACTGGCATGAAGGAAACAAAATTTTAGGGCAAACCAAAAAAACCTAGAATACAACCAACAGTGGCTCTACCTGAGGATTGAATAAACATAGTTTATGGCAAAGAACCACAGAATCTCTGGTTGCAGACCTTACAAAAAATGGAGAGGACACCAACTAACCTACAACAGAAGGGAAAGTATTCATAGTATTTACATACACAAAGGGAAAGTATTCACAACATGATACATACTTACTTGTGCATCACTTTGATTCTCAGTTAAAGAAAGGCCTCAAGAATTGCCCATGCACAGGCAATTCAAAATCTTCTCCTTCCATGTTTTTTAATAAGCAAGAGTCTTTTCCAAAATTTTCTAGGACAATAAATGGCCCTAGCCACAAAGACTCAAACTTCTTGTGTTTTCCTTTGTCTTCTACTCTAGCATTCCACTGGAGAACTAGGTCACTAAATTGGAATTTTCTCTCAATAGCCCTTTTATCAAAAAGGTACTTCATCTTCTGCTGCAACTTTATGTTTTCCTTTTGACTATTTCTCCTTGGTTCATCCAATTCTATCAACTGAATCATTCTATTCTGCATGTCATCAGAAACATCTAAATATTCTTCTTGTATAAGTTGACATATTAGCAATAAATTGTTTATAGGCAATCTTGCTTGTAGACCATATACCAGCTCAAATGGAGACCTACCAGTTTCTTTTTCAACTATTACTCTGTTAGCCCAAAGTGCTATTTTCAACTTAGTAAGTGCTATTTTCAACTTAGTATGCCATGTTCTTTTATTCTTTTCTAGAGTCCTTTTTAGTATTTTCAATATACTCTTATTACTAGACTCAACTTGTCCATTAGCCTGTGGATGATATGGAGATGAATATGATATTGTAATCCCATATTTTTGATAGAAACTTGTCATCTCTTCTGATCTAAAACTCATGGCATTGTCCATCACTAACTTGGAAGGAACACCAAATCTAGTTATAATATTCTCCATGAGAAATTCAGTAACTACCCTACTTGTTTCTTTCTTTGTAGGGATGGCTTCAACCCACTTGGTAAAGTAATCAGTGGCAACTAATATCCAACAGTGTCCTCCACTAGATTTCTCTTGAAATTCACCAATAAAATTGATTCCCCACATAGTAAAAGGAGCTTCAGTACTTACTGGGTTTAACAATAGAGCACCTAAAATTTTTAGTTTATTGGAGAACCTTTGACAAGGTTCACACTTCCTGACATGTCCATAAGTATCCTTGAATAAAGTAGGCCAATAATACCCAGCCCTTAAAATCTTGTGGGCAGTAGTCTTAGCAGAAAAATGACCCCACATTCTCCTTCATGCATTTCACTCAAAACCTTCTCAACCTGATATTTGTCAAGGCATAACAACAGTAGACCATTTTTATCTTTCCAAAACAAGTCACCCTGGATCAAAGTGTATCTTTGAGTTTTTAATCTCAGACATCTTTTCTGATTCTCTGATAAATGATCAGGACATTTAGCATTTTTGAGAAAGAAAGCAATATTAGTATAGAATGGTTACCTTTCTATGCTTGTAATAGTTTGATCATGTATTTCAGTCTGATTTATCTATACTAGATCCAAGTTTTCTTCTGGCATAAGCTTTTCCAAGCCTTGTCCTCTTATCAATTTTGTAATATGGATCTCAAGGTTAAATTCTTGAATTCTGGTGATCCATTTACACCTCTTACCAGTTACCTATGATTGTGTAAGGATATCCTTCACAGCTGAATGAGGAACATAAGCCTATAGTTTAGCACAAACCAAGTATGGCCTGAAAGATTTCATGGCTTTTACCAAGGCATAAGCCTGCTTTTCCATTATTTCATAATTAAGCTCTGCAACTTGCAAGGATTTACTGTAAAAAGCTATTGGATGTTCAAATCCTTGTTCATCCTTCTGAAGCAAAATAGTAGCAATTGTATGAAAAGATGCAAATGAAATCAAAGAGAAAGGCTTAGTATAGTTTGGAGATTTTAAAATTGGAGCCTCTTGTACTACCCTTTTTATTTTTTCAAATGCATGTTGGGCTTCTTCATTCCAAACAAATTTAGCATCTTTCTTTAATAATTTTACAATGGGTTTAACAATTTTTGCAAAATTTGCAATGAATCTTCTGACAAAGTTGATCTTTCCTAAGAAATATTGTACACCTTTTAAGTTCTTTGGAGCAGTTACTCTTTGAATTGATTCCACACTCTTAGGGTCCATTCTTACCCCTTCCCTAGACACTATATGTCCAAGCAACTTTCCCTCTTTCACTACAAAATGACATTTCTTGGGATTTAGTGAGATACCATATTCTAATTCCTTATTAACAATCTTACCCAAGTGATCACAGTGATCCACAACCCTTTTAGAATATGTATTCAAGTCATCATGATAAATAACCATGAACAAATCAATGAATTCTTTCAAAGCAACATCCATGGCCCTTTGAAAAGTTGCCCCTGCATTTATTAATCCAAAAGGTATTCTAATATACACATAAGTCCCCCATGGAGTAGTAAATATTGTTTTGTACTGCTCTAACTCTTTAACAAAGACCCGGTTATAACCTGAGAAACCATCCATCATAGATAGTAACTCACAACCAGTCACCTTATGAAATAATGCTTCCATATTAGGTAAGGAATAATTGTCTTTCAATGAAGAAATATTTAGATTTCTGAAATCCACACACAGTCTGATATCACCATTTGTCTTTCTGACTGGAACTAAATTTGATACCCAAGTTGAATGCCTGATTGGCTGGATAATCCTAGTATCCTTTAGTTTCATCAATTCTTGTTGCATTTTAGGAGCCAACAAGGGGTTAATAGGCCTCTATTTTTGCCTAAATGGCTTCACATCTGATTTCAATGGGATTTCATGTTGAAAAAGGTCCTCTCGATATTCTTTCAAGTCCTGATATGACCAAGCAAAGACATGTTTATATTTTCTCAACAATTTGATCAAATTTATTCTTACATGAGAGTCCAAACCCTTTCCAATATAAACTATTTGAGGACTATTTTTAGATCCTAAATTTATTTCTTCTAAATCCTCAACCTTGGCATTGCTTAAATTTGATGAATCATTTTGTTGGGTACTGAACAATGCTTCAAGCTCAACCAAACCCCTAGGAATCTGATTAGAACTTAATTGCACAACTTCATTTCCCAAGATGTAGTCTCTTCCATCATTATTTTCTAGTAAAGTACTACAATCTATACTCTGGTTCTCATAATGATCTAGACATTGTATGAACCTCAAAATATCTTGATCATCTTGGAAAACCTGCCAGTTGTATATGTTGTCTAGAACAATTGGTCTTGTTTTGACTTCTAGTATTGACACCCCATGCAAGGTCAAATCATCATTTTTTAAAGCAACATTTGCTAAAAAATTAGCCATTATATTTTTTGACCTTTCTAACCAACTGATGTCAAAGGCATCAAACATTTCAATTTGATCCCAAATAGCATATTTGTACATTTTCAATCTGTCATTCTTTACAACATATTTAGATCTGACTTGAGCTACTACCAACTCATAATCACCATAAACCTTTAAACACTTTATACCATGTTTGATAGCAATTTCAAGCCCTAAAAACAAAGCCTCATATTCTACAGTATTGTTTGTACATTGGAAGGTTAATAGAAATGAATACTTAAAAATTGCACCTGATGGGGATATCAACAATACACCAACCCCTGATCCTTCTTTTGAGCAAGCCCCATAAAAGTACATTTTCCATAATCCATCTCCCTTCTTAATCAACTCTCTGTTTATAGGATCAAATTTTTCATAAAGTTCATTTTTCTGTACTTTAAAATTTTCCATGTCCATGTCAATGCAACAATTAATATCAGTATCTTCAAATCTTTCTATCATGTGAGGATTTCTACTCTCCCTTAAGACCTCAACATTTTCTCTAGCAATATTAAAAGTAGCATATGATAAATCATTTTGTATACTACCTCCCATTGAAGCACTCCACTTTCTTGATAGCAACATGCCATAATGTGTTGGTATGTCACCCACAAGAACATTCATAGTCATCACTACATTAGGACAGACTGCTAATTTATAAGGCATAGCCTCAATGGTACCAATCACAGGGACCTCTCTAGAGTCCATAGCTCGACATCTCCCATAAGGAGTATCAACTTGTAATCCCATTGACCTCATGATTTCTACTGGCATAACTGTATTAGATGCTCCTGAATCAATCATACAATTTTTTAGCATCTTATCATTAATTATCAATGAGAGAAAAAATGGGTCAACAACCTTTTGGGAAGAATTTGCATTCAAGGATATTTGAGGAATTTCAGATGTTAACACCTCAACTTCCTTCCCATTGGTAATTGGCTTCTTGCCAACATTATCTGGACTTTGAATCTTTATTGTGGGCACACTGTTTAATAATGACATCACCTTTTCCTTGTGTTCTTTGATCCTCATCATTTCCAGAAATGGTACCTTAACTATCATTTGAGACAAACATTGACCCATATCTACTAGAGTGCATCTCATAACTGAAGACTTTGATTTATCAACAGTGACATCATTTTCTTCATTATGTTCTTTTAGAGTTGATTCTCTTAATTTTTTGTTTTCCACCTTTTGAACGGGAGTACTTGTTTCTGTCCCTATTGAATCTCCTCCTTGTATAACAATTGGCTCTAAGGCTTTTGTAATGATTTTGACCTTATGTTTATTTTCATTTTCACTAGGTCCTTCCCTTTTTTGCAAACACTTAGTGTCTATCTTATTTTATTTTATAAAGACACCTGATGGCTTACTACCGGTACTGTTAGGGTTTTTACTTGTAGGGCCTCTAAAGGATGCTTGAATACTTATACAACTCTATGACTCCCAATGCCTTTTAACATTCTGACTCAAGAAAGAGAAAAACACTAATTGATGAGGTTTTTGATAACACTGGGGATACCTATTATCACCTCCTTCTTTTTTGAGATCCACTGACTCAGGTAGGTTTTACCTATGATTGATTACTGTCTTAACATTATCTTTAGAGTGGATTGTAATTTATGTGCTGAATGCTCTATTTCAAATGGACATGTATATAACAATTTAGATGACTATGACTATTCTAAGAAAAAGCCCGGCAATCCAAATCAATATCTTAATAATAGAAGACAACAACATAACTAGGAATTGCATTCTTCTTTCCTTTTATAACTCTTATGAATCTAGGACAAATAACCTATTTGATTTACTCTTTAAGAAATCAACAAACTTCAATTGTAACCCTTAGGAATACAATTGATTCTACACAAAATACTCTGAAAATGATTGGTTTGAATAGTATTTGAAAGTTTCGATAATGACAGATTATCAAATCAATTCCTAGACCAGTGCCTATCCTTTGGGCTTATAGAGTCCATAACTTGAAGTTCACAGAAATACATAAAAAACAAAATACTGTAAGATGCCTTGCAACTCACATGCAATTCAGATAAAATGCCTTAAAATTTATCTTGTCATCTCTATGATATTGTATAAAATCTTTAACTATTTTTATGCTCCCTGAAACTACTTACAAAGCTTAGTTCTTTCCTTGAAAGAAACTTGTAGGTAATTAGGTAGCTACCTTATAGCTAAAATGCTTAAAATTGCCTTACTAATTCAAACATAAAAGAGCATACACAATAATTAAGGAGACAACAATGAAGATATAGTAAAATTGCACTGTATTTTTATTGATATGATCCCGCTTTATTACATAAAAAGCTTGAAAGCTTGAAAGACACAGACAAAAGTCTAGAAAATTTGATTTTCCATATATATTTTTTCCTCTCTGAAACTATTACAATTTTGGTCTATTTATAGGTCCTTAACCATCTTGGAATCCTTTATTTTATGATACAACAAGCTTTGGATGGTTTAAGGAACCTAACCCTAAAAGTATAGAAGAGACAAAAGAAAAGGATCTAGAAGCGGTGGGAGGACAAAAATAGGGGATAAAATATGATACTCTTTGTCCTTTCTAAAATCTGGCGCCTTTTTTTGACAGTGTTATGGATAGATTTTGGTCATTATAGAAAGACTAAGTGACCACCATTACAGGATAACTTACACTCATCTCTATTAATAGCTAACCTCTTGTGCTCAATGATCAGGCACCAAGTGTTCCCCTTTATTCTTCATCAAGGACCTCCTCCTCTATTGTAGGCTTCTTCTTCTTGGGTCTAATCATTAGGTCCCATGCTATCACCTCATCATCTGTAGGCCAATTGAAGCTCTGAGTGCTCTATACCTGTGGCTTTTGCCTTTCCCACCTGACATCAGTGATGCTCTTAACATCTACTAGAAATTTATTAATGTCAGTCTAAGCTTTGAAAGCCTCATCCAAAATCTTATTAAAGCCTTCTAAATCCAAATCAGATCTTGAAATGAATGCTTCATTACTAGGCATCTTGCTATCAAATTCATTCTTCCAGGCCTCTAAGGCCTTTACCTGCTCATCTTCTCCTTTCAAAGGAGGAACAAATCTGTTGAAATCTGAAGAAAATAGGCTCAACTTAGCCTCCACTTGGTTCAAATTACCCTTGAAGAATGATAGGGCTACATTAACCTTTTTAATTTCATCTTCTACCTCTGTCACCACCTCAAGTAACTCTGATCTCAGGGGTTGCAAGGAAGCAAGTTTTTCAAATAATTGAACCCTATAAGACCAATTGAAAAAATAGGGGTTTAATATAGCAATGTACCCCGTCACTTATGCATGTAAGGTGGGCAATTTATTATATGCACTGAGGATGACATCTATGTTATCCTTCAATATGTCAATCCTATGTTGTAAAATGCACCTAAATGCATTTAAGGCTATTTCATTCCTTTTCTCACCCATATCATCCTTCTCAACCACCTCCTCTGATTTTTCTTTCTCCTCAATTTGCAAAGGCTGTTGTGAAGGCACATACACCACTGCAGGTTTCTCTTCTAATTGCTTCATTAACTCAGAAATCACCTGGTTCTGTTGATGTATCTTGATATGGCACATCTCCTGGTCTTTGGCCAAGGCACTGGTCTCTTCTACCAAGATGCTACACTTATCAGAAAATTGCTTTGTCTTGTCTTCATTTAAGTGTGCCCAATGAGTCATGATCTGGGAAATCTCTAGATCCCCTATATTTTGCACTAACCAGACCATCTGATTGCCAACCATATTCTCCTGGATGTTTACCAATTGAGGTTTGTGGTCTTTTGGACAGAGGCTCCACATGGAAAAAGCTTGAGACTTTGGGCTATACCCAAAACCCTTTATTATGTCTCCCATCTGCACTTCACTTTTCATTTTCAAATCTGGTTGCTTCCTTATCTAATCAATGATAAAAGCTGAAGCCAAGTCCCAGCCCTCAGCAAGTGATATGCCACTGTTTCAAACCATTTGTCTAGCCTCATCTGGTGAGATATCCTCATTATCAGGGTCATATTCTTGTAAGGCTAACAAGGCCTCATTTGTGACTGTTTCTTCTCCATCAACCTTTAGTTGAGCCCTTATTTGCTCCTTCTTATGCCATGAAACCCTCAGGGTCAATGTATCTATAAGATGCTACCCCCATTCTGCAACTCTCCAACCACTTACTCATTGAATCAATGGCACCCTTGCAAACGGTGAAATTAAAGATCTTAAATTGCCTAGGGGTTAAGGTCCCCTTCCTATGTGGCACAAAATGCTCATTATCTATCAATAACAACTACCAGATGAATTCCATGGTAGCAACTCTTGATGGCACATGGTAGGGAAAGATATGGGGTGGATGTATACATCCATATACCCTGATCATGGTGAATTTCTCTTCTAAGAAGAAGTCTCCCCAATTATGATCTCCCTCCCATTTGTCTATATAATCACAAGGCCTCAATAGTTGCAGCACCTTGATCGGGAGCCTGGTCTTGCTCATGCCCATGCTCTGCATTACTGGATATACAATCCAGTTCTTGAATGCACAGTAGTCAGAATCCTTGGATGTGTAGTTCCAAATTCTAAGCCAAAACTAAATGGGATTAGGCTTGTCCTGGAAGATCCTCTGAGGATTCAAGTTGTTCACATCCATGATCCAAAAATTAAAATGTAAAAGGAGATGCATGCGGATGGAATAGTGAAAGAACCTAGGTTCTTTCTCCTTGGGATCCTTCATCTTCTTTTGTGTCACTACAAATCCTTCATGCATCTTGTCAATGATGTACTATATGTAATCATAACTGATGCTAGAATGCACCTCTTGTAAGTTTAGCACCATCATCAAAACTCCAGCATTTATCTTCTTAGCTCCTCCATCTATCCCTAGCACTCTACATAGGGCATAGGTGATATACTTGATATAAAAATGTAGGTCCTTGAAGCAATAGGGTGTTGTTCCAGGTATAGGATTAAGATGGTTTCTAACCTCCTTGAGCATATGCTTCTGCAATTGTCCCCTAGCAGTTCCAGGCTTTAACCTATATCTCTCCTCTTGCCTAGTAATATAGATTTTGGTGGACATGGAACTGTATAAGCTAAAGGCTTGCATAAATGAGTTTTTGTTCAGGATTAGCAAGGCAGTGCCATCATTTTTCTTAATTATCCTAGATAGGACATCGTAGTGACTGGACAAACCAAGAAAGAAGTCTACATCTATATATACATCAGGGACAATTAACCTAGCTAGACCGCAAGTCCAAGGGTTTGACACTGGAATGGCCTTATCATAATTATTATAGAAGTAGTTGAAAAGAGAAAAACCTATTGATCCTGGAGTGTTAGCATCCTTGATCTCGCAGTAATCATCTGTCAGCACATTTGCATTTGCCCTTTTATTCTGTGTGGAACTTGGTAGAAATTTCAGGAATTCATTAGAATAATTCCTTTTTTTCCTTTTGCATCATCATCAACCTCATCACTTCTCCCACTGGTTGAAGCCACATTGACTGTTCTACTCATTTTTTCTTTGTTTCAATCCTCTATCTTACCGATATTGAAACAAATCTTCTCTCAGGACCCACCTCTCTTCTCTGTGCCCTGTTCTTAGTAATTCAAGACTTGACAATCAATTGAGTACGCTGCAACTTAACCAATTTTTGCTTTTAGAGAATAGAAAACCTAGCACTTCTTCATTCTGTAACTCTAAATGCAAGATAAGTTGAAAATGAGCTTTCAATCAACTCTTTATGATAACTGTTCAAGTACAAAGTTCATCATTTGCAAAATTATCAATTTTGGCTTTAAATTCAGTATGATGTGAAATTAATTAAAAACCTAGCCGTAGTTCACGAGTGTGACAGGAAAATGAAATCATATATGTGTATCTTCACAAAAATCCTTATAAAATTTGAATAAGGTGACATGTCTTCATATGATTGGTTATCTGTCAAACATCTCAGCTACCCTTTTCATACAACAATCAATATTCTGAATTTTCATTGGATTCCAAATCCTTCACATTGTTACGTCAGCAACTGCCACCTTTTCTGAATCTTCATAATTAGCGACCACGTGACTGTGTAATATCTCCTTGTCGCTAACCAAACTCTTTAACCCTTAATTCTTTTGGAGACCAAGCGACTGTGTTATTTTCTTTTCCTGACTAACCATAGTCCACTTCTGGCGACCACGCGACTGAAGGAATCAGAGTCGCTGAATGAAACACTTAACTCAAAGTTTATTTAGAGACCCCATGACTAGTGGTTATCTTCACCTTTTACTATTATCTCCAAGTCACTAAATGTTATTTTTCTCTACAAGACCCCGCGACTAACCTTGGTCGCTCAATCGCTGATTACAAATGTTAGTTGACAATTCTTGCAGAGACTACATGACACACATTGGATTTTGGTTTTAATTCAGAGACTATGCAACAAAAAACTATCTTCAAGTCGTGAGCACTTTTACCTTTAAGCTCTTTTAATCAGAGACTTTGCGAGCACTGTTGATCTTTTCATCTTTGCATCCAACGGCTCCACTAAGTTGCTGAGTACTCTTTAATACCTTGAAATTATTTAGAGACTACACAATAAAAAAACACTTTATACTCTTAGTCTCTTAATCACCAGATGACCTCATTCCTTTGGGAGACCACATGACTACCCCTTATCTTTTCACCTTGTGGACATGTGTCCCTTTTAACCGTTTGTCTTTGAATCACTGAATAGACACAGACTTAGCATTGTAATCCAGCAACCACCCGAATGTCTTTCATTCCAAATTGCATGTGGTTTGTCGTGATGTCTCGACATCTTTCACTTAACTGTCAAATTTCTTGGAGACTACATGACAAACATTTAACATATCACTCAATTGCAAGCCAATTCAGAGACTACGTGACTGAAACAATCACTAAGTCTCATAAACATTTACTAACTGCTGGCCCTTTCACGCGACACCGTGACTTAAAAGTTAGCCTTGTTGTTGATTGCTGGTGTGTTTCTTTATTGGGAGACTTCATGAATGAAGGGCTCTGCCAAGTCTCACAAAACATAAAGAATATTTTTTTTCCTCAAGATACATCCCGACACTAGTTAATCACCAAGTCTCGAAACAAAAAGGAATATGCTGTTAGGATCAAGCGACTAGGCGACTAAGATAAAAGACACATGACTTAAGTTGTTCAAAAAGATAATGCCAAAATAGAAATCTAATGAACATTTTAGGGTTTCTTATCATTTTTTCTTAGAACAAGACCTAAGGTTTTGAGGTTTTGCATTTTCATATGGATTTTGACCTAAAGACCCTAAAAAAATTCAACACGGACATTTCAAGGATGATGGACTTCTGACCTTAGGAAAGAAAAGAGCACGAGGATCACAAAATTTTAGGGAAAAATGGACTAGAACTAGGAATACAACCAACAGTGGCTCTATGTGAGGATTGACTAAACATAGTTTATGGCAAAGAACCATAGAATCTCTGGTTGCAGAACTATCAAAAAACAAAGAAGACACTCGAAAATAGAAGGGAAAATATTTAAAAAATTTAGAAACATAAAGGGAAAGATATTCACAATGTGATACATATTCATTTGTGCATTACTTTGATCCTCAATTAAAGAAAGGCTTCAAGAATTGCCCATGCACAGACAAATCAAAATTTTCTCCCTCCATATTCTTCAATAGATAAGAGTCTTTGCCAAAATTTTCTGAGACAATAAAAGGTCCTAGCCATAAAGACTCAAATTTTGTGTGCTTACCTTTGTCTTCTGCTCTTGCATTCCATTGGAGAACTAGGTCACCAGCCTAGAATTTTCTCTCAGTAGCCCTTTTGTCAAAATGGTACTTCATCTTCTGCTGCAATTTTATGTTTTCTTTCTGACTATTTCTGCTTCATCCAATTCAATCAACTGCACCATTCTATCTTGCATATCATCAGAGACATCTAAATTTTCTTGCTGTATAAATTGACATATTGGTAATAAATTATTAATTAGCAACCTTTCTTGTAGTCCATATACCATCTCAAAAGGAGATTTACCAGTTGCCTTTTTGAGTGTTATCCTATCAGCCCAAAGTGCTAGTTTCAACTTTGTGTGCCATGTTCTTTTATTTTGTTCCAGAGTCCTTTTTAGTATCTTCAATATACTCTTATTGCTAGACTCAGCTTGTCCATTAGCCTGTGGGTGATATGGGGATGAATATGATATTGTAATCCCATACCTTTTATATAAACTTGTCATTTCTTCTAATCTAAAACTCATGACATTGTCCATCACTAACTTAATAGGTACACCAAATCTGGTTATAATATTCTCCATGATAAATTCAGTAACTACCTTGCTTGTTGCTTTCCTTGTAGGGATAGCTTCAATCCACTTAGTAAAGTAATCTGTGGCAACCAATATCCAACTATTTCCTCCACTAGATTTCTCCTAAAATTCACCAATAAAGTCAATCCCCCACATAGCAAAAGGAGCTTCAGTACTCACTGGGTTTAGTAACAAAGCACCTAAAATTTTTAGTTTATTGGAAAAACTTTGACATGGTTCACATTTCCTGACATGTATATAAGTATCCTTGAACAAAGTAGGCCAATAATACCCTACCCTTAAAATCTTATGGGTGGTAGTTTTAGCAGAAAAGTGACCTCCACATTCTCCTTCATGTGTTTTAGTCAAAACTTTCTCAGCTTGGTATCTGTCAAGGCATAACAATAGTACACCATTCTTATCTTTCCTGACCAAGTCACCTTGGATCAGAGTGTACCTTTGAGTTTGCAATTTCAGACTCCTTTCTCATTTTCAGACAAATGATTAGGACACTTAGCATTTTTGATAAAGAATACAATATCAGTATAGTATGGTTGCCTTTCTATGCTAGTAATGGCTTGGTCATGTATTTCTATTTGATTTAGCTGTACTAAATCCAGGTTCTCTTCTGTCATGAGCTTTGCCAAGCCTTGTCCTCTTATTAACTTGGTGATATTGATCTCAAGGTTGAATTCTTGAATTCTAGTGATCCACTTACACCTTTTACTAGTTACCTTTGACTGTGTAAGGATATCCTTTACTACTGAATGAGGAACATAGGCCTGTACCTTAGCACAAACCAAGTAGGGCCTAAAAGATTTCACATCTTTTACCAATGCATAAGCCAGTTTCTCTATTATTTCATAGTTAAGCTCTGCAGCTTGCAAGGACTTACTATAAAAATCTATGGGATGTTCAAATCCTTATTCATCCATTTGAAGTAGAATAGCAACAATTGTATGAAATGATGCAAATAAAAACAAAGAGAAAGGCTTAGTATAATCTCGAGATTTCAGCATTGGAGCCTCCTGTACGACCTTCTTTATTTTTTCAAATGCCTATTGAGCTTCTTCATTCCAAGCAAATTTGGCATCCTTCTTTAATAATTTGACAATGGGTTTAACAATTTCTGCAAAATTTGCTATGAATCTTCGAACAAAGTTGATCTTTCCTAAGAAAGACTGCACACCTTTTAATTTCTTTGGAGCAATCACCTTTTGAATTGCCTCCACTCTCTCAAGGTCTATTCTTACCCCTTCCCTAGACACTATATGTCCCACCAACTTCCCCTCTTTGACTAAAAAATGACACTTCTTGGGATTTAGTGAGACACCATATTCCAATGCTTTGTTAAAAATCTTACCCAAGTGATCACAGTGATCGATAGCCCTTTTGGAATATGCAGTTAAGTCATCTTGATAAATAACCATGAATAGATCAATGAATTCTTTGAAAGAAACATCCATAGCCCTCTGAAAAGTTGCCACTGCATTTATTAATCCAAAAGGCATTCTGATATACACATAAGTTCCCCATGGAGTAGTAAATATAGTTTTATACTGCTTTGACTCTTTAACTAAGACCTAGTTATAACCTGAGAAACCATCCATCATAGACAACAACTCACAACCAGTCACTTTGTGTAACATTGCTTCCATATTGGGTAATGACTAATTATCTTTCAATGAAGCAATATTCAGATTCCTGAAATTCACACATAGTCTGATATCACCATTTTTCTTTCTAACTGGCACCAAATTTGATACCCAAGTTGAATTTCTGATGGGCTGGATTATCGCAGCATCCTTGAGTTTCATCAATTCTTGTTGCATTTTAGGAGCCAACAAGGGGTTAATAGGCCTATGTTTTTTCCTAAATGGTTTCACATATGATTTCAAAGGGATTTCATGTTGAAAAAGGTCTTCTCTATATGCTTTTAAGTCTTCATATGACCAAGCAAAGACATGTTTGTATTTTCTCAGTAATTTAATCAGATTTGTTCTTATATGAGATTCTAGACCTTTTCCAATGTAAACTATTTGAGGACTACTTTCAGATCCTAAGTTTATTTCTTCTAAATCCTCAATCTTGGCATTGCTTAACTTTGATGAATCATTTTTCTGACTTATAAATAATGCTTCAAGCTCAACCAAACCCCTAGGAATCTGATTAGAACTTAATTGGACAACTTCATTTCCAAAGATGTAGTCTTTTCCATCATCATGTTCTAGTAAGGAACTACAATCTATGCTCTGGTTCTCATAATGGTCTAAACATTGC
>MU223584.1:3130511-3154970 GCA_018584345.1 Thuja plicata
TTCTTCATTTACTCTCAAGTCTAAGGAAACAATACAAAAATTAGGGTTATGAGGGGCTTCACAAGCTTCACACCAAGTATCATCATTGCAGAAATGGACAGAATTTTTATGAAGAGGGTCTGGAGTTCTGTTGTCTGTCTTATCTTTTCTAAGTACAGTAGCAGGCTTCCCATCTTTGAACTGAGTTCCATAAGGATGGTTTTGCATTCTATTTTTCAGATTGTATGTAGTATTATAAGAAGGTCTATTGTTCTAAGGAGCCCTATGTTCATTATACTCTGATTCTTTTAAATTGCTCCTACTGAACCTTGAGTCATCCCTCCTATTCAACTTACCAAATACTCTTCTGTTCATTTCAATATTCACTGCTATCTTATAAGCATTAGTAAGAGTTCTAGGGTTTTTATCTCTAAGATCATATCCCATTTTAAAATCAAAGGCATTCAAATAAGTTACTAGACATACCTCTTCATCCAGCCTTATATTTTGAAATAGCTTGTGCGTAGCTCTTTGAAATCTTGTATTAAACTCTGTGACTTCTTCATTATAATTCTTTTTAATATTGTTGAACTCATTCAACAAAAAGCCTTTATTTTCTTTGTCTCCATATTGATCCTTAAACAATTCAATCAACTTGTCCATAGAAACAACAGATCCATTATAAAGGCTCCTAAACCATTCTCTTGCATCTTCCACTAAAGACTGAATAAATAATTTCATTAACACATCCTCATGAGTGATAATTAGATCATCAACAAAATCAATGAATTTTCTTTAATGTGTTTCACAAGAAATAACATTGTTACCTGCAAACTTTGGGAGCTTTTCTCCTATATCACCCACATCTTTAGGGAAAGCATTAGAATATCCAGGGATACCAACAAAGTTAAATATTTTATACCTTTCAATATGCAATGGTTTCCTTTGAAAGCTATCATCCTCTTTAGAAGTAGTGGCTTTTGCTTTAGAAATAGTAATATTCTCTGGCCCGACATGAGAATATTTTGAAGACTGCAAAAAATCTATCTTTTTCTTCATTTCAACATTTTCAGCTTCCATTTGTGCCTTTTCTAACATTTTCTCGATGGTTTCTTTTTCAATTCTCAGTTTCTCCAAATCAATGTCCAACTTGGACATCTGTTCTGTTAAAGGTTTCTGAAGCTTAGGTTCTGGATTTCTGCATTCACTCATCTTTTTCTTACCTTTATCCTTTTTTTAAGTAGAAGCCTTATGAGTGAATGGTATTTCTTGGTCCTTTTGAGACCTCTCATTGTCTTTCATATTTTGATGTCTTGAAGATCTTCTTTTTCTCTTATAAACATCCTTATGCTCATGTTTTTTCTTTCTCATTTCTCTCTCCCTTTTCATTTGTTGAACTAGGGCAAGTTGTTTCATGATGAACTTCTCTTCATTTGCTAGCATATCAGAGGGATCATCTTCAAAATATGAACTAGATGTATTGGTCTCTTCTCTCTCATTTGGAGTAGAAGTGATTGTAGGTGTTTCTAATACCCTTTCTACAGCTTCTTCATATTCTGAAGTATTTCCATCATGAGAATGCTGATTGGTATTCATATCTCTCCTAAAATTACCCTCCTTACCTCTTGGAGGGGTTTCATCCATGTTAATTTGGTTTCTCTTTTTCCTCCAAGAAATTTCCATCCTTGAGGATGATGAGATTCCACCATATAATACTTTCTCATGATCACTTCTCATCCTTGACCTAGTATTCATTCCTTTAATAACTTTGCACTAATCTCAGAGATTTCCTTTTAGAGTCGCCACCCAATAACTTGGAATGAATGAATACTTATCAAAGGACAATTTTGACAACTACAACTGGTATGATTCGTAATTACTTAAATTCCCCAGCAGAGTCACCAATTTGTTAGGATTTTTTCTTGCAGGGCCTTTAAAGATGCTTGAATACTAAGATAACTCTATGACTCCCAATGCCTTTGGTACTCTGACTCAATTAAGAGAAAAACACTAATTGATGAGGTATTTTGATAACATTGAGGATACCTATTATCACCTCCTTCTTTTTTGAGATCCACTAACTCAGGTAGGTCTTACCTATGATTGATTACTGACTTGATAGTATCTTTAGAGTGGATTTTACTCATGTACTGAATGCTCTATTTTTATATGGATAGATATATAACAATGCAGATAACTATGACAATTCTGAGAACAAGCTTGACAATCCAAACCAATATCTTAGTGATAGCAGACAACAACATACTAGGGAATTCCATCTTTCTTTCCTTTTGCAATTCTTGTAAATCTAGGAGGAATAACCTATTGATTTACTCTTTAAGAAATCAACAAACTTCCACTGTAATCACATATGAGTACAATTGATTCTACACAAATATTCTAAAAGTAATTGGTTTAAATGATATTGAATATGTGGATGATGATAGATTACGAAACCAATTTCTAGACTAGCGCCTATCCTTGGGCTTATAGATTCAATAAATAAAGATCCACAGAAAAAAAAAAATATATTGTAAGATGCCTTACAACCTACATGCAACTTGGATAAAATGTCTTACAAACTATCCTCTCACCTCTAGAATATTGTATCAAATCCTTAAATATTGTTATGCTCCTTGAAACCACTCACAAAATTTAGTTTTTTCCTTGAAAGAAACTTGCAAGCAATTAGATAGATACCTTGTAACCAATATGCTTAAAAATGCCTTACAAATTTAAACATAAAAGAGCATACACAAAAAGTAAAGAGACAACAATAAGATAGAGTAAAGTTGCACTATATTTTATTCATATGTTTCTGTTTCAATACATGAAAAGCTTGAAAAGCTTGAAGACACAGACACAAATCAAGAAATTTTGATTTTCAATATATTTCATCCTCTTAGCTATTACAATTTTGGTCTATTTATAGGTCCTTAACCATCTTGGAATCCTTAATGTTAGGATGCAACAAGCTTCAGATGGTTTAAGGAACCTAACCCTAAAAGTATAGAAAAGACAAAGAAAGAGAATGTAGAAGCGGTGGAAAGACAAAAATATGAGATGAAATCTGATACTCTTTGTCTTTTTCTAGAATATGGTGCCTTTGTCTGATAGTATACAGGATAGCTTATAATATTTATATCAAGATTATTGATCGCCATTACAGGATAACTTACACTTATCTTTAGTAATAACTAACCTCCCTGTGCTCAATGGTCAGGCACCATGTGTTCCCCTTTATTCTTCATCCAGGATTTCCTCTTCCACCATAGGCTTCTTTTTCTTGGGCCTGGTCATTAGGTCCCATGATATCACTTCATCCTTTATTGGCTAATTAAAGCTTTGTGTACTCTAGACTTGTACCTTTTGTCTTTCCCATCTGACATCTTTGATGCTTTTAACATCCATTAAGGACTTGTTCATGTCAGTTTCTGCTTTGAAAGCTTCATCCAAAATCTTATTGAAACCCTCCAAATCTAGATCAGATCCTAAAATAAATGCCTCACTGCTGGGCATTCTACTATCGAATTCACCTCTCCAGGCCTCTAAAGCCTTAAATTGATCATCTTCTCCTTTTAAAGGAGGAACAAATTGATTAAAATCTAGGGAAAATAGGCTTAACCTAGCCTCTACCTGATTCAATTTACGTTTAAAAAATGATAAGGCTATGTTAACCTGAGGTAAATCTGATCTTAGGGGCTGCAAAGAAGCAAGCTTTTCAAACAATTGAACCCTAGGAGATCAAATAAAAAAATAGGGGTTCAATATGGCAATGTACCTTGTCACTTTTGTATGCAAGGTGGGTAGTTTATTGTAGGCACTTAGGATGACATCTATTTTTTCTTTGAGAATATCAATCCTATGCTGCTGAATGCATTTAAATGCATTTAGGGCTATCTCATTCTTCTTTTTTCCCATATCTTCCTTCTCAGCCACTTCCTCTGATTCTTCATTCTCCTCTATTTGTAAGGGTTGTTCTGCAGGCACATAAACTACCTCAGGTTTCTCCTATATCTGCTTTGTAATCTCAACAATAACCAGGTTCTATTGGTGTATCTTTATATGCCATAATTTACTATCCTTGCCCAAGGCACTGGTTTCCTCAATTAGAATGCTACACTTCTCAGACAATTGTTTTGTCTTGTCTTCATTCAAGTGAGCCCAATGAGTCATAATATGAGAAATCTCTAGATCTCTAGTGTTATGCACAGTCCAGACTATTTGGTTCCGCACCATGTTCTCCTGAATGTTCACTAGTTGAGGCTTTTGGTCTTTGGGACATAGGCTCCACATGGCGAAGGCTTGTGATTTTGGACTATATCCAAATCCTTTTATCATGTCACCTATTTGAACCTCACTTGCCATTTTAAGGTCTGGCTGCTTTCTAATTTGGTCAATAATGAATGCTGAGGCTAAGTCCCAGCCCTTAGCGAGTAAAATGCCACTGTTCAAAACCATTTTCCTTGCCTCATCTGGAGAGACATCCTCACTGTCAGGGTCATAGGCTTGTAGAGCTAACAAAGCCTCATTTGTGACTGTTTCCTCTCCATCTGACTTCAATTGTGCCCTTATTTGTTCTTTCTTGTGCCACCTCAAAAAATCTTTAAACTCATTAGTCTTGACAAAATTGTCATCACTTCGAAATTGCTGCTGATGCAATAACCTCTCATCTATGCATGCCTTAAGAGGAAACTCTATATTTTCTTCCTCATCCTACTGTTGCCTTTTCCCCTATCTAATTATCTTCCTTAGATTATGATCATATAATCTATTGCCAGGAATGAGGGCACTTGTTCTATCTCCTTTCTTCTCTTTCCTAATAGAGGAGGTCTGACCAGGGTCAACTTTTTGTCTTTTTGTAGCAGGCTCTTCTACATCATCTGGCTATGACACCTTAGTTAGGTCAATGATGTGGCCCTGTTCTCCTTGTACTTGTGCTACCTCTCCAGCATCCTATTGAGATTGATCAAACTGAGGTGGACGGGCATAATCACAATCACTATCACTCTCATATTCTAATTCTAAATACTCATGCTCCTTTGCTCCTTTCTTATCTAAAACATTATCCAACTATTCATACAATATATAAAAATTATCAAGCATGGCTTTGATCTTATCAAAATATGGTAAGTTAGGGTAAAACCCTCCAAAAGACAATCCATTTCTCTTTATTTTCTTTTCCAAATTTTGTAACTCCTAAATTCTCTCCCTTCTTGTCCTTATCTCATCTTCATCAAGGATATTTCTTGTAGCATCCTCCTCCACACAAAAACCATGCACATTTGTATTGGGGATGGTAGGAGTCAGAAGTTTCCTAGCTCCTGCAATGAATCCCTCTGGGTCAATATATCTGTATAATTCTGCCCTCATCTTGTAGCTCTCCAACCATGCACCCACCTGATCTATAACACCCTTACCAATGGTAAAGTTGAAGATTTTTAACTGTCTAGGGGTTAAGGTCCCCTTCCTATGTGGTGCAAAATGTTCATTGTCTGTCAACAATACTTGCCAGCTAAACTCCATGGCAGCAACTCTGGATGGAACATGATAGGGTAAGACATGAGGTGGATGTGTGCATCCATATACCCTAATCATGGTAAAAAAAATTTCTAAGAAGAAGTCTCCCCAGTTGTGATCACCCTCCCACTTGTCCACATACTCACAAGGTCTCAATAACTTCATCACCTTCACTGGGAGTCTAGCTTTTCTGATACCCATGCTCTGCATTAATGGATATACAATCCAATTTTCAAATCCACAAAAATCATAGTCCTTGGATTTATAATTTTATATCCTAACCCAAAACTAAATAGGATTAGGCCGGTCTTGGAAAATCCTCTGAGGATTCAAGTTGTTCACATTCATAATCTCATAGTTAAAATGCAATAGCAGATGCATCAGGATAGAATAGTGGAAGAACCTAGGTTCCTTCTCTTTAGGGTCCTTCATCTTCTTCTACACAGCTATAAATCCCTCATGCATTTTATCCATAATGTACTATATATAATAATAATTGTTGCTAGAATGCACATCTAGCTAGTCTAGCGCCATCGTCAGAACTCCAACATTTATCTTCTCTGCCCCTCCATCTATCCCTAACACTCTACACAAGGCATAAGCAATATACTTGATATAAAAATGTAGGTCTTTGAAGCAGTAGGGTGCAGTCCCAAATATAGGAGTAAGATGATTCCTACTCTCCTTAAGCATATGCTTCTACAATAGGGTCCTAGCAGCACCAGGCTGTAACCTATACCTTTCCTCTTACCTAGTAAGATTTACCTTGGTAGACATGGTACTATATAAACCAAAGGCTTGCATAAATGAATTCATATTTAAAATCAATAGGGCAGTACCATCATTTTTCTTGATTGTCCTAGACAGAGCATCATAATGGCTGGCAAGACCTAGAAACAAGTCTATGTCTATATAGACATCAGGGATAATTAACCTAGCAAGGCCACTAGTCCAAGGGTTTGACACTGGGATAGCCTTATCAGAATTATTATAGAAGTAATTGTAAAAAGAAAAACTTGTTGATCTTGGAGTGCGAACATCTCTAATCTCACAGTAGTCATCTGTCAGCAAATGTGCATTTTCCCTCTTGTTCTGTGTGGACCCCGGCAATAGCTTCAAGAATTCATTAGAGAAATTCCTCTTCCCTTTTGCATCATCGTCTACTTCATCACTTCTTCCACTGGTGGAAGCCACACTAACGGCCTTACTTATCTTGCTCTGTTTCAACCCTTCCTTTACCAATATTGAAACAAATCTCCTATCAAAACTCACTGCTCTCCTCTGTTCACTGCTTAACAATTCAGGAAACTTGATAACTAGAAAATTACTCTGTAATTGATCAATTTATACCTTCTAAACACAAAAGACCTAACACTTCTTCGCTCTGCAATTTTAGATGCAAGATAAGTGAAAATGAACCTACAATCAACTCTTTATGATAATTCTCCCAAGTACACAGCTCATCATTGGAAAAAACAATCAATTTTGCTTTCAAGTTAACATGCTATGGAATTAATTGAAATCCTAGCCGTAGTTCATGAGTGTGATAGGAAATCAAAATTATATATATGCATCTTTAGAAAAACCCTTACAAAATTTGAACAGCGTGACATGTCTTCATATGATTAGTTCTCTGTCAAACATCTCAACTACCCTTTTTCATATAGTAATTAATCCTCTGGATTCTCATTGGATGCTAAATCTTCCATGTTGTAATGTCAACAACTTCCACCTTTTATGATTTTTCATATTCAGCGACCATGCAATTATGCAGTATTTCCTTGTCGCTGATGCAATTCCTTAACCCTCAATTCTCCTAGCGATCTAGCAACTATGTTGTTTTCTTTACTTGGTTAATCACAGTTAATTCTGGCGGTCACGTGACTGAAAGAATCAAAGTCGCTAGATGAAATGCTTAAATCAAAGTCTATTTGGAGACCCCACAACTAAAGGTTATCTTTTCCTTTAAATATTATCACTAAGTCGCTGAGTGTTTATTTATCTTTTCGAGACCCCATGACTAACCTCAGTCCCCCAATCGCTAATTAAAAATGCTACTTGAGATTTCTTTCAAAGACTGTGTGACAACCCTTACCTTTTGATTTTAATTCAGAGACTATGTGACTAAAGGTAATCTCTTTGTCGTGACCACTTTTTCTTATCATGCAAATTTTATGGAGACTTAGCGACCACCATTGATCTTATTGCACTTAACATCTGATGGCTGTGCTAAGTCGCTGAGTATATTTTAAAAGCTTTAAATCATTTGGAGACTACGCGATAATACATAACTTTATACCTTTCATTCTCTTAATTTCCAAATGAATTTTTCCTTTTGGGAGACCATGCGACTAGCTTTTATTCTGCTCATTGTGGACATGTGTCTCTTTTAACTGTTTGTCTCCAAATTGTTGACTAAAAACTGACTTAGCATTTTAATCCAGCGACCACCCGACTACCATATACTCTAAAGTCCTTGCGGTTTATCGCAAAGTCTCAGCTTCTTTTACTTAACCATCATTTTACTTGGAGACTACGCGACATAATCATTTAACATGTCATTTAACCATGTTCTAATGTGGAGACCCCGTGACTAAAGCAATTGCTAAGTCTCATAACAAATCACTAACTGCTAGATTTTTTGCGTGACACTGCGACTTAATTGTTTGCTTAAGTAATACTTGATGACGTGTTTCTGCATTGGGAGACTTTGCGACTGAAGGGTTTCACCAAGTCTCATAACAAATAAGGAATATTCTATTTCTTCAAAAGACATCCTGACAACAGTTAATCACTAAGTCTCATAACATAATGGAATATGCTTTTAGGATCTAGCGACTAGTCAACCATCAAAAAAGGCACATGACTTAAGTTTCTCAAAAAGGTAATGTCAAATTAGAAACTTGATTGTCATTTTAGGGATTTTTTGCATTTTGATTGGAAAAGAGCCAAGGGTTTTGGGTTTTTGCACTATTCATGTGGATCTTGACCTAAAGACTCTGAATTTTCACAGGGATATATCAAAAATGGGACATACTTTTTGATTTGGGATAGAAACTGGCATGAAGGCAACAAAATTTTAGGGCAAACCAACAAAACCTAGAATACAACCAACAGTGAGTTTGCTTTCTGATTTCTACCTTCTTTTCTCCTATTTTCTAGTGATGGTTGGCCTTCCTGCTGTCACTCACATATTTGATCGAGTCCAGACCTATCGCAGACCAGCTGGCTCTGGACGTCCGGTGAGTTTTCTCTCTTTGCGTGTCATTAATGCATATATTTATTGCTTTTAAAAATTGTATTTTTTTGGAAATTTGTAATGTATGCCGCAATTGGTTGTGGTTTTGTCACAATTGTGGTTTAAATGCCACAATTGCTGGTTAAATACCGCAATTGATAAGTGTACCACACTTGTGAATGTTTAATGTTGCAATTGAAGTTTGTATGCTACACTTGTTGTTTATGTTTTACAATCACCTAAAAGTACGGCATTTGTATTGCTTTATCACCACAATTGATTTTTTAGCACTATTTGCCTAATGTCCTTGTCTGTTATCTACTTTTTCTTACTTTTGTTACTTTCCTTAATGACTGAAACTGATATTTTTCTGATTTAATTATGTGTGCAGTTCACTGGGCAGATCTTGCGCTATCGAGAGTCCAGGTCGGTGGGCCTTGTATATAGATTTGAGCTGACAGAGGATGAGAGGTCAGTTCTTCATGATCTTGGTTTGTACTGGCTTTATTATATGCCCAAGATCACAACCAATAGGGGTCTGATCTCCACTCTTGTAGAGTGGTGCCAATCAGAGACTTACACTTTCTAGTTACCCATCGGCGAGTGTACAATGACTTTGGAGGATGTGTATCACATCCTCCAACTCCCTATCCAGGGCGGGCTTGTGGAGTATTCCACCCGCACTTGTGTTGTTCCATTGACTGAGCTTTCTAGATTGCCTTGGGATCAACTCTGGCTTGCTGGTGACTATGATATTCCATGGTCCAAATTTGGGTTGGGCCTTGACAGGCTGTCCACTTTGCTGGGTAGTTTGATATGTGGCATCTTATGCCCCAATCATCGTCAGCGTGGTTTTTCTGTCAACTTTGGTAGTGTATTATAGAGCATGGTTAGGGATCATACTGTATTTTCTTGGGGTCCATGCATGTTGGCCCACATGCATTTTCATATGTTATATGAAGCTTACCTTGATGGTAAGTCACTCGGCTGCAGTGTGACCCTCCTGTAGGTCTTGGCATGGGAGCATATTGTCATATGTCATGCTATTGGTTCCCATGCTCTCCCAGCTAACAGGCCGTATGTCTTCATGTATGATGGAGCCATTGTTCAGATGCATATGGGTCACTTGACATACTGGCGGTAGCAGTTAGATATGATTCCTTATTTCATTTGGAGGCCGTATAGAGATTGTCCCGTCTAGGATGGAGAGGACATCCATCTCCCATTCTATCGTTAGTGGAGATACTTGATTGGTCATGTGACTGATCATATTCATATGATAGACTTTCATAATACCGACAGGGTGTTGCACTAGTTTGGAGAGTAGCAGGATGTATCTAATTCTTATGCATACTTTTCTCAGAGGTTGAGGGATACTGCTGTTTGGGGTGTAGTATCACTTGATGCTGCTTGCACTGAGTTTTTAGGTTTACTTCCTGTGGCATGGACCTGGTGCTCTACCACTATAGACACATGTTTTTATTGTTTTTGATTGCTTCTGTACTTCCTTTTTGCTCTTTGATACTTGCTCATATCTTGTTTTGATACTTATTTCTTTATCTGTTCTGGTACTAATAGTTGAATTTTTTTTTTGTAGGCACTACACCCCAGTATGATGCCCATTGGTTGCAGCATCAGCCGGTTGCACTTACAAATGTCTCACATCCTATTTCCAGGACTATTATGAGGAGGGCTTAATGGGTACGACGTGGTAGTGGAAGCTGTGATGGAGGGAGAGGTGGTGGCAGGGGAGGTAGGGATGGGAGGAGAGATTGTGGATGGGATAAGGGGGGAGGGATGGTGGGAGATACAGAGGATGGGGTAGGGGAGATGATGGAGGTGATGATCCTAGTCCTGGGGGTGCTGGTGGCGAGATTAGGACTAGTGGTGGCAGGAGTAGGGAATAGAAAAGTGCTCGCCGAGTTGGGTTGGGCACTATTATGGAGGATGAGGAGGTCATGGAGGAGGAGGCACCTCAGTTGGTTCAGAGAGTACACAGGTAGATAACTGTTGTTTTGGCTCCGAGAGAGGAGGATAGAGTGGTTATTACAGATGTTGATATTGAGATTGAGGATATAGACGTGGAGGCTCTAGATGAGCAGAGTGCGGAGGTTGATTCCTCTAGGGATAGTGGTAGCATTGGTAGCAGCATAGGGGAGAGCTCAGAGAGTGTTGATGATTCCTGGGTTGTTAGGAGGAGAGGAGGTGAGGGTTTGGGAGACAAGGCAGAGGAGGGGGACATGGATGTTGCTATGGGTGGCATGGATGATGACCCCTCAGAGGTGGAGCACCTCACTTAGTAGGTTTAGGACCTTCAGGCACTGACTTGACTTATTTGATGCACGTGCTACTGCTTTGGAGGCCTGGGTTACAGTTGCCAAGTCCAAAGAGTGACAGGCTCGAGCTGAGGTTCACTCATTTATTGATAGTGTATAGGTTGTCTCACACCAGGAGGTTCTTGACAGGTACTATAGATCTAGGTGTGATGCTCAAAAAGAGATTGAGTATTGGAGGCATCACTATCAAGGCATAGTTCCTACAGCATAGAGGGTGCCTAGTTATACAACTTCCCAGAGATCGAGCAGGACCCAGCGATCTCAGAGCAGTGGTGTTAGAGCTCCTAGCTCATCCCATAGGAAAAATTCTAACATGCCACCCCCTCATCCACCTCCTGGCGAGGGTGGGGGTAGCTCATGTTGATTTATGTATCATGTACCATTTTTGTAGTGTTGTCATTGTATATACTCTGAGTAGTACCATTTTTGTATCCTAACACACTGATATTTATTGATATATATATTGATTACCTTCTTTGATCAGACTTGTGACCATTCATTGTACTTAGATATTTTGATTTATATGAGATGCAGCTAGTGTTTTTGATATGATGTGCAATGGTTTACTTGCTATATGTATGATTCTACATGATTTGGTGGTTTAGCTGATGAGATGTAAATGAAAAATGATTCCTATTATGCAGATTCGTATGTGGATGATTTACTTTTCCTATGATACTGACATGTATGTGCAGGATGGTGGAAATGAAATGCATGTTTACATGAGGTGCTTATGGATGCATATGATTTTATGATTTATCATGTATGCAACTACCATTTTTTTCTTTTCTGATGTACTTAATGGAATGAATGCAATCTATTATGTACAAAATGTCTGAGTAATGCATGTGTTAGTTAGAAAGAAGTTAGTTTGATAGATGTTCTCTGAGATTGATCTAATAGAATGGGATAATAGAAATGTGTTCTTTTTGCATTTTTTGGATAGATATGATCTGATAGAAAGGATGAATGTCCCAAGTCGCTGCCACTATTTCCAATAATTGTCATCATTGCATCTTTTTTTGTATTTTCTGATATTCTAAAAGAGCGTGAAATGATCCAGATCACATACCACCTAGATATTGCCATGAAATCTTGATAGCAGAAGGAGTAGAGAGATTGAATAGAAAGAGAACCTATTGCACCCAAATATTGACCATCTGGGTTCAACTATGTTCCCTGTTTGAAAAGAAGGAGAGCCAAAATCACCCAGATATTGACCATCTGGATACCGCTTGTCCTCTAAATTAATCTAAAATAAAGAAACCAAGATAGAACTCCTATGCACCCAGAGTCCATATGGATAACACTGTGAGCTCTTGATTTACGAATGGGAAAGCCGAGCAAACAAGATAGAACTCCTATGCCCCTAGACTCCATCTGGATAGCATCGTGAGCTCTTGTTTACAACATAAAGGGAAAGACCATAGAAACCAAGATAGAACTCCAAAGAAACTCAGAGTCCATCTGAATATTGTTGCGAGCTCTTGATTTTATAAAGAAAACAAACAAAATAAAAGAGAAGGAATGTCCAATTCTTTCCCAGGGTTAAGCTCAGATCATGGAACTGAGCGACTGCCAGATAAGTGACAGTGTCTACCGCATTTATCCTAAATCATCATGGCCCTGGAATCAAAGTGAACATTCAACATACATCAATCAAAGAAAATAAGTCATGATCTATCATAGCTACTCTCCTCACATGGTGGATCTTGGAGTAGCGTAAGAGCATAACCACAAAATATAGACTGACATCTGACTGACTTGACTGACCTAGTCAACATTTTTGGTTGGTTCCTTGATGCAGTTGGATTCTCTTGATTGGCTTGATTCTTTGGATAGACTTGTTTGGCTTGATTTCTTAAGTGTGTCTAGTTTCAGTAATAGATTACTCATATAAGACTGACCTGTTTGGTTTGAGCATACCCATCACTGTGTAAGATGATTGATAGGATTGATTGATTGCTTTGATCATGTTGGAAGCTGATCAAGCTATGTTAGATGGGCCCAACGCTGGTTCATAAAGCTCATGATTGTGACAATTGATAGATTGATTTGATTGCTTTGGCAGCTGATCAAGCTATGTCAGATGGGCCCAAAGCTAGTTTGCAAAGCTCATGATTGTGGTAATTGATAGATTGATTGGATAGATTGATAAAGCTGTGTTAGATGAGCCCAATGCTAATTTGTAAAGCTCATGTTTGTGACATTTGAGTGACTAGGCATGATTTCCCCTTGCTCTCTTGATAACTAAGTTGGTTTTATTGCTTTGGATTTTGCAATTTTTTGAATGTTTTTTATGAAGATTTATTTTCTCTTGATTTTTGATCTTTTTAGGATTTTTTGATGAGTTTTCTAATTTTTTGAAATTTTTTAGGACATTTTGAATCGCCCCCTAGTCTGGTGGACCAATATTTAACCATGGGTAAGTGCTTGGTGCTCAGAGGGGATTGTGCTTCTAGATATAGCTTGGGTAGTCAGTGTTGCATTTTAAGTGTGCTCAAGCTCTTGGGTTCATTGATGGTGAAGCTGGATTTGAATACTTGGTGCCTGTTTGCCAGGTTTTCACCAAGATACCTACTCAATAGAGCTTGATTACCAAGTTTTCACTGAGAGAGTGATTTTGTTTCTCTTTACTTTTTTTTTAATTTTTATTTTTATTTTTTTTTGTTATCGCCAAGGCACCTGATTGCCCAGTTTTCACCAAGGTAACTTTTGTATTTTCTAATTTTTTTTTGGTATTTTCTAGATATGTAGATAGGTGCCTTAACCATAAAGACCTCAAGGGTAGAACCTCTTGAGGTGCATGCTGTTGATGTATCTAGGGAGCTGATCTCCTTCTAGTGTTGCTAGTATGAATGCCCCACTCTGAGTAGAGCTGACAATGACAAATGGTCCTAGCCAGTTAGGCTCAAACTTTCTAGGTTTGACTCTCTGTACTTTTTTATTTTGATTTTCCATGAGGACAAGGTCTCCTACCTCAAATGTTCATGGCTTCACCTTTTTATGATATTTCCTTCTAAGGAAATTTTGATAACCTTGTAAGTGGTTGAAGGCATGTTGTCTTCTTTCATCTAGTAACTCTAGTTCACTGAGCCTTGCTACTCTGTAGTCTTCATCTATGATCAGGTTCTTCAATGATATCCTTAGGGATGGGATTTCCACTTTGAGGGGTAATACCACCTCTAAGCCATAGACTAGGGAGAAAGGAGTGGCTCTTTTAGGTGTTCTCACACTAGTTCTGTATCCCCATAATGTGGGACTAAGCTGTAAATTCCAGTCTTGCCTTGATTCGCTCACTATTTTCTTCAGGATTTTCAAGATTGTCTTGTTTGTAGCTTTGGCCTTGTCATTCCCTTGAGGGTAGTAAAATGAGGTGAACCCTTGTTTGATATGGAACTGTTTGCATAGGTCTTCAACATCCTTGTTCTAGAAAGGTGTACCATGATCTATCAGGATTGTTTGGGGGATCCCATATCGACAGATAATGTGGTTAAGTATGAACATTGATATTTGCTTTCCAGTGATGTAAGTGAGGGGAATTGCTTCATCCCACTTGGTGAAGTACTCTGTTGCTGCTATGATGTATTTGTGTCTATTTACTAAAGAAGGTGTAATTTTTCCCACTAGGTCAAATCCCCACATTGAAAATGGTAATGGTGATGTGATAGGATTTAGTTCCTAGGCTGGTGCATGGATGAGGTCTCCATGAATCTGACACTGTCTACACCTTTGAACATGTTTGTGTGCATCTATCTCTATTGTGGGCCAATAGTATCCCATGCGGATGATCTTCTTAACTAAGTTGTTGCCACCTCCGTGGGTTCCACAAATTCCTTCACGTACCTTGTACACATCTTTTTGGGATTCCATGGAAGTGAGACATCATATTAGCATTCCATCTAGACTTCATCTGTATAAAGTAGTTGAGAGGATGATATACCTACAGTTTTGGTGGATGAGGGACTTTCTCTAGTTCCTAGACAAGTTGGGAGGTAAGACATTGTTTTGAAGATAGTTATAGATATCTTGGTACCATGGGGATTTAGGACCAACAAGGATGCATGTTGATTCTGTGATGGATGCCTGATGTGATGGCACCAAGATTTGTTCCACTAGAAACTAGAATTTTGTTTCATTACCTGGCATATCAATCAATGATGCTATGGTAGCCATCGCATCTGCAGCTTTGTTCTATGCTCATGGGACTTGCTCGAAGAAGATGTAATGGAACTTGGTGTGTAGTTGTGACATATGTGCTCTGTATGGTATGATCTTCTCATCTTTGGTCATATAATCATTGTTGACTTGACTAATGACCAACTGTGAATCACCAAAGACTTTAAGGTTCTTGATTCTCCATTGAATTGCTATCTTTAGACTGATGACTAGTGCTTCATATTCTGCTATGTTGTTGGTGCATGGGAAGTTAAGTCTAAAATACTTTGGAATTGTATCATGATCTAGAGTGATAAGCACTATCCCTGCCCCTGCACCATGGTTCATACATGATCCATCAAAATATAGTTGCCATACCTTGATTGTTGGTTATAGTGTCATGATAGATTCATTAGGAAAGTCAGATATAATAGGATGATGGTCCTAAATGGGTGCCTCTGCTAGTTGATCTATGATCACTTGTCCTTTGATGGCCTTTCTATCTATGTACTCAATGTTGAACTCACTCAAGATCATTACCCACTTCGCAAGTCATTTGGTGAGTGTTTCTTTGCTTAGGAGGTACTTTAAAGGATCAACATGTGCGATCAATTGTTTGGTGACTCAACATATAATGTCTCAGCTTTTGGGAAGTGAAAACAACTGCAAGGCATGAATTTTCAATTGGCGTATAGTTTAGCTCATATCCAACCAATGTTCTGCTTAGATAGTAGATGGCCCTCTTTTTTCCTGCATTGTCATGTTGTGCCAAGAGTACACCTAATGCTAGCTCCATCGCTGAGATATACAGAAGTAATGGTCTACCTTGAATTGGTGGCACCAATATAGGAGACTTGAGAAGGTAGTCCTTGAATATATGAAATGCCTGTTTGCATTGCTCTATCCATATGAATTTGATGTCTTTGTGCAATAGATGTTGGAATGGGTGGCACTTCTCTGCTAGCTGAGCTATGAAGCACTTGATTGATTGGAGTCTTCGTTGTAACCCTCTTAGTTGTCTCAGGTTCGATGGAAAAGGCATGTCCAATATTGCTTTGACTTTTGTTGGGTCCACTTCGATTCCTCTATGTGACACTATGAACCCCAGTAATTTTCCTGCTGTGACATCGAATGCACATTTCTTTGGGTTTAGACGGACTTTGAATTCCTGCATTCTATCAAACATGGGTCCCAAAACTTGTAGATGATCCTTTCGAAGTATTGACTTGGCTAGTATGTCATCCACATAGTCTTCCATTATTTTGTGGATGAGATCATGAAATATAGTTGTCATAGCCCTTTGATATGTCACTCTGGCATTCTTTAGACCAAATGGCATGACATTCCAACAATATGTCCCCCAAGGACATGTGAAAGCTATTTTTTGTTGCTCCTCTAGTGTGATCCTTATTTGATTATATCCCAAAAAGCCATCCATGAGTGATAGCATTTTCTGTCCAGCAGTTAGATCTACTATCATATCGATGTTTGGTAAAGGAAAGTCATCCTTGGGAGAAGCTATGTTGAGATCTCTAAAGTTTGTGCAAATCCATATCTGACCACTGTGATTTGTAACTATTACCAAATTAGATATCTAGTTTGCATATGGTATAGGTCTGATGAATTTAGCATCCAGGAGTTTTTTCAAATCTTCTTTGACTAGCAATGCAACGTGGGGATGCATCTTTCTCAGCTTCTGCTTGACAGGTTTGGCGTCGGGTAGCAATGGGAGATGGTGTAGTACTAGCTCTGGACCTAACCCTAACATATCCGAGTAGGACCATGCAAAATTGATCATCCTTGCCTTGAAGAAACTGATGAATTGTTTTCTCTCCTTAGGGTGAGTATTTTGCCAAGTATATGTTCTTTGGGTTCTTGTCATCTCCTAAATTGACTTCCTCTATTTCTTCTACTAATAATGCTGATTTCTCCTCTGTCAAGGGGAGGATTTCCTTCTTTCCATCTTCTAGCACCTCAGTGAGGTTTTTTCTAGAAGATACGTCTTCTTTTAGCTTTTTATCATTCTTTTGTTCTTTTTTCTTTTATGGACTGGAAAGAGGAGCTTCCTCCCTGAAATATGCTTCTCTATCAAGGTTAATGGAGAAGCCTTCCTTGTGGTCTCCTGATGGAATGCCTTCCCTAAGTCCCATGAAATGCGCTATAGCCTCATCATTTTTGAAGACATCTAAATCAGGTGGTCCTTGTTGATCCCACTCTATGAGCTCAGGGTGTAAAAGACAGATACTTTCACGATTGTTTGGCTCTGGTTGTTTGAAAGGGACAACAAATATGGTTCCTACAAAATTGGAATGTGATGTGGACACACCACTTGAGGTTTGATAAATGACATGCTTGTCTATGCAAGGTTTTTTGGTAATGGTGAATTGGTCAAATAGGTCTGTTAGATTTATGATAATGTTTTTTCGAGGGGAATAATTTGGATTGATGGTTCAGAGTCATGAAGGGTTCTCCATTCATACTCATGGGAGTCAGTCTCAATAGAATGCTTGTTAGATGTCTCACTTCCTTGGTTATCATAAATTTCTATGTGGAGGTCTATTAAGGTTTGGGTGGTTATTTCTTCAGTGGGCAACAACTGTACTAATATGTTTCTTATTAAGACATGTTCTGTGTTGTGCCCTTTGTGCATCTCTGCTATTTGTTCCTGATTAACTTGAATATCTTGAATTACAGGACTGGTGTTTTGTTGTCCATAGCCTAACCCTCTCATGTTTCTCTAGGTTGGTGGGAGAGGCAATTCAAATATTCCTTGTTGTCTTGCCCCCATCTTGGTTGTACCATCGTACCCAAATCTTTGTATCATTGTGTAACCATTACAATAGTTTGATAGGGGTAGTGGTGGTCGGATTGTCTCAGGGTGGACATCTAAATAGAATAGGCTACAGAGTTTTTGTTGCAATAATAGGTTGTGGCATGCCATGATTCTTTGAGCTTTGAGACATGTGCATGATGGTAAAAGCCTCTTCATATCTGTATTCACCACAACCCTTGTCCGTGATGGATATCTTGCCTGCTTTCTGTGTGATATTTTTAAGATTTGAATCTAAAGAGGAGGGAATACTTGCATCATGGTTAATGACTATCTTTCTTGCTATCCATGTGACATCCTTGGGATTCAAATCTGAAGAGGATGGGATGCTTGCATCTTGGTTTGATGGTACCTGGTTATCAATGTTGATTTGGACCGGATTACAATATTGGAAAGGATTAGGATCTCCCTCTATGATGATCTCCTCTCCTTGGTGTGAGAACTTGATGCATTGATGGTATGTCAAAGGTATAGCTTGCATTTCATGTATCCAAGGTCTCCCTAGTAGCATGTTGTATCCCAACTCAAGGTCTAAGATTTGGAAGGGAGTGTTTTTGACCACAGGACCAATACAAACAGGTAGAATGATAATACCTTTAGAGGACCTTTCCTCTTCATCATAATCTTTGATATTTATCCTCTTTGTTACATCAATGCTTGATTCTGAATAGCCCAGTTTCTTGATTAACTTTAGAGTACAAATGTTTAACCCAGCTCCACCATCAACAAGGACCCTACAGATAGCGCTTTTATGGAACTAGAAAAGTAAGTGCAGAGGATCATTATGCAGGGGTTTATGTGGTGGCACATCACAGTCTGTGAATGTGGCATGTTTTTTAGTAGCTATATGGTTGACCATCATTTGGAAGCTCTTAGGTGTTATGTCCCTTGGGACAGTTGCATTTTGAAGGGCTTGGTCAAGTGCTAGTTTACGCTGTAGAGATATGCACAATAGGTCAAACATAGAGATCTGGGTAGGTGTGCGCTTTAGCTAGTCCACTATGCTTGTTTATGGATCTAAGTTTTCTTTAGGATTGGAAAAGATAGTAGGTGAGGATGGTAATCCTTGCAAGATGACTCTAGCACGATGCATTGTTATAGCACAATTGTTACCCTTGTCTTTGATAGTGATTGTAGCCACATGGCTATCTGAAGGATTGAGGCAATTGATAACATTATCACTGTTGGCATACATATAGTTAACTTGTTTTGTTTGTCTACCAGACCCGGAGGATTTTCCCTTATTGTGATCATGAAAGGTATCATTGAAAATAGTGTGATCAGTTGTGCCTTTGGTTTAGGTATTTGTCACATCAATGACCCCTGTGTCAATTAGATCTTGGATAGCATTTTTCAATCGGTAACAGTTAGCCATTTTGTGCCCTTTCACCTGATGAAACTCATAGAAATCTTTGTCATTATACCACCTTAGCTTGTTTTCATCTTGTTCAAAGTCCCTAATTTCTAGGAGAGTGATAGTGTTTGATTGAATCAACTTGTGTAAATCTGATTCTATCGGCTCTCCCAATGGTATGAAATCTCATTGCTGGAATTGAAACCATGGTCTACGTTGATTCTGTTGTTGACTGTTTGACACAGTGGCCGCTTGTACAGGAGGAGGTTATTTTTGGGTGTATGATTGTTGAGTAAGCCCTGTGGGTTTTGGGTTGGTCATAGGTGCACCTTGTAGTGACACCTTGGGTTGTGCATAGTTGACCGTCTTCGCATCAATGACACCATTGCTAGTGGCATTTTTGTTTTTGTTCCACCACTTAGCTTTGTCTGTTGCATTTTTGTTTGTATTTGTTTGTGTGGGATCTACAAGGATTCCTCATTTGACTAAGTTCTACTCACAACGAACTCCTCTTTTGATGAGTTGTGTGAAGTTTGGAGCTAACTGTAACTTTGTTGTGAATGACATGTCTGGAATTAGACTGTCAATAGACATGACTATTAAGTCTTCTTCAGGCACATCATATGTTCTGTGGCTTTCCGTATTCCTCCATCTCTGTAGGAATTTCACAAAAGACTCTCAATCCTTTTGATTGATATCACAAAGGTCCTTGATGCTGACCTTGCGCTCGATGTTATGATGGAAGTGAGCTATGAAATTTTCAGCCAGTTCACCTCAAAACTGAATACCATGAGGCAAATGTGAGAATCATTCCATTGCTGGTCCGGCCAAGCTTTGTGGGAACAATTTTATTAGATATGTCTCATCATGGGTGAATTCGATGCAACTAGAAAAAAACTCTCAGATATGTTCAATAGGGTTGGTACTGCCCCCATATTTGTCAAATTTTTGTACCGAGAAGTGATTTGAGAATGGATACATGTGAAGAGAATGGTCAAAGGGGTATGGGTATAAATCCTCTATGGTATAGGATTTAGTTTTCCCCTAATTTTGCATATCCATCATTTGGGTTTGAAGGGTTTGCATTTGTTGCATTAACATGTCCGTTTGATATTAACGATGGTGTGTGAGGACATTCCTCTATGTTGTGGTAGGTATGAGGCTACACCTCGGTGTCCCTTGAGTAGGAACATAGGGGGTTGGATTGATTCCCCATCGAGTGATTTTTAAATGGGGGCACATGGGTAGCCCATGGTGAGTTTTGATGTGTTTGATGTTGTGTTTGAAACTAGGGTTGATACTGCTAGGGTTAGTATTGCTGCTGCTGAGGTCGGGATTGAAGTTGGGGTTGCTGTTGCAGGGGTTGGAATTGAGGCAACTAAAGCTGGGGTTGCTACTGCGGGGTTTGGAACTAAGGCAACTGAAGCTAGGGTTTCTATTGCGGGGGTTGGATTTGAGGCAACTGAAGCTGGGGTTGCTATTGCAGAGGTTGGGTTTGAGGAAACTGAACCTGGGGTTGATGTTGCGGGGGTTGGATTTGAGGCAACTGAAGCTGGGGTTGTTGTTACAGAGGTTGGATTGATGTTAGAATGGGCAAAGATGTAGCCTTGGGTGGGCATTGACTGTAATTCATTCCTACAAAGACGGATCCATGTGGGCATGAGGTGTTGATCCCAAGACTAGTGTGAATTGACTACAGTAGCGACATAGTTTTAGAATAGCTGGTGTTTGGTGGGATGGAAGGCATAGCATGAGAGCTTGATTGTCCTGGCCATGAGACCAAAGGTGTAGGCATACTAGTGACCATGGGTGCACTTAGTTGCGAGCCTATCATGCCTTGAGTAGAAGATGTGCTGGCCTGGGTTGGGTCATTGGTATGATTGGATCTAGTCTATGTCAATGTGGGTGAAACCAATGGTGGAAAGATTGGAGACACAACAGCTAGCATCTTAGGAGGTTGAGTAGTGTTTTGACCTGCGAGAGGGTTTTTGGGTCATATAGTTGATACACTAAATTCAGCGGGGAGTTTGACTCCCTTCTTTATTAGCATGGCCAAGTAACATTTAGGGTTCCTCTCTACAACAGCGTCAACTAATTTCATGGAATAATCATCTTTCTCCACATCTTCAAGTTCTTCTTTTGTGATATCTTGGAAAAAGGCAGCCCCACGGGGTTGTTCAACGAATAGAGAAAAACTGGTATTCGTGAAAGGATCATTCTCTTGCTCTGTTTCCCAAGTGGGGAATCGGGTGATATAGGACTCATCAGGTTGAGTTCTAGCCTTAGACCTTGTGTAAGGGCCTTCATGAGGTGTTTGAGACATAGTGCGGTCTAGGTTTTGTAACTAAAACAAGTGATATAAAGCAAACAAGGATGAAGATCCTTTCTAAGGACGTCCGAGTTATGTTTTGGACAAGGCTAATTTTAGGGACAGATTTTGATATAACTTGATCTCAAAGTGGTGATGATAAAAAGATAGGATTTTTTGACCTTTTCCTTGGACAAAGTCACTTTGATAAAGATGATGATGTTTGATATGATGAGATCAAGGTATTTCAAGTCTGAGCTTTCAAACTAACAATGTTTTTGACAATAATCATGCTTTACAGAGAAAGTATAATCTTTAATGTTTTGAGATTCACACTTCACATTTTCCTGAGATAGACACTAGTTTTGGACACCAAATGAAGAATTCTTTCAAGGTTTTAGGTCAAAATAGGAATAATGTATCTCTAGTCAAATGCGGTACAACTTCACCGATTGCAGTAAAATAAATGGTCGATTGCAGTAGTTTATCACTGATTGCAGTAATAAACATGATGATTGTAGCAATAAACAAGTCAACTACGGCAAACTTCCTTCAATTGTGGCACAATGCGGGCAATTGCGATAAATGAGGAACAGTCTAAAAAAGACTAGAGGATAAGTATCACTACTTGATAATTTTGAAATTTTTGGAACAATGCTTTTGATTTGCAAGATAGTTGACGTTCACAACCCTAGACTTTAACATGTTTGACTTGTTTTGATATTTTGGATGTTTTGTTTTGTGTTTTCAGAAATTGATCAAAGAAACAAGCACAATAGACACTGTGTTTTGAAGAATGAAGACTGAAATTGTGTATGTTCTACAACTTTTTCAAGTTGCAAGGTTATCACGAGGTCTCAACAATGAATAATTAGATTAGTCTAGGTCAATGGCTTCAGAATACAATGTTATAGGCCCAATACTTGAATGTCCATTAGCTCACACATTAATTGTCACACTACTAGGACACGAAGATCCATGACGTAGGTGCCCGTTTTTTTTCCATTTCCAGGTATTGTTGCCGTGAAGTGAAGATCTCTTTCACAACACAAATACCGTGGGATACATATGTTGGGAATCTTGGGGGGGAATTCTGCAACCCCTTGCACTATAATAAGGTACCTGTTCGGAGGTAAAACAGGTCAGCCTCTAATTAATCAAGGTTGTAGTAAGGGTCCGTGGTGTCTCTCCAATCAGTTTGTACATGTGTGACTCACTTAAGAGCCTAGTTGATCACATTGGCTCCTTAGGGATATTCACCCGATCCAGACTATCACCAACACACCTCGCCCGAGCTTGGCTAGATAAGATGGAAATTTGGTTTGTGCCTTGTTTTATACCGATCAGAAGGATTACCGATTTAAGGTCATCCTCTGAGGAAGAAGCACATTCCCTGAACATGCCTTTCTAAAAATGTAAAGATTTGTAATCTAACAGTTTGTGCAAGTGCACCCAAAACTCAAGACACAAGGTAAATCGATTAAGCTCCAAAGTTTGAAGTGTGAGCTAAGATACACCACCATACAAGCACCAATGTTCAAATTTAAGCCCAAAAGTAGGTGTTGATTTCTTGTTCTATTTTAATGCACCAATTTGAGAGATTTTTTGCCTTTGTTCAATTTTAATCCTCACGTCAATTTTAAGCCCAAACCCAAAATATGAGATGTGATATGTTTTGCAAGCACTGTTCTTTTCAAACCCAAATTGACAAATGAATTCCTTTTAGTTTGCTTTGTTTAGACAGGTTAGTATCAAAAAGGATTATTTGCAAAATGAGAATATATGTAACTTTGAAACAATGAATGATGCTTACCAACACTTACCCTTCTCTGTTCTCGGTGATTTGTCCAATCCTGCACAGAAAAACAAAAAATGTCAGTTTAGAAACAGATGGATAGAAGATTTGGATCTGGTATGCAATATTTGTTGCAATTGCAGAAAAGTACTGGAAAGTGCGGTAAATCTCTAGCGATTGCGGAAAAGCATTGGAAACTACGGTGAAGTGTTGTCGATTGCGGCACAGATCGGGCAATAGCAGCACAATAATGATGATTGTGGCATGGATCGGGCAATTGCGGCAAAGTACCAGAAGAAAGAAGATAGAAAATGATAGAATTATATTGTGAAAGCCTGCAATCAATTGTGGTATTAAACCAATCGATTGTGGCATAGTTATGTTGATTGCGGTAAAATACCAGTAACTGCGAAATAATACAAATATAAAAAAAAAGATAGATTTTTAGATTTGCGACCGTACGGCCATGGTTGATCAGTCCTATTTGTCATATGCAAGAGACATTTGGGCTATTTTTTCACATCGAGTTCACCAAAATGTATGCCTCTCTTCTGTGACCAGTGATTCCCAAGCTTTCCAAAGGTGAGGGTTAGTAGCAAAGGTTTCACAATTGATATGAATCAAGTACATAATAACTACTAAAATGAATAAAAATGAAATGTAATCAATAAAATGTACAAGAAAGAGAAATGAAAAAAAATAAATACAAACCCCACGATGCTTGAAGCTTCTATTGTTTCTCTCTACTCCTTCAAAAACATTGTTCTTGATGCTCAGTATTGGCGAGGTAGTGTCTATGACTTGAGAAGTGTCGAGAATTTGCTAATTGAAACGGGTGTGTGATCGCAAGATGGCTTGAATGCTAGAACCAAACTGACATAGTAATGGCGCACGAGAGCTTGAAATCTTGGATCCTTCAAATGGTTATGAAGGGTTTATTA
>MU223584.1:3174328-3191204 GCA_018584345.1 Thuja plicata
TTATGATTTGATCAAGGAAATTGATATAATTGATATTGTTGATATTTGAAAATATTGATCCAGGGATTTGATAAATTGAGAAATGGGGCCCAAAGTCTAGGCGACCATTTTAGGGTGCATACACATACTAATAGAAAAATATGTCTTGAAAAGAAGTGTATGGATATTGTACGATCTTTCAGAGCATGCGATCACAGAGATGTATACAAGGATGAGTAGTGATATTATATCTAAGGTCACTTGGCTTGATCTTACTATTGGAATAAGTTACAATTGTTTTGGTGAAGACTAGGTACAAAATAGTGACAATGAATTGTGATAGAGTTGGTCTCTGAGTTTTGGAGATAACTTGGATGAGAGCACGTGTTATGATTTTCAAGATTAAGGTGTGGTAGAATATATGTATGATAATGTTACTTGAGATTTTTGGGTTGTTGTGTTCTTAGTGACGTTAGCTAAACTGTGTGATCTTGCGAAGATCTTTTTGTGGCCGACTACAGTGATGAAACATGTTTAGAGGATGGTGGGTGTGGATTACAGATCTTGGAGTATAATTGATGAGTTTTAATTGATATTTACTTGTGTAAGGTATTGTATGTATATGAGAAAGGTTCTATATAATTGTTTGTACATTGGGGAAGTCTTAATAGGCTGACATAATTGTTTATTGTAAACTTGTATAAAGAAGAGTTGTTTCTTGATGAGAAAATAGGATAGTGGAATGTGAAAGCTATGAGCTTGTATTTGTGAAGTCTTTTGGAGGTAGAGAAGAGATAGTGATCATGATGAACTTCATTGGAACTTTTTAAGAAAATCAAGTTTCTATCAATCATTTCATTGGTTATTGTTACTCCTATATCTGTATTTCAAACAGTGAGTCTAGAAGGTGGATTTGACTTTCATATTTAGGCAATGGCCTGGGAAGTGAGTCTCTTGTTTCTCAACCCTTAACAGGGTCTTTCCTTTAACAAGAAATGTGTACTATATGTAATAATCATCTCCTAACAGGGCTAAATCTACTACCAGGGATACAATACTTTTAGTACATTATTTTTAGGTGCTAGTTCCCATCGAGGTTTTTCCCTTAACAGGGTTTCCTCAAAAATTATTTCTTGTGTTATAGTGTTACATTTAACGTCTTCATATTTGCATTGAGTAATTGGTTTATAAAGTTTGAAGTTTAAAATATTTGGCTCAGAATTGATTCACCCCCCCCTCCAAGTTGTGTTGGTGGCCTATTATTGCTAACACGTATACCCATGTTTCCCATTTCAGTTGAATTACCAACTCTTATTTCACTTAAAGAGATAGAAATGATGGATCAAGAACCAATGGAGGTGAGGATTTTTAAATTGGTAGAGTTAGAAGAGATTAGAAAGAAAGCATTTCAAAATTTAGAGAATCACCATGCACAAATGAAGAAGCCATTTAACAGAAAGTTTGTCCCATTAGTCTTTAATGAAGGTGACTTAGTACTCAAATGTGATGAGTTGAAAATTAGGCCTGAAAAGCACACAAAGTTTGACGTCATTTGGAGTGGCCCATTTTTTATTGCAGGATGTAAGGAACATAATTCCTTTTAGTTATCCAACCTTGAAGGAGAAGAATTACCTAACTCTGATAATGTGTTTCACCTCAAAGACTACTTTTGAGGTCTAGTCAGATTAGAAATAAGTGCTTTTGCACATAGTTTTCTTTTATCCTAGTTAGTTTGCATTTTCTAGTGTGGTAGAAGTAATTTTCATAGTGTTTTATTGAATTGTATTTTTGTGGAGAAAAAATCCATCATATGTGGTAGTAAACTTGGAATTTTACTGTCACACATCATAAATGTTTGATTCACCTAGTTGTAATGAAATGCAACACTATGTTTTTGGTGCAGGAGCACCCAAAAAGGTCTTGTGAAGATCTTGTGACATTTTGGCTTGTAGGTTGGTTTTACCAACCACCTAGTGAATAAGGACTACTTATAAAGTCCCATAGTTGATCTAGGGTTGTGTTGAGATAGGTGTGTTTAGGTTAGGTGATTTGGATGTTTCACTAAGAGCTGTGTCCAAATCCTAGGTAGTCAACAAAGTGGTCAAACTTGAGTTTTGATCCCAAAATGGAATGAAATTTGGAATTTTTGTGTTTTTAGGTGTTTTAAGGTCTTACATGTTGATTTCAAATCAACTTGGGTCATTAGGCATAGTGTTTTGGTTAAACAAAAAAAAATGTAAAAGTTGTTGATGGCAACTTTTCAATTTTGAAAAGTTGTCATGACAACATTTGCTAGAATTTAGGAAAGGGCTTTAATGGTGCCCAAATCCAAACCTCAGGGTTTGATCATGAAGGGATACCATATATAAGGTGGAAGAAACCCTTAAAAGGGTTGGTTTTTATTGTGTACAGACTGAGTATTGGAAAGGAGAGTTTTTTTCACTATGTTTTGTAATAGAGCTTTGATCCAGTCAGTTAGTGGATTGAAAGTAATGAATTAATGCATTGAGACTTTGTGTTTTGACATGTAACTACTCATTGTGGCATTGGATTAGTTATCTAGTGTTACTGGTTAGGTTTTTGTAAATTCTTTCTTTTCTTGTGGTTTGCTATCTAGTTTTGAGCCAGTCATGTAAATATGCACCCCACTTGAATTCTCGTGGTCAAATATATATGGCCTCTTGGACTCAATTAGGGGAATGCATATAGAATTTATATATGTCTTATGGAGCCATTTTGTGTAGGGGAAGAAATTTTAACATCAAGCCCTAGGCGAGTGCTAGTGCATTCTGATAAGGAGCTTGGAGGGAATAGTGGCAAGAAAATCTTGCTAGAGGGATTAGATGAAACTGATAAAAGGTGGGAGCATGTAGAGAAGCTAGTCCTTGATAAGTGGATGCAAGGAGAGGATCAGTGGAGCTGAATGAGTCACTTTGTTTAATCAAAGAACACAGACTAGAGTACATGTTCCCCAAACCCTTAAAAGTAGGGGTTTCTTGAAAATCCTATGTACGGACAGAGTGGGGGTCTAAAAATTGAAAACCCTAGAGCCTAGGATAGACCTATGAAGAATCCATAATTAATTTGGAGGGGTGTTAAGGTTTTTTTTGAGTAATTTGAAGAAAACCAATTCCTAGGAGGCCTAATTGACCAAAAAGGCTACAAGACCTCAAAACAAGAAACCCAAGGAATCGACTAGAAACCTTTTTGAGAGTCCATCCAATTGAGTTGGAAACCATTGAGGGTGATCTAGAAAATTTTAGGAGACCCATCCTAGTAGCCAAGAAAGGATTGGGAGGTTTGGTGGTTCAATGGAGCCTTTGGTGTATAGTTGAATGGAGAAGGGATTAGTGGAAGTTTGATGTTGGTGGAGAGTTCAAAGTGAGAAAGAGGATCAAAGAATCATCCTCTGGATAGGGTAGAGAAGGAAGTGATCAGTGTATGTCAGAGGGAAGTGAATAAATTGGAGAAAGCACAATGGAAACTAATGCATATTTGGAAAGGGACTTGTCAGAGTAGTAAGTCAAGAATAGACTCCTAGAAGAAACTAGGGATGAAATGAAGTTAAAATTGGAAGAAGTTGCAGAGACAAAAAACAAGATGAAAGAAAAAATGGTAGAAGAGAAAGATAAGAGAAAGAGTCTAGTTGAAGAGGAGGTAGAACCAGAGCCTGACCCTCCTCTACCTGATGAACCATTCCTCAAGGCCCTCAAGGCATTAAGTGGCAAGACCCTAAAAGGCATTCTAGTGTTCTCTAGAAAGATGGATGCAGAGTTGGTTATGGAGTGGATTGCGGGAATGGAAAACCATTTTGAATGTGATGGTATCATAGAGGCACAAATGGTGAAGATAGCCAAACCAAGGCTAAGCAGACAAGCATTAAATTGGTGGAAGTTTCTGTAAGAAGAAAGAGAAAAGGAAGGTAAGAAGCCAATAGAAAATTGGAAAGCTATGGTGGCTAAGGTGAAGGAAAACTACCTACCAGAAGATTATGATATTCAACTACACAAGAAGAGACAAAATCTTAGAAAAAAGGACCTATATGTGGCATCATATACTAAAGAATTTCAAAATCTTTGTCTTAGATGGAATATACAAGAGGAGCTAAGCCTCTTTACCCTAACCTCTATTCATAATTGTTTTCAAATGGCCCTAAAAGTGGAAGAGAAACTTAGAAAGAAACAAGATTCTAACTCAAGGGGTAGAGGAAGAGGTAGAGATTCCAGAGGTGGAAAAGAGGAGGTTCTAGTGGTAGAAGCCATGCTACTAGGGGTTAAGGAGACTCAAGACCCAATGAAAAAGAAAATGATTCATGACATAGATGTGGCTATAGCAGAGGGAGAAGTCCATATAGTGGTGGAAGAGAAAGCTATAGAGGATTTGGAAGAAGCTCACATTTTGCTTCTAAGAAATGCTATAACTGCAGATAGTTGGGACACCCTACCTATAAGTGTCCAGATAAGCCAACTTCATCACAAGTGGAAAATAAAATTGCATATGTCCAAGAGGAAGACAACGCCAAACATTCAGAGGTAAGTCTAAATTCAGAGAAAGGAGAAAACTTAATACTTCAGAGGATCTTGATCAAAGCACCTAGAAAAGATGAGCACAAACAAAGGAGGGATAATTTGAGGGTCAAATGTAAGATAATTGGGAAGGTATGCATAGTTATAATTGACTCAGGATCTACAGATAATGTGATCTCAGAGGAAGAAGTGCAAAAGTTACATTTAACCAAGATTCCTCATGTGTGTCCTTGTAAAGTTACTTGGCTAAACAAGGGGCACAATGTATTGGTCAATGAATAAGTATGGGTTGAATTCACCATAGGGAAGTATCAAGATAGGATAATATGTGATGTGATACCAATGGATGCATGCCATCTATTTCTTGGAAGGCCATGGAAGTATGACAGGGAGGCAGTCCACCATGGTAAAGAGAACAAGTATTCATTCAAGAAGGGTGGAGTGACTTTTAAAATACAGTCACTAATTGAAGAAGAATCAGTGGAAAAAGTGGACTCCAATACCCTACTAATGAGTGGGAAATAATTCCTCAAAGACATGAAGGAGGAAGAAGGAATTGGCTATGCAATATTGGTCAAGCCAAAGGAGGAAGAGACACCTAATCCATCACCTATGCCAGCAGAAGTAAAGAAGTTGTTGGATAAGTTCCAAGACATCATTTGTGAGGGGACCCCAGCTACATTACCACCAAAGAGAGAGACCAGTCACCAAATAAACTTTGTACCAGGGGAATCATTTCCAAATAAGGTTGCATATAAAATTACACCAGAATAGAACAAAGAGATAGCAAGGCAAGTTCAAGAGTTATTGGACCAAGGGTTGATCAGAAAGAGCATAAGCCCATGTGTTGTCCTAGTCATGTTGGCTCCTAAGAAGGATAGTAAGTGGAGAATGTGTACTGAATCTAGGGAAATTAATAGGATAACTATTAGATATAGATTTATTATTCATAGAATAGAAAATTTAATGTATTGGTTGGGGGTGCTAAATTATTTTCAAACATTGACTTAAAAAGTGGATATTATCAAATTAGGATGAAAGAGGGTGATGAGTGGATGTCAACCTTTAAAACCATGAAGGGGTTATATGAGTGGTTAGTAATACCCTTTGGGATTACAAATGCACCTAAAAGACTACATAGGGGTATTTGTAGTAGTCTTTCCTAGATGATATCCTCATTTTTAGTAAAACAAAGGAAGAGCATATGAAACACTTGGAAATTGTAATGAAGAGATTTTAGGAGGAGAATCTTACCATAAATCTTGAAAAGAGTGAGTTTATGAAACACAAATTAGTCTACCTAGGATTTGTAGTATCCCAAGGTGACTTGAAAAAGGAAAAGAGCAAAGTAGAAGCCATATTTAGTTGGTCTACTCCTAAGACAGGGACTGAAGTCAGAAGCTTTCATGGGTTAGCCCAATTCTATAGGAAGTTTGTTAGGAGATTCAGTGAAATTTGTGCACCTATCCTAGATACCATTAAGGGTGGAGTCTAGACAAAATTTGTGTGGACCAAGCAAGCTAATGAAGGATTTGAGAGATTGAAGAAAGAGATAGCCACCCAACCAATACTAGTTTTACCAAGTTTTGATAAACTATTCATTGTGGAGTGTGATGCAAGAAATATTGCAATGGGTGTAGTCCTAAGTTGGGAAGGAAGACTAGTAGTCTTCTTTGGTGAAAGGCTTAATAAAGAAAAATATATGTATTCATCCTATGAGCCAGAGCTCTATGCATTGGTGCAAGTTCTAAAGAAGTGGAGGAACTAATTGTTTCCAAATGAATTTGTTGTATATACTAATAACCAGGATTTGAGCTATATAAATACCTAGGAGAAACTTAGCTTGACACATATAAAATGGATGGAGTTCTTGCAGTCACACACTTTTAGTATCAAGCATAAAAAGGGTGTGAATAACAAGGTAGAAGATGCCCTTAGTAGGATATTTCTTATCATCCAGGAGATTCATTTGCAGAGTACAGGGATTAAAGGTTTTAAAGACCTTTATTAAGGAGATTCAGATTTCTCAGAGATCTACAAGGATTGTACTAATTTTGAGAATCACTTTCACAGTGAGTTTGCAGACTATACTTTACAGAATGGATTGTTGTTTAAGGGAAAGAAGCTATTTATTCCAAGGGGATCCATGAGGGATAACCTCATCCAAGAGAAGCACAATGGAATCTTGACTCGACACTTTAGGTTGAACAAGACCCTAGACTTAATGGAGAGATTCTATTGGTGACCAACAATGCAGAAAGATGTAAGAAATTATGTGGAGCGGTGTGGAGCTTGTCAGAAGGAAAAGGGAACATCATCAAATGCAGGTCTTTACCAGCCATTTCCCATCTGAAATAGACCATGGGAATGCATAATTATGGATTTCATAGTAGGTTTACCTAAGACTCCAACTGGTCTAGACAGTGTGTTTGTGGTAGTAGACAAATTTAGAAAGATGAGCCATTTTATCCCATGTAAAACAACACATGATGCTAGTCACATTTCCCATATGTTCTTAAAGGAAATAGTGAGGATCCATGGCTTACCAATGACCATAGTTGCAGACATAGATGTGAATTTTTGGTGCAGAAGCACCTCAAGGTCTTTGATAGATCTTTAGAACATTTTTTCTTATAGGTTGGTTTGGCCAATCACTAGTTAATAAGGAATAAGATATAAAGTCCCAAGTGTGTTTAGTGTGTGTCTAGATTTAGTAGTGATTAGGGTTTAGTGATTGATGAGATCAAGTTGTATCTAGAGGTCTATATCCTTAAAAGTCAACCAAAAGGTCAAAGGGTTGACCAAAACTCCAAAATGGAGTAGAATTCATGGTTTTGGTGTTTTTGAATGTTTTAAGGTCATATTATAATTTTTAGGATCAAGTTGGGGAATTGAAAGTGGAAATTAATCATTTGAGAAAAAGATGTAAAAATTGTCATGACAAATTTTACAACTTTGCAATGTTGTCATGACAACATTTCCTAAAAACTAGGAAAGGGATTTAATGGTGCCCAAAATCCAACAAGAGGGTCAAAAAATGTAGGAATATGGTATATAAGGTGGAGTAAACCCTAATCCAAGAGTTAGTTGTCATTTGGTATGGACTGTGTAATGTGGAGGAGTGAATTACACTGTAATTTTGCAACAAAGCCATCATCCAATACTTCAGTGGATTGAAAGGATTAAAATAATGCTTTGAGAGTGTGTTTTGTGTCATGTAATTACTTCTTATAGAATTTTTTGATTTTTTACTCTTTCTGGTGAATATTTTGAAAATTCTTTAAGTTTCACTAGTTCTCTATCCAGTTTTGAACCAGTCATGTAAATAATGGCTTTTCTTGAAGTTCTCGTGGTCCAAAACACTATGACCACTTAGAATCAAGTAAGGAATTGTATATATGTTTTAGATATGGTGTGTGGAGTTTGTGTGTGCAGGGAATCCATGAGAACAATCAGGCCCTAGGTGAGTACAATGTATTCTGGCTAGGAAGTCTAAACAGTGCAGAGAAAATAAGATTTTCTTGATGATTGGTGTGTGTCAATCATTGGTAGAGGAGTGTAGGGGCATGTATCATAGACATGTGGATGAAATGAGAAGAGTATAGGACATTGTTAAAGAATGTATTGGAATCCAAGAAGCCAAACTAGTATACATGCCCTAAAAATCCTTAATTTTAGGGGTTTGGTGGAAGTCTAGTGTGCAGACAAGATGGGGAACTAAGACCTTAAAAATCCTAGAGCCTAGGATAAACCCACAAGGAATCCATAATTATTTATGAAGGGTGTTAAGGTATTTTGGGAGAAAATACAAGATTGTTGTGTATAGGAGGGCTAATTAGGCCTCAAAGGCTACAAGGCCTTAAAAGTTGGAAGTCAAGAGCCTGATTGAAACTAAGCTAAAAGATCCATAAAATTGGATCAAGTGCAGTTGAAAGAGACCTAGGATAGGTCATGAATCCTATCACTAGAGGGGGTAGGACAGTTTTGAAAGAAGGTGGCCAGGACAAGACATGGATGTGAAGAATTATGGAGAGGAACTTAGTGCTAGTTTGAAATTGTTGGAGAGCTCTAAGTGATTTACGGGATCAAGGAGATATCCTCTAGTTAGGGTGGTGATAGGAACCATAAGAAGGTCAAGAAAAGGTCTTGAAAAGAGAAAGAAAGCTCTAGGAGTGGGAGCTCCCCATAAAATTGGTATCATAGAAATTGAAAGGCTTAGGATTTGATTAGTGTATGTCAGAGAGGAGTGAATCCATAGGAGAAATCATCATGGTGACCAATTTCAAATTGGCAAGGGACTTGTCAGAGTAGAAAGACAAAAATAGGCTTCTTAAAGAAGCTATGGAAGAGATGAAGTTCAAGATGGCAGAGGTTGTAGAGACAACCAACAAGATGAAAGAGCAGATGATTGAAGATAAGGATAAGGGGAAGAAACCAATAGAGGAGGAGATAGAAATAGATCCTGACCCTCCTCTACTTGAGGAACCATTCCTCAAGGCCCTCAAAGCATTGAGTGGCAAGGCTCTAGAAGGAATTCTAGTGTTCTCTAGTAAGATGGATGCAGAGATGGTGATGGAATGGATTGAAGGCATGGAGAACCACTTAGAATGTGATGGAATCATAGAAGAATAGAAGGTAAAGATAGCCAAGTCAAGGCTAAGAGGAAAAGCACTCACATGGTGGAAGTTTCTGCAAGAAGAAAGGGAGAAAGAAGGGAAGAATCCAATAGAAAATTGGAAATCTATGGTGGCTAAGGTGAAGGAGAACTACCTTCCAGAAGACTATGACATTTAGCTACATAAGAGAAGGAAAATCCTTAGACATAAGGACCTAGATGTGCCATCATATACATAAGAGTTCCAGAAGCTTTGACTTAGATCTAGGGTCCAAGAGACAGAGAACATCAAGGTTACTCAGTACCTTAATGGATTAAGGGGGAATATACAAGAAGATCTCAGCCTCTTTACTCTAACCTCCATTCATAGTTGCTTCCAAATGGCCTTAAAAGTGGAAGAGAAACTTAGAAAGAGACAATACTCTAACTCTAGAGGAAGAGGAAGAGGTAGAGACAATAGAGGTGGCCATAGAGGTGGTTCAAGTGGAAGAGGAAATGACAGTAGGATCCAAGGTGACTCCAAATATGCAAAACAAGGACATAAGTTAAATAATAGAGGTGGATATATCAAAGGTAGAGGTTCTTACAATAGTGGAAGAGGAAGATCAAGGGGTTTTGGAATAAGTTCTCATTTTTCTTCTATGAAATGATACAACTGTGGACAATTGGGGCACACTGCATATATATGCCCTCACAAACCCTCAGCTTCACAAGGAGAGAAAAAGATTGCCTAGGTCCAAGAAGAGGATTGTTCTAAACAATCAGAGGTGAGTCTAGATTCAGAGAAGGGAGAGCATCTCATGTTGAGAAGAATATTGATCAAGACACCCACTAAAGATGAACATAATCAAAGAAGGGCTCTTTTTAGATTCAAATGCAAGATATTGGGAAAAGTGTACAAAGTTATCATTGATTCAGGGTCCACAGATAATGTTATATCTAAGGAGGCAGTAGAAAAGTTAAAACTCACCAAGATTCCACATGTGTGTCCTTATAAAGTTACCTAGTTAAACAAGGGGCAAAACATCTTGGTAAATGAGCAAGTGTGGGTAGAATTCACTATTTGCAAGTATCAAGATAGGATACTTTGTGATGTGTTTCCAATGGATGCATGTCATCTATTGCTTGGCAGACCATGGCAGTATGATCAGGAAGCGGTCCATCATGGGAAAGAGAAAAAGTACACATTCAAGAAGAATAGAGTAACTTTCAAGATTAATTCTTTATTAGAGGAAGACATAATGGAGAAGATAGAACCCAATACAATATTGATGAGTGGGAATGAATTCCTGAAGGACATGAAAGAGGAAGGATTTGGCTATGCAATCATGTTGAAGCTAAAAGAGGAGGAGACACATAAGTAAGCACCTATGCCAGAAGAAATGAAACAAATGTTGGAGCAATTTAAGGAAATAATATGTGATGGTAAACCATCTACACTACCACCAAAGAGGGAGATAAGTCATCAGATTGACTTTGTGCTAGGAGCCTCATTACCAAATAAGGCTGCATACAAAATGACACCAGAGCAAAACAAGGAGATAGCTAGACAAGTACAAGAAATTTTGGACCAAGGATTGATTAAGAAGAGCATAAGCCCATGTGTTGTCCTAGTGGTGTTGGCTCCTAAGAAGGGAGGTAAGTGGAGAATGTGTATTGATTCTAGGGAAATTAATAGGATAACTATTAGATATAGATTTCCTATTCCTAGAATAGAGGATTTAATGGATTGTTTGGAGGGTGATAATTACTTCTCTAAAATTGATTTGAAAAGTGATTATCATCAAATTAGAATGAAATAAGGTGATGAGTGGAAGTCATACTTTAAGACTATAGAGGGGTTATATGAATGGTCACTTATGCCCTTTGGGCTTACCAATGCACCTAGTACCTCTATGAGGGTGATGAATGAAGTCTTGAAGGATTATATAGGTGTGTTTGTATTTGTCTACCTAGATGACATCCTCATTTTAAGAAAAGAAAAAAAAAAAGGAGCATATGAAACACTTGGAATTAGTGTTGAAGAGGTTGCAGGAAGAAAATCTCATCATCAATCTTGAAAAGAGTGAGTTTATTAAAGAAGAATTAGTCTACCTAAGATTTGTAGTCTCCCAAGGTGACTTGAAGATGGATAAGGAAAAAGTAGAGGCCATATTGAACTAGCCTACTCCTAAGATAGGGACTGAAGTTAGGAGCTTCAATGGGTTAGCCCAATTCTATAAGAAGTTTATTAGAAGATTCGGTGAAATTTGTGCTCCAGTCCTAGAAACCATTAAAGGAGGGTTGAAAAAAAAGTTTGTATGGACTAAGTAAGCTAATGAGGGGTGTCAAAGGTTGAAGAAAGAAGTATCCACCCAACCTATATTGGTGTTACCAAGTTTTGACAAACCTTTCATAGTGGAGTGTGATGCAAGAAGCATGCTAGTGGGGGTTGTCTTAAGCCAAGAAGGTGGGCCATTAGCATTTTTTAGTGAGAGATTGAATGAAAAAAATTCTAGGTACTCTTCCTATGACTTGTAGCTATATTATCTTGTGCAAGCCTTGAAGAAATGGAGGCATTATCTATTGCCTAAAGAGTTTTTTTTCTTTACAGATAACCAAGCACTGAGTTATATCAACACTCAAGACAAACTAAGTTTGAGACACATCAAATAGATGGAGCTTTTGTAGTCATACACCTTCACTATGAAGCCCTTAGTAGAAGGATGCTTACCATACAAGATATTTATTTGTAGAGTACAATGTTTGAAGTGTTCAAGGGCCTTTATGAAGGAGATGCAAACTTCTTAGTGATCTACAAGGTGTGAAAAGAGTTTGAGAATCACTTTCATAGTCAATATGCAGACTACACCCTTCAGAATGGATTTTTGTTCAAAGGGAGACAATTATGTGTTCCAAGGGGATCCATGAGGGAGAATCTCATCCAAGAAAAACATAATGGGAGTTTTATTGAACACTTTGGATTGAACAAGACATTGGATCTAGTGGAGAGGTTTTATTGGTGGCCAAAAATGTAGAGAGATATAAGAAGATATGTAGAGCAGTGTGGAATGTGTTAGAAGGAAAAAGGGACTTCATCAAATTCAGGCTTGTATCAAACATTTCCCATCCCAAGTAGACCATGGGATTGCATAATTATGGATTGTATTGTGGGACTACCCAGGACACCTACTAGATTAGATAGTGTGTTTGTGGTAGTGGGTAGATTTAGCAAGATGAGTCATTTTGTCCCATGAAAGACAACACATGATGCTAGCCATATTTCCCATTTTTTCTTTAAGGAGGTAGTGAGAATACATGGCTTTCCAACAAGCATAGTTGCAGATAGAGATGTGAAGTTTATGGGGCATTTCAGGAAGACACTTTGGAGAAGGCTAGGAACCAACTTGTCACATAGCTTAGCTTATCATCGTCAAATGGATGGCTAGACAGAGGTGATCAATAGGGTACTTGGTAACTTGTTGATGTTTTTGAAAAAATAATATAGATAAAGTTGGAGAAAATTATTCCACAGGAAGAATTTTCCTACAATGATAGCACAAATTAGACTATTGGCAGGAGTCCATTTAAGAATGTCTATGGGTTACACCCAAGGGGTGTTCTTGAGTTGAGAGATTTGAGAGAATGTGAAGGTATCAGTGGCCATGCTGATGATTTTTCCCAGTCAATGAGAGAGGTACATGAACAAGTTAGAAAGACACTAATGGAGGCCAATCAGAAGTTGAAAACCAAGAGGGATGAAGGAAGAAGAGATCTGCAATTTGAGGTAGGTGATCTAGTAATGGTGTTTTTGAACAAGGCTAGACTACAAAAGGGGATACCTAGTAAATTACAGATGAAAAGGATTGGGCCTTGCAAGGTGTTGGCAAAGTATGGACCCAATGGATATAAGGTGGAACTACCCAAGGAGATGTCAATTTATCCTATCTTCAATATGAAAGATTTGATAAACTATAAAGGGCCATAAATGGATGAAGTACAATACAATATTGAGGTGAGGAAGGATGTGGAAGAGCTCAACAATCCTGATCAGATCAAACCACAAGTTGAAAGAATACTGGATTCAAGAGTGAAAAACAAGACCAAACATAAGGTATATATGGAACACCTAGTGAAATGGAGCTAGAAACTAGAGGTAGAAGCTACTTGGATAGCTGAAAGTGACTTCAAAAAGCATGGAATCAGTGAGGATTTCTTGACTCCAAAGGTACCCTAACTTGTTTTTTGTAGGGGGAGAATAGTGTAGGAGCACCTCAAGGTCTTTGATAGATCTTTAGAACATTTTAGCTTATAGGTTGGTCTGGAAAACCACCAATTAATAAGGAATAAGATATAAATTCCCAAGTGTGTTTAGTGTGTGTCTAGAGTCAGTAGTGATTAGGGTTTAGTGATTGATGAGATCAAGTTGTATCTAGAGGTCTATATCCTTAAAAGTCAACCAAAAGGTCAAAGGGTTGACCAAAACTCTAAAATGGAGTAGAATTCATGGTTTTGGTTTTTTTTTAATGTTTTAATGTCATATTATAAGGTTTAGGATCAAGTTGAGGCATTGAAAGTGGAAATTAGTCATTTGAGCAAAAGATGTAAAAATTTTGCAAAGTTGTCATGACAACATTTCCTCAAAAATAGGAAAGGGATTTAATGGTACCCAAAACCCAAAAAGAGGGTCCAAAAATGTAGGAATATGGTATATAAGGTGAAGTAAACCCTAATACAAGAGTTAGTTGTCATTTGGTACAGACTGTGTAATATGGAGGAGTGAATTACACTGTAATTTTGCAACAAAGCCATCATCCAATACTTCAGTGGATTGAAAGGATTAAAATAATGCATTGAGAGTGTGTTTTGTGTCATGTAATTACTTCTTATAGCATTTTTTTTATTGTTTACTCTTTCTGGTGAAAATTTTGAAAATTCTTTAAGTTTCACTAGTTCTCTATCCAGTTTTGAACCAGTCATGTAAATAATGGCTTTTCTTGAAGTTCTCATGGTCCAAAACACTATGACCACTTGGAATCAAGTAAGGAATTTTATATATGTTTTAGATATGGTGTGTGGAGTTTTTGTGTGTAGGGAATCCATGAGAACAATTAGGCCCTAGGTGAGTACAATGTATTCTGGCTAGGAAGTCTAAGCAATGCAGAGAAAATAAGATTTTCTTGATGATTGGTGTGTGTCAATCATTGGTAGAGGAGTGTATGGGCATGTATCATAGACATGTGGATGAAATGAGAAGAGTATAGGATGTTTTTAAAGAATGTATTAGAATCCAAGAAGCCAAACCAGTATACATGCCCTAGAAATCCTTAATTTTAGGGGTTTGGTGGAAGTCCAGTGTGCGGACAAGATGGGGAACTAAGACCTTAAAAATCCTAGAGCCTAGGATAAACCCACAAGGAATCCATAATTATTTTAAAAGGGTGTTAAGGGATTTTGGGAGAAAATACAAGATTGTTGTGTATAGGAGGGCTAATTAGGCCTCAAAGGCTACAAGGCCTTAAAAGTTGGAAATCAAGAGCCTGATTGAAACTAAGATGAAAGATCCATAAAAATGGATCAAGTACAGTTGAAAGAGACCTAGGATAGGTCATGAATCCTATCACTAGAGGGGGTAGGAAAATTTGGAAAGAAGGTGGCCAAGACAAGACATGGATGTGAAGAAGTATGGAGAGGAACTTAGTGCTAGTTTGAAATTGTTGGAGAGCTCCAAGTGAGTTTGGGGATCAGGGAGATATCCTCTAGTTAAGGTGGTGATAGGAACCATAAGAATTCCAAGAAAATGTCTCATAAAGAGAAAGAAATCTCTAGGAGTGGGATCTCCCCATCAATTTTATAGGTCACTTTTGGAAGACCCTATGGAAGAGACTAGGTACTAATTTGTCTCATGACTCTACCTATCATCCCCAAATGGATGGGAAGATAGAAGTGATCAATAGGGTTCTTGGTAACTTGCTAATATGTTTGAAAAAAGAGTATGGGAAAGGATGGGAACAAGTTATCCCACAGGCAGAATTTGCCTACAATGATAGCACAAAAATGACTATTGGAAAGAGTCCATTTGAGATTGTATATGGTGTACATCCAAGAGGTGTACTGGAGCTTAGGGACCTAAAAGGATATGAAGAAATTATTCGAAATGTAGATGACTTTGCAGATTCAATGAGAGAAGTTAATGAGAAGGTAAAAAAGTCTCTAGTGGAGGCAAATTAGAATTTGAAGGATAAGAAAAATGAAGGAAGCAGGGATTTACAATTTCAAGTAGGAGACTTGGTAATGGTCTTCTTAAATAAGGCTAGGCTATAGAAATGGGTACCAAGAAAGTTAAATATGAAGAGGATTGGACCATGTAAGGTGATAGCCTGATGACATATAACTGATTGAATGTTTGATAATGTTAAGTTGAAGATGATGCAAGACATTAAATCAGTTAATGGTTTGTATTGTCATTGATGTCAACTTGATATCATCTATATGGTTATATACATAATGCTAAAGAATTCATAGAATCAATGGAATAGAGGTTATGCTTTCAGCAATGCATAAAATTAAAGTATTCACTAAGTGGTAGACCACACCAATAGAGTGCACACCATCGGTAAAGACAGAGATAAAGTCACAGGGATGCCCGACGAGCAGAAGATAGTGTTTCCCGATGAAGCAGAAACATAGGATGCCCGACAAGATGAAATTAGTGTTTCTCGATGAGAAAGATCCAATGATGCCCAATAAACGGAGAGCTTGAAGCTAACTAAAGTTGCACCATTGGAACTGGCAGTTGTAACCGGCGACAAACTACAGAATTGACTGATAGAACAGAGAGATCAGAAAATGACAAAATATCTAGCTGGCAGAGCTTAAGGATAGACTTAATTGGTTGTTTTATTTTTTTTTCAACCATAGTTAAGTAAGTAATTTAAAGATGATTTATATAGCTGGCAAGAAGATAACTATGAGATAAATTAGGAGTTAAATCTGTAAATCAATCTGGCTGGATTGTTTTTCATGCCAAGAATCAAGAATAAGGAACCAAGAGTTAAGGAATATCATGTCTATATAAGAGACAAGCATAATTCATTTCCATAAGAAATTAGATACATGGGGGAGTGAATTAAAAGAAGATGTTGAAGAGAAACTGGTGAAGGTTAAGCTTCATGTAGTCCTGATCAATCAAGCTAAAGATTTCTATAGACACCGACGAACAGTGAAGCACAACATCACAAAGCAGAAAGTGTGAAGTACAAAGGAACTAAATTGATACATTGATTAGAGAGGTATTGTAAGTAAATAGATCTGAATATCTATAATTCAAGTTGCATTAGAAATAGGTCATTATGTTTCAGTTTAACCATTGAAGCATTAAGTCTCTTAATAGAGTAGGACTTAACCATCTTTTATAAGTGAAGTATATCCTAATAGATTACCAAAAAGGTTGACTCATGATAGTAGCATCGGTCTTACCTAAAGCCTATTGACAGTCTAAGAAGGAGGATGATTCAAGGATGGTAGTAAGATTAGCATAAAACCTATTGACAGTCTAGAGGCTGATTCAAGGATGGTAGCGTAGTTGCCAGATACTTAGTGACAATCTATGTTTAAAAATTGTCTAACAAGGTCACACTTAATAGTCTATTTGTAACCTTTAATAGGGTTGGCTCCTAACAGGGCTCACTTCAAAAGAGTGAAAATTTGGGGTACCGGTCCCAGTGGTTTTTCCCTTAACAGGGTTTCCACGTTAAAATCCTTGTGTTATGTGTGT
>MU223584.1:3197975-3212503 GCA_018584345.1 Thuja plicata
AAAATCCTTGTGTTATGTGTGTATGGTTTATTAATTTATTGTTTTACATTTCACATATGCATTTATGGATTGATTGGTATACTCTGCATATTTACTGAGTATCGGTAAATAAGTTTTACTGCTTATCAGTTATCAAAGAGAAGAAGGACAAACAAGGTAAACCGACAGACAGTTATTTATATCAAGTATTTCAAAGGCATACATCTTGTAGGGACTTAATAATCTGAGGTATATTAATTGGTGGATTTAAGTTTAAAGGATAAAAATTTGAGGCCACTAATTCACCCCCCCTCTCAGTTATTACTAACATAGCCAAGTATGGTGCCAATGCTTATAAGGTAGAGCTACCCAAGGAGATATCTATTTCTCCAATTTTCAATGTGAATGACTTGAATCCATACAAGGGTCAAGATTTTAGTGAAGGAGAGTACAGTATAGATGCGATTAAGGATGTGGAGAAACTCAGAGTTTATGTTCAAGCTAAACCACAAGTGGAGAAGACTCTAGATTAAAGGGTGAAGAAGAAAACCAAAAATAAGATATACATCGAACACTTGGTAAAATGGGAACACCAACCAGACTTAGAGGCTACATGGATAGAAGAAGGAGACTTAAAAAATCATGGTATAATCATGGATTTGATCACACCATAGGTAACCTGATTTCCTTGTTGCAGGGGGGAATGGTGCAGGAACACCCAAAAAGGTCTTGTGAAGATCTTGTGGCATTTTGGCTTGTAGGTTGGTTTGGCCAACCACCTAGTGAATGAGGAATACTTATAAAGTCCCATAGTTGATTTAGGGGTGTGTTGAGAAAGGTGTGTTTAGGTTAGGTGATTTGGATGTTTCAGTAAGAGCTAGTGTCCAAATTCTAGGTAGTCAACCAAGTGGTCAAACTTGGGTTTTGATCCCAAAATGGAGTGACATTTGGTATTTTCTGGTATTAGGTGTTTGAAGGTCTTACATTTTTATTTGAAGTTAACTTGGGTCATTAGGCATAGTGGTTTGGTGAAATGCAAAACAAATGTAAAAGTTGCTCATGACAACTTTTCAATTTTAAAAAGTTGTCATGACAACATTTCCTATAATTTAGGAAAGGGCATTAATGGTGCCCAAATCCTGACCTGAGGGTTTGATCATGAAGGGGTAACATATATAAGGTGGAAGAAACCCTTAAAATGGTTAGTTTTCATTATGTACAGACTAAGTACTGGAAAGGAGATTTTTTTTCATTGTGTTTTGTAACAGAGCTTTGATCTAGTTTGTTAGTGGATTAAAAGTAATGAATTAATGCATTGATACTTTTTGTTTTGACATTTAATTACTCACTTTTGCATTGGTTTAGTTATCTATTGTTACTGGTTAGGTTTTTGTAAATTCTTTCTTTTCTTCTGGTTCCCTATCTGGTTTTGAGCTAGTCATGTAAATATGCACCCCACTTGAATTCCTATTGTCAAATCTCTATGGCCTCTTAGAATCAATTAGGGGACTCCATATAAATTGTATATATGGCTTTTGGAGATTTTTGTGCAAAGGAAGCGATTTTAACACTAAGCCCTAGGCGAGTGCTAGTGCATTCTGGTTAGGAGCTTGGAGGGAATAGTGGAAAGAAAAGCTTCCTTAGGGGGATTAAATGAAACCAATAAAATGTGGGAGAATGTAGAGAAGTTATTCCTTGATCAGTGGATGCAAGGAGAGAATTAGTTAAGTTTAATGAGTCACTTTGTTTAAGAAAATAAAATAGATTGGAGTACATGTTCCCAAAACCCTTAAAAGTAGGGGTTTCTTGAAAATCCTATGTACGGACAGAGTGGGGGTATAAAACTTTGAAAACCCTAGAGCCTAGGATATACATAAAAATAATCCATAATTAGTTTGGAGGGGTGTTAAGGTTTTTTGTGAGGAATTCCAATAAAATCAGTTCCTAGGAGGCCTAATTGACCAAAAAGGCTACAAGGCCTCAAAACAAGAAAGCCAAGGACTCGACTAAAAACCTTTTTGAGAGTCCATACAATTGAGTTGGAAACCATTGAAGGTGACCTAGAAAAGCTTAAGAGACCCATCCTAGTATCCAAGAGAGGATTGGGAGGTTTGGTGGTTCAATGGAGCCTTTGTTGCATAGTCGAATGAAGAAGGGATTAGCGGAAGTTTGAAGTTGGTGGAGAGTTAAAAGTGAGAAAGAGGATCAAAACATCATCCTCTGCATAAGGTAGAGAAGGATACCATATGAATTCACAAAGAGAGGTCTTGATTGGAGAAAGAGTGCTCATGTGAGTGATATCCCCATCAATTTTCAGCTTCAATGGTTAGTAGATTTGATCAGATTCCTCCAAAGTTTTGGTTGCTCCTATTTTAGTTAGATAGTTTCTTCATTTAGTTATTTACAACTTCATTTAATTAAGTTATATATTACAGTTGTATTAAATTATAATTTCATGGAGAAAGCATCCATCATATGAGGCATTGAATTCATGATTCTCTTCCTCACATTATAAACATTCCCTACATACAACTACGATGAAATATAGCAGTATTGTTCTCATTCAGCAGTGTAGATTGTTTTAGTTTAGTTTCAGTTTTGAGTGGAGTGTTTCAGTTTCAATTTTTAGTTTGGTTTAGAAGGAAGGTTTTATTTTCTAAGTTTTAGACTTATGTGCCCAATGGATTTGCAAAATGCATCTATTCTAATATGTTTAGCAGGAAAACACCCATCAGATATCGCAAGCTATAGAGGAAATTTTAGGTCTTTCTAGGATGAGAGATGAGTCAGATGCAGAGTCTATCAGGAATAAATTTATAAGGCCACGTGAATAATTTTATTCTTTAATATATGGTACACAACGTCCATATTTGCCTGCACTATAGAGATAAATGGCTATCTACATTATCAGGTACATAACATGTGATGGAAACCATTATTTATTATACACTGATCATTTTACGTATATGAGTCTTTTACAACATAATAGAATTGTTAATGTGCCTAATTACCTACATAGAATATTAAATAGAATGGTAACTAAGTATAGAAGGAAAAGAACTCAGTCCTCCTTTTTACACAATTGTTTAGTTGTGTTGATAGTGAAAAGAAGCATTTTATCTTAGCATCCCAATGTTTCCTATGATAAATTCAAAGAACATGATAACTTACCCAATAGACTCTTGAGGCACATTCCACACAAACTCTAAAGAAATAGAATACAATAATGTAAAATTAGGAAATGAAGGATTAGATATTTGGGATGATTATTTTAATTCTCCTAAGTCTCCTTCCACTGAGGTAATTTCACATGGCCATAGGGATTTAGTGGAAGTATTAACATAAATACTTGTGAACAAAAATATTGGTGACAAGGGTACGCTTGGGAAAAAATCACACATAGCCACTATGGGAACACTTGCAGCCTTAGGAGAATATATTATTATGTCTTGACCAAAATAGGATACTTCTTTTCTTGAGTCTTGGTTGAGGAAACAGAAGAAGTCATCATCTTCCTCTTTTGGAAAAGAAGAATAAAAAAAAAGGGCGACGAAACCCTCTAGGGTAAAAACCCTCAAATCTAAAAAGGAAGAGTCAAGGGCTAAGGAGAAGTAGAATGAGGAGAAAATACAAGATGAAGAGAGTCTAAGGGAAAATGAGACTAGAGAAAAATTTCATTTTGGAGAAATTCCTAAGGAACCCCCAGTTGTTCACTAGACTGAACCAAAATCAAAGAAGAAAATTGTCAAAGAGGTAAAAAAACCCAAAGAGGCATTAGGGTTTCTTAGCAAGAAAAATAAACACAAAGAGTCGTGACAAGGGTACCCTTGGGAAAAAATTCACTCATAGCCGCTATGGGAACACTTGCAGCCTCAAGAGAACAGAATATTATGTCTTGGCCAAAATACGATAATTATTCTCTTAAGTCTTGGTTGAGGAAATAGAAGAATTCAACATCTTCCTCTTGTGGAAAAGAAGAATAAAAATAAAAAAGGATAGAAACCCTCTAGGGTAAATACTCTCAAATCTGAAAAGGAAGATTCAAGGGTTGAGGAGAAGTAGAATGAGGAGAACATACAAGTTGAAGAGAATCTAAGGGAAAATGAGAATAGATAAATATTTCATTCTAGATACATTCTTAAGGAAACCCCAGTTGTTCATAAGTCTGAAGAAAAATCAAAGAAGAAAATCTTCAAAGAGGTTAAAATCCCTAAGAGCCATTCAAGGTTCCTTAGAAAGAAACAATAAACACCAAGAGCCTTAGGGAATATTTTTACCAATGAAGATATTGATTCTAAGAGATAAATTTGGTTAAAGAACACTTGGGAACCCCCAGGTGATGATAATTCAAATAAAAAAGAGAAGTTGCAGGAGGAGACAGAACAAGAGAAGAATGAGGAGTCAGAAAAAGGGGAATAAATATATGATCAAGAGGTTGACTCAAATACAGGACATGATATGTCATATGAATAAGGAATATTTGATCCTCCAAATAATGAATATGTCTCAAATGTAAACTCCCTAACACCTTTTGTATCTCTAGTGAAACCAAAACCAATGCCAAGGCATGGTCCTACGTATGTAGTAATTGGGGACAACAATAGCACTATTGGGCCTATCAAGGAATAAGGAACCCAAACTCATAGTGAAAGTAAAAAAATGGAGACATAGGACACACATTGGGAAAAGAAGAAAAAAATAAGGGAAAAAAATGTAGCTAAAGTACATCCTGCTTCTAAGTCTATTCCTACACTCACAATTGTGACCCTAGGTATGGTGTTATGGTAGGAAATTTTGAAAATTGTTTGGTATAAAGAACAGTGGGAAAAATAAAAAGAGAACTTTAAAATTTCTCATGATGTGCAACTAGAAGAAAATGATGAATAAATAAATAAATTAGAGGTTGCATTGGAACACATGGAAGAACTAGCCAATCAGTTATGCATTTGTAGGTCACCATCTATGGTTTATTCCCTCAATTTGTAAGAAAAATTCCTTGGTTTTCAAATTAGACAATTTTTGAGTGGCCTACCTATTTCATTAGTCACACCTAGGTCATTCTATTTTCTCTAAAGTTCCACATGATATGAAAGATCAACTTTGTGATATTTATTTACACAACTTGATTGTACCCTACAATTCCAATGGGAATCCCCTCTTCTATGTGGGAGATGTATAGATAAGGTCTTTTATCTCCTATCTACATAATAATAAGGAAATAAATGACATATCACAAGCCTACAAAGAGCGAGAGAAATATCATCCACTTTATCTCACGGCATAGGATAAAATCTAGAGAAAAAAATTATCAGTGAGTAGATGTAATGTCCCCACCTCCTAGGTTGGTTATAGCTTGAGTCCTTGATGTGTACACCTTTACTTAGTTGTTAACTAAGTATTGTATGTTTCCTTTGTTTTCTTTGGGATTATCCTCCTATAGAAAAAAAAAAAAAATCAAATCAGAAGGTTTTTCACAAAGGAATGAAATCCACCAATTCCTTTACCCTGAGTGGTGGCTAATAATATATATCCAAATCAATTATGTTAATATAATGAGAAATTATCTTCACTTTATAAATATTAAATTTGATTTACAATGTGTTGTCTAATTCTATTGTAATTAAACTGAGTTTTAGTGTCTTCCTTGTTGACTATGGTTTTGTTCTTGATTGCAAACCTGATATAGTTATCTCTCTATAATCCTTACTGAATCTATTAGTGGTCTCTACTGACTATAATTATTGACTTTTCTGACTGTATATCTACTTATTATTGATTGGATTTTTAAAGACAATTTTTATTCTTATGCTTGATGTTGGCTATGTGGGAATGGAAGACTGGGATATCAATTCATTAAGGTATGATTGGTTTATATATTTATCTTTGTATGAATATTAACAATATGATGATTGTATATCTATTGTTGACTGTATATGGATTGTGAATTGCATACAATTCTCATTCGATATTCCAATCTGATGCTTTTATGTTTGATGTGGACTATATTGGTTATTATGTTGATTGTATATGTATCTATTCTTCATTGGATTATTAATATTTTACAATGATTGGTTATTCATATTACTTATTCAATGGTAGATAGAATTTCCTACTTTTTGATACGATGGTGTTCAAACTCCTCAATATGTTTATATTTTATCTTATTTGATCATATTTATTTTTACTAACTAAAATTAGTCCTTGTATCTGATTGGATGTGAGTGCTACCTAGATTCTCTAAGTTTGTCATATTCTTCCAATTTGATGTTCTCCCCTATGAATATGTTGATTTGATATTATATCTTCTCCCTCCCTTCCATTTTCTTTTATTACTCCCCTCTTATACCCATGTGGGGAGAGGGAAGTGGCCTCTCTTCAAGGGCCGGGCCTCTTAGCAATTTTAATTTATTAGATTTTAATAATATTTAATGATATATATATATATATATATATATATATATATATCTTATTAATATATAATATATTTTATATTATGATATTCAGCATTAATGATGTAATTCCCCGCCAGGCAACCAAAGAGGACAAGACATAAAACCTCTATAAGATGCAATTAATATTTTTTTTGTTTCACTAGAATAATATTCATCATTACACTTCATATCTCTAAAATAAATAAATAAACACTTTTCTACAACTTGAATGCAAGATTTATTCAACTTAAGTCCTCATAGGCTCCCTAACGTCACTACTAAAGCAAAATTATCTAAACTATTTACATGCATAAGATATCCATTGAGTTATGAGATTAAAAGATCTACATTAATTTTGATGCACCAAGGTAAATTTCCCTAACTTGTTTCTTTCATTAAACATAAGTTAATCATCTAACATCATTATTCCTTTTATCAACTCATGTCATCAATTCATATTGATTTCATAAATATCTACTATCCATTGTACCACTTTCCTCTAATCAGTTAGGTAAGAGATTAATATTCATTAAGGTAGGAATTATCCTAGGTACTTCATTAACCCATAAACTTGAACCAACCATTAACATTACAATCAAGTTACTATATTATTTCATTATTTCATAACTATTCATTGTTAATAATTCCAATCACTAATCCATCATTTCTCAACAATTTCCCTTGATCCTTTAATCAAGAGAGGATACATTATTATTGTAGTACATCATTATATATAATTACATTTAAGATTACTTCCTTTATATATGGACAACATAAGAGAATAGGAGAAATAACATTAACACTTTCTTTTAATGCTAGTAATGTGTCCAATATACCACATATTATTTTCCCTTTCTTTTACCTAGGACTAACCATTCCCTTATACACTGCTTTGAATTCAGATTACATCAATATGGAAAGTCTCCTTATAGTAGATTACAATTACATGTATACAAATGCATAAGTACATCTCAACATAATTAAATATCCAATAAGAAGTCTTCAACTGTAGATCTGGAAAGGAGCATGTGCTAGGATCATCTAAAGAATCAAAAATAATACCTCGATATAAATATTAACCACCCAGCCATGTGGGACCAATAGGCCCACTCCCCTGAGCTAGGATATAGAACCAAAGTCCCATGCAAGAGGTAACAGCTAGGAAATTCCTAAGGTGGTGATAACTTTTCCCCAAATTCACAACACAAAAAGAAAAGACAAGAATACCACAAGGACTACTAGAGGCGTGATAAAAATTGGTAGAGAATCTAAGAAAAAATCTAGGTTAGTTTCATCGCATAACCCTCACCCCTTGGGTTACCCTAGTACTAGCCCCTCTAGGTCCCGGCCCGCAAGTAGGAAAATGCGGAACCGAACACCGATCATGAGGACAAGGTTGTTCGATTGTGCCATCACAAAGGAACCTTATACCTCTCCCATCCCTATTCTGTACTATCACTAGTGGCATGGGAGAGACACAAATTAATCTTGATCAGTGTTTATTTCTCCCCATTCCCATTTAAATTTATTTAGGTTATCACTTGATTAAATAACTCATCAGTGGGTTACCCTGGTACTAGCCACTTAGGGCCCCAACCCCTCACTATGAGCCACTCACCTAGTGTACTTAGGTTCTCTAACCTACATACAAGAATCATAAGAACATAATAGATCCATTATTTATTACACAATAATTCATATCGATTTCATAACATTTGATTGAGTTTAGGAAAACATATGTTGTTCCTAGTCCACTAGACAACCCTAAACCCTAATATGACATTCAGAATGTTCCAAACACATAAGAAGACATAAAAGTGATATTATAAACATATTCATAGCAAACGTAGGTTGAATTAAAGAAAAAAATCCTAATATCTTCTAATAACCATACCAAAACCCTAAAACTTGGTAATATTCTTAAACTGATATATTTCAAGCAAGGATTAAATGCAAAGAATAGTAATCATAGAAAATTCACCCATATCTTCCAAAAAAAAATACTAAATCTAATCTCTTCAGTGAAGATTTAGGTAAATTTTTGTGAAGATCCAATGGTGGGAAAGAAAGTTATGGCTTCTGGTGTAAAACATAAAACCCTAGTTAGGGTTAAGACCTGTCTTCACTAAAAGGGTTGTAACTTTCACAAAACATAATAAAAATGCTCCAAACCAATAAGAAATGAAAGATAAGACATAGTAACATCAAATTTATATTTTTACATAATCATACCATTTTGTAGCGTACGAATACATTTGACAGAAAAATTGGAACCAAGAATGGACAGGTATAGTCTGCCAAAATGTCTAAAATAGGAAATCAATTAGACCCTAAAAATGAAATTGGAGAGATACCCATTTTATATCTATGAATTTAACTTTCATAAAATTAACCAATAAAAGCCATAGACTCAATTTATATTATTCAAATAACAAATCTCCAAAAATGGGCTGCTAAAAACCCTAGGAAAACACATGACAATTCTCAAAAACAAAAACTCAAAAATTTTAAATAACTATAGGAATGAAAATTATAGATATAATACCTCATGGTAATATATAAATAGATCCACATTTTATCATACACATAAATCAACCAAGAAATTCAATCCATACCTCATGTCCTACGAAGTTTCAACCGAAGGAGGAAGGAGACAAAAAAGGAGGACAAATCCAAACTTGAGATGCATCCTTCAAAGCCTATACACTTTCAGAAATCTCCAGGAAAGAAATAAAAAATTCCATAGCAATTACTCCCTCTCTCTTATGTAACACCTAGATCTAGTTGTAACCATGAGTCAGCCTGACTCTGCTCCAAGGTCTCTCAAAGGGACCATTTACGGTATTATCCAACCCTATCTTGAGGAAGTCACTAAGATCTTCACCTCAAGTGCTCTAGACCCGATGTTCACCATTAAGCTACTATTTCATCCTATGGAATCCATTAGGAAAGATTGATTCTCCAGGTTAAACTAACGGGTTTAACCTCTTGGATCAATTTAAACAGATCAAACATAGAACACATAACAGTTTACAGAAGGAATCACAAATACTCTCTGTAAATCTATTTCATGTACATTATTCTTCCAATCTTATAATCTCTATAAAAAATACAAGCTTCTAACTATTTATACAACTCACTGAAAATATCTCCAAAATATCTCATGCTCATTGACAACTTCAACCACCTTGCCCAGGAAGCCTGGTTGAGCCATAAATGACCCTCCCATCACTGGAATAGGTGTCACTATTAATTTCAAGCAAAAATGACATGTTGAGAGACATTTTAGTTGACCCATTTGTTCACAAATGTCACATACCGTGTTTCCTGGGTCATTAACCAACATTACCGAGTGCTAATGTTGACTTCACCGAGCAATATAAAGATCATCGATGAACACAGAAACTTTAACACCGAGCATCCGAATAGAACCCAAAAAAAACCATCAACCCTGGGAAACATCACTGAGCAACATCCCTACGAGACACAATCAATGAACATTCCTGAGGGACAATACAGACGAACATTCCTGAGAGACATTACCAACAGACATTCCCGAGCACCAGTATCTCTTAACTACAGATCATCAATCTTCAATTTCTAGAGCCTTGTCAAATATCCAAAGGTTTATAAGCTACATCAAAACACATTCTAACTAGGAAACAACTATAAACACTATGGTGTTTGTTCACCAATTAACCTCGGTCATTACAAGAATGGTGGAACAAAACACCTTACAAACTGAGAAGCTTCTATCCTAGAAATGTTCCTAACCTTAGGTTCTCCTACACCATACTCCCCAAACAAAAATAAATCAACTTCTACATGATCGGAGTAAGTCACAATTGATGCCTAATTTCTTGAAATTGATTTCCTGTACCCATGTAGCTTCAGAATTAATTTGTCCTTGCCACTTGACCAGATGTTCCATATAGGTCTACCTTCTATTATGCTTGGCAACTTTTGAATCCATAATCTTGTCTGCCTTTAGTTTCAGTGTAATAGGAAGGTTGAGTGCTTTGAGATCCTTGGTGTCTCCTGTGAGATCAGAATCTCCATTTGGAATTCATCCTTTATAGGATACCGAATCTGCCACATTGAAAATAGGAGATAATCCTATGTCTGTAGGAAGATCAACTTTATAAGCATTAGACACATACTTTTCCATTATTGCACAAGGGACTATCTTTCTTATATGAAGTTTACTCAAAAATCCTTTCTGCAACCTTGCTTTGTTAAGGTACACCATGACCATATCTTCAACTGAAAATTGAATATCTTTATTTCTTGCATCCACCTTTTGTTTGGTGTGAACTGTACTCTCTATTAATGCTGCTTTAACTGAGTCATGGACCTCCTTCATGGAGTTAGAAAAATCTTTAGCATACCCACTCCTCTCTGCATTGCTGCCAAGATCCCATAATTCACATATACCCATGGGATGAATCCCATACACAATTTAAAAAGGGCTCTTTCCAATGGATCTATTGACTGTATCATTGTATGCAAATTCTGCTTGAGCAAGTAACTGATCCCATGATTGTCCATACTCCTTGGTGAGGCATCTCAAAAGATTTCCTAAGCTTCAGTCACCACTTTTGTCTAACCATCAGTCTGTGGATGATATGCCGAGCTAAAAGAAAGATTTGTACCAAGTTTCTGCCACAAAGTTTTCCAAAAATGAATCATAAACTTGGAGTCTCTATCAAATACAATACTCAAAGGTAATCCATGTATCCTTAATGCTTCTCAAAAGAACATATTTTCTATGTAACATGCATCGTGTGTGGTCTTACATGGAACAAAATGATCCATCTTGATGAACCTATCAACAATCACAAAGATTTTGTCAATTCCCTGCTTGGTCTTTGGTAGTCCAACTACAAAATCCATACTAAGGCATTCCCATGGTCTATTTGGGATAGGAAGGGGCTAATACAATCCTCCATTAGATGAAGTTCCTTTTTCCTTTTGACAAACTATTCAAGTCGCCACATACTTTTGGACGTCCCAATGCATTCTTGGCCAATAGTAATACCTCTTGACAAGTTCTAGAGTTTTATTCAACCCGAAATGTCCACTTAAGGAATGATTATGCTTTTCTTGTACTAGATTCTCTCTCATGGAACCTCTTGGTACACAAAGTTGTCCTCCCTTAAATAGAAGACCTTCTTGAAGAGTATACTCCGAATACTCACTATGAAAATGATTTTGATAATCTTGACATACCTTGTATGCTGCTGAAAACTCTTCATCTTCTGGATACAGATCTTTTAAGCTTTCAATGCCAATGCTTCTTAGCTGAATTTCTTGCACTATGAGTAACCTTCTACTCAATGCATCTTCTACCTTGTTCTGCACTCCCTTATTGTGTTTTATGGAATGTAAAGGTTTGGATGTATTCCACCCATTTCATATGCTTATGGATTAGTTTATCCTGTGAACTTAGAAAACTCAAAGTCTGATTATCGGTAAAGACTAAAAATTCCTTGGGAAGGAGATAATGTCTCCATTTTTGTAGTGCTTGCACTAATGCATAAAATTCCAAATCATATGATGAATAATTCTTCTTTGAATCACTGAGTTTCTCACTATGAAAAGCTACTGGCTTTCCTTCTTGATTCAAAATGGCACCAACAACAATATTACTAGCATCACACTCCACAGAAAACAATTTTTCAAAACTAGGAAGTGTCAAAATCGGTTGAGTCACTATTCTCTTCTTCAGATTCTCAAACCCTTAATGAACTTTCCCATTCCATTGGAAATTGGCTTTCATACCTCCTTTGATGGTATCTAAAATAGGTGCACTGATGGCACTAAACTACTTAATGAACTTTCGGTAAAATTGTGCTAAACCATGGAAACTTCTTACTTCAGTACATGATTTTGGTGTAGGCCAATTCAAGATTGCTTCCACCTTGTTGATATCCATTTTCAAGTTACCCTTTGAGATAAAAAAAAAAAGCCTAGATATACCAACTCTTGCTTCATTAAATCACTCTTTTCCAAGTTGATTGTCAACTTTTCTTCATGCAATCTCTACATTACCAATTACAGATGTCTAAGATGATCCTCTTTTGTTTTAATGAACACCAGGATGTCATCTAAGTACACTACAATCTATTTTCCAATGAAGTCCTTCAAAACCTCATTTATCAATCTCATAAATGTGGTTGGGGCATTTGACAACCCAAAAGGCATAACTAGCCATTCATAAGTCCTTCAATAGTCTTAAAATTAGTCTTCCACTCATCTCCCCCTTTAATTCTGATCTAATGATATTCACTCTTAAGATCTATCTTGGAGTAATATCTAGCTCCACCAAGACAATCCATCAAATCTTATATCCTTAATATTGGAAACCTATACCGGATAGTAATTCTATTGATGGCTCATGAATTGGTACACAACCTCCAAGTACCATCTTTCTTTGGGGCTAAGACTGTGGGAACAACAAAAGGACTTATACTTTCTCTAATCAACCCTTGGCCAATTAGTTCCTGGATTTGGTTAGAAATCTCCACATTCTGTTGTGGGTTCATTTTATAAGCAGCCTTATTTGGAAGTGGGGCTCCTGGAATAAAGTCAATTTGATGACTAATAGACCTCTCAGGTGGTAGGGTAGTTGGTTGACCATCATTGATTATGGCCTATTATTGAGTTAACAACCTTTGGATCTCGAAAGGCAATTCTTCCTACTCATTTCCTCTTTCACCTTTTGGTTTTAAACCCAAAGAACATCCTACTCCATCTCCTCCCAATGTATTCAAGAATTCCTTCTCACTGACCAACAATAGGTTGGGGCCTCTTTTCTTTTCCTTCTCCTCTTCCAAGATTGATTGTACCCTAAAAGTTATTGCATCTTTCTTGAAGGAATAGGAGTTCTTAGCTCCATTATGCACTACAGTTCAGTCATACTTCCAAGGTCTACCTAGTATCATATGACAGGCATCCATGAGTAGGATATCACACAAAAAACTGTCCTTATACCTCCCTATGGACAATTCTACCCAAGCTTTCTCATTGACTATTACATGTTGATCTTTATTAAACCAAGTAACCTTATAAGGATTAGTGTGAGGAATCCTTGTCAATTTTAACTTCTCAATAGCTTCTAAGGAAACTATATTATCAGTAGAACCCAAATCTATGATAACTTTACAGACATTACCGACTACCTTGCAGTTGAATCAAAATAAAGATCTTTGGCTTGGCTCTTCCTTGATGGGATATTTTAGAAGTGTCCTCTAAACCATCAAATTCTCTCCCATCTTAGATCATATGGGGACTTCTACAATCTTGTTGCTAGAAGACTCTTCTTGCACATAGTTAGCTCTTTTCTCTCCTCCTTGTGAATTATAGCTCTTTGCAGGACACCGATATGCAGGATGCCCAAACTGCTGATAGATATATTACTTAATAGAAGAGAAGTAAGATCCTCTTCCCTAATTATCAGTTCTTCCTCTTGAACTGTTATTTGAACCTCTTCCTCTATTGTAACCACCTCTAGTGTTACTGGGTTCTCCTTGATTCTCTATGAGTTTATTCTCACCCTGATTCTTAGCTTAAGGATTTCTTCCTCCATATCCTCCTCTATGACCTCTATTGTCTCTTCCTCTGCCTCTACTATTTGATCCTTGTTTCTTCTTGAGCTTCTCTTCCACTTTGAAGGCTAATTGATAGCATTGGTGGACAGTCTTGGGGCTTAAGAGATTGATCTCTTCTTGAATACTCCATTTGAGGTCATTCTGATATCTTGCCACCTCTAGGCTTTCTTCTTCCATCACATGGGATCTTAAGCATAGCTTATGGAATTCTTCTATATAGGCACTAACTTCTAGGTCTTTCTGCCTTTTCTTATGTAGTTTCACTTCATAATCATCAGGAAGGTAATTTTCCTTCATTTTTACCACCATACCTTTCCAACTAGTTATGGGGTTATTTCCTCCTTTTTCCCTTTCATCTTGGACAAATTTCTGATGACATGCAACTGATTGAATGTTTGATAATGTTAAGTTGAAGATGATGCAAGACATTAAAATAGTTAATGGTTTGTATTGTCATTGATGTCAACTTGATATCATCTGTACGGTCATGTACATAATGCCAAAGACT
>MU223584.1:3228432-3259513 GCA_018584345.1 Thuja plicata
ACAAGTTTCAACTTGTCCCACATTGTCTTTGCATTTTTTCAATCTTTGACATCCTCAAATTCAGCATCAGAGAGTGAGGCTGAAAGCTCTATAACCATGCATTTATGTTCATGCTTTACTCTCAATTAATCTAGTGTCAATGGTCTTGTAGGAAACACATATTTAGTATCTAAGTATTGAGTAATATCATTTCCAATACCTGATAAGTGAAGCTCTATCCTACTTTTCCATGAATCAAAGTTTTCTTTGTTCAACTTGGGCACATCTTGTCTGTTCATCTTGTGATCTTTACTTAGGTCTTGAAACCTTCCTTCTAAGCACACAAGATCTGATACCAATTGTTAGTAATAACTGAGAGGGGGGAGTGAATCAGTGGCCTCAAAAATTTATGCAATTTAAACTTTAATCCACCAATCAATACTTCTCAAATTATTAAGTCCCTACAAGATGTATGCCTTTGAAGTACTTGAAACAAATAACTGTCTGTTGGTTTACCTTGTCTGTCCTTATTCTCCTTGATTACCGATAAGCAGTAAACTATATTTACCGATACTTAGTAAATATGCAGAGTATACCAATCAATCCATAAATGCATATGTAGAATGTAAAATAATAAAGTAATGAACCATACACATATAACACAAGGATTTTAACATGGAAACCCTGTTAAGGGAAAAATCACTAGGACCGTTACCCCAAATTTTCACTCTTCTGAAGTGAGCCCTGTTAGGAGCCAACCTTGTTAAAGGTTACAAACACACTATTAAGTGTGACCTTGTTAGAGGATTTTTATACATAGGTTGTCACTTAGTATCTGGCATCTACGCTACCATCCTTGAATCAGTCTCATGACTGTCAATAGGCTTTATGCTAATCTTCATGCTTTGTTTTTTTTGGAAAAGGGGGTGAGAGGAAAACTAGAAAATAACTAACATGGGTTGAGGATGCACCATTCTGACATGTGGTACATTGTAGGAATTTCTTGAAGATTGATCCTTAGCACCTTAGGGATCATATGTTATATTGACAAGTGTGCTTCCATGACATAGGATGAAGAGCAGGAGATCACAGACTTGATGAAAATGAAATGATTTGGTACTTGGTGAACCCATCTTGGCAGGGGTGTACCTTTCTGATTAGTTCTCATAATTTAAAAATGCTTACACTATTCAAAATATCTTTGAAATATCTAATTTTAGTTCAAGAGTTTCGACCTCAAATTCTTCTTTGAAAGCCTCACAATTTGAAAATTACTAAACATAGAAAAATAACAAAAAGATAGATTTTTGTTTCTTCTCATCTTTGCTCAATCTATCACTTCTATACTACCCCAAATCTTCTTTAGGATTTTATGGATGAGTTTTGTGGTAGATAACATCTACAGCGAGATATAGTTATGAGAAGATATATCTATTATAATGGGAGGACATAGTCAAGGACTACAATAAATGATGCTTCCTTTAACACATGACTTCATTTTTCTACTTCCACACACATTGCAAATGGAGACTTCATGACTAGCAATTATCATCTGAATGGGTGATAATTTTGTTCCTATAAGAAAGCATGATCCATAATGGAGTGCTTAAGATTCATTTGGGCTCCATATTTTTAGTTGTATTAAATTATTTTTTATGTTTTAGAATAAGTCATATCTTCTAAGATAATGACATGTACGAATAAGACTTGAAGAGAGTTTATGACTGCTACTCTTAAAATTTCCTATCAAATCCAAGATAGTCTTATGAGTGATGGTTCTCATGTTTTTATATTTTTCCTAGATCATAGTTGATATTATAATCTATTGTTATTTAATAATTTTCTTTGATATTCAATATAAGTGAAAGATCACTTACCGTTGAGTAAAGATTTGATTTGATTTGAGGTTACAACCCCTCAAGCAAGGGAAACTTGAGGTGATGTAATCCTCTATTTAGCATAGATTAGTTAGTTACTTCCTTTCTTGAATTTTTGTACAAGTAGTGTAATAAATTCAATGCTCGTTCATTTATGTTGGTTTCATTTCTTCTACACTACTTAGTTAAATTGGTTAATGTTAGCTTTTGTTAAGATTCATTATGTTAAGCTTATGTTGATTATTATGTTATTAGTTAGAGTTTTGTTATCTACTATTTTTCTCAACCACACCTATGAGTTTACACCCACAACTGTTGTTGTGTGATTGGAATTGGTGCTATATTTCTTTTACTATTCTTATTTTTAGTTCTAGTTGTATGCTTTCACTAGATACTAGAATTACTTTGTTGCACATACAATGCTAGTACCATCCAAGTAGATACATCTTTGGTAAATAATTAAATCATCCTCTTTTATGATGAAAGGGTTACTTAATAGGGGATTACTTTCCCCATTAGGATTGTGCATTTATTTGTGTGCACCAACTAATCATCTATAATAGAGACCAATAACATGACACTGAAAGCTATATGTATCTTCAACATATTTTCCAAGACCATATGGATAGCAATGGTATCTAGCTTGGCGAGAGAAAGTAAAAATCTAATAATTTGATGGACAAGACTAAGAATGAACTTAAATCTTCATTGATCACTTATTGTTGAATTTTGTAAACTCTATTTGTGCATCATCTTATTCTCCACCTACATCAAGTGATAGTCATTTTATGAACGTGGTGACTATCACTCCTATCTCACCTTTGAACCAAAGGGCTAGAAATGTGGATATATAATTTACACCTCTGTATGAACCTTATTGTGGAGAGTTTTATCCTTTATACATCCCTACATATATCAAAAAACTGCCAATAAGGATGTTATGATTGACCCCACATGCAGAATCAATATTATTATAGAGGAGGTCCTCTTTGAAAATAGGTTACATTGAGAAAGGTATGATGAGTGTAAAGAAACCATTTTTACCCATAATCAATGTTGGAATAATGAAAGGGTGTGTACTGAGAGGGGAGGGGTGAATCAATACCCTTAAAAACTTTTACTCTTTAAACCTTAGTAATCATTTCTTGCATAACCGACCATTGTAGTTTTTCTACTTCATGCATGTAATATCATAACATAAATGTAAGTGCATGTAAACAAACATAGAAACATTCATCAAAATCATTTACACATGACACAAGAATTGATAATGTAGAAAACCCCCATTAGAAGGTAAAAATTGCGGTGGGGATGAAACCTACAAAGATTCACTATCTGCAGAATGGAAGGTGTTGGTTAAGGCTACAAGTTGTGATCACTTCTGATGATCTTACCCTATTAAGAGTAACATGTTAGACTTGTTAAGTCTACTCGGTTAAGAGATTTTAGAAACACAATGTATGTGTGCACTCGGTTAAGAGATTTACAATAAGACTGTTAAATCCACCTTCTTGAAGGATTTTTTTTGTTTGCTACAATTGTTAGAGAGTAGACAAAAATATAGATGACTTGATAGCTTGCAATCTTGAATTTCTAATTACAAATCCATTAAGTTCAAAAAATATATTTATCACCTATTGTGATGAATAATACCTCTATTCTTCTTGGTAGCCTTGAATGTAGTTCTTCGTAACTAAATTCTTCTTTAACTGTCCTTCTGCATGAAAATCTCTGTATGATCCATAGATGTCCTTCTACGGCTACAATCATCATGTTCTTGATTGATTATACATCTTGTATCATTGGTAAATGTAAGAACTTCCATTTAGGACTGGTTTAGCCCTCTGAGTAAGTAGTTTGGGTTCATGTCAAACACCTTGAAAGGGTCTTTGACTTGGATATGGTTTTTCCCCTATCCTGCCCTATTTTTCACTTCTCTCCTACCTGTTTCTGGTATCTTGCTCTAATATTTTGAGGCTCTTGACCTCAGGGTCAAGGTCAACCTTCTGGTTCAAGGTCAACCTTGACCATGACCTAGGGTCTAAATTTAAAATTTCAAGGATTTTTGGATGTCAGGGTTTGGAAAGAATTATTTACCACTTTCAAGTCGGCTATTTTGGGCTTCAAAGTGGTGACTCTTAAAAAGATATTTAATATAGGTCCACTTCTAAGGGTATGAGCCTAATTGGAATTTAATTCTCATATGTCAACCTCTCTAGAAGTGTTGGAATTAATGGGAAGTAGTACTGAGAGAGAAGGGGTGAATCAGTACCTCTAAAACTTTTAGCACCTTACATAATTCATCATTAGTAATCATTCAATTTTGATTTACCAACCATTACTGTTATTCTTTCTTATGTATCTATTATTTTTTCACAATATTTAATAGTTTTCAATCATTCATAGAAACATTCATGAAATTGAAAAACACATAACACAAGATATGGTATCGCAGAAAACTCCTGTTAGGAAGTAAAAACTACGGTGGGGATGGCACCCACAAAAATTCACTATCTGCAGAATGGAAGGGAGCCGGTTAAGGCTTACAATTTGATCACTTTTGATTATCTACCCTGTTAAGAGTATTAAAGGGGAGACCTGTTAATATCTACTCTGTTAAGAGCTTTAGCAACACTGATTTAAGTGTGCACTCGGTTATGAGATTTACAATAGGACGACTAAGCCCACCTTTCTTGAAAGGATTTCATTAGTGTACTACACTTGTTAGAATGAGTACAAATGTTGACCTGACTATATGCAATCTACTATTTCTGATTTACAGAGCCATTAAATCTTTTTCATAATAATATCACCTTAAGTGATTGATGAATACCTTTTCTCTACTTGTCGGTAGCCTCTGTTCTGTTCTTGAAAATTGATTAGATTTTGTTTGTGTTCTTCTGCATGAATTCTTTGTTTGGTCTTTAGTTTATTTTCATGGCTACTATCTTCATTGAACAACAACTATTCTCAATGGATTGAGAACCTATTTATACAAGTATTTGACCTATCTTGGAATTCACATTTTATAATGTTAACTCTCAGATCCAAGGTTTATAACTTGACCTTGACCTTTAGTTTGCATGTTTTAAAATAGTAAAACTAATAAAAAAAAAAACAATTACATTGCTTCCTCCACACATAATGGATTTTAAAGAAAATCAAGAAATTATAAATACAACTTCAGTGATTTATCTGACATGGAAAGTTAGATCCACTTTTTGTAAAATGTAACTGACTATCGGTTCTTGGTCGTCAGTTAGAACTTGCAGTCTGTTGGCATTCCTTGACTGAACTGTTCATTGGGTTCCTTGTATCTGTCGATAGCCTCTCTTTTCTATACTATTAGGTAGCACTATTATTACTCGTCAGGTATCTTTTACCTTTTTGTCATCGGGTAACACTTAAAAGCGTTTGTCTGGTAACCTTGGCGTTGGATAGTGTTATGCCCTGTCTGTTGGTGTAGAGTAAACCGATGGTGCAGATCATGTTTTTCTCTAAGCATACTAATGGAAAAATATAATGCCTTCAATCTCCCCCTTTGACATTAGTATAAAAAACTTATATGTGCATAATACTGAAATTACTACACCATGTTTATATCCTTTTCATAATATGACTCCCCCTTACTGTGTGCATCGGTACAGTCTATGAATATGTACATGTATACTATTTGATTTATTTATGTACATTATTTCCCCTTTTTTTATTATACATATAATTTCCTCCTCTTAACTGAGGTGATGTACATATCAAATTCCCCCCTTCTTTGATACTAATGACAAAAATGTACAACTTATAATATGCCAAATTTGTGACAAAAATGTGTAACTTACAATGTGTCAAATACGTTAGAATGGGTAATTTTTATATACTCCATTACTTTCTCCCATTGTTCTTTAAACTGTTCTAGTGCCATGTGTTGCAGCTCTAGTCTTGCGTGCATATCATAAATGTTGTCTAGGATAGACATTTCAAGGGTGGCAATTAGAGCATTTTCATGTGTCATATTTTGTTGCAGGAGTGTAAGTGTTGGTAAGAGCTTAACTTGGAGCTCATTGACCTCATCTTTGTACTTCATCTCTACAAATTGAATGTCATGTCTCTATTTCCTAGCCTGTATGATTTGTTGATTGTGCAATTTAAGTGCTTCTTCTGTGTTGGCTAGATTTTGTGCACTGGACTAAAGATCAGCATCTATTTTTTCTATCTTGTCGGCATACTCCTTAGTGAGTTGATCTAAAGTGCACAATTTCTTGATTAAGGTAATAGCTTATGATAAAATTGGGTCAATTGTACTTACCAATTCAAATAGCTTAACCTTTTTCAGTGCCACTTCCTGGCTTATTTTCTCTACGAGCTTGAATTCATACTTTTGTTCAAGTATCTCTTCCATAGTCTTCTCAGCATCGGTATTCTAAGATGTTATTGCATCTATGAGTATGACCAGTTGATCAATAATTGGAGCTTTTTAATCAATATCTATGTCTGGTACAATTTGTTGAAGTATATATCTTGCTACTTCCAGTACCTCAACCTCTTTTTCCGCTCTCTTCAGCTTGTCTTGAATGGCTTTTCTTTCACAGAGCTTTGCATATTTTTTCAATGCTATTGGATCCAATTTCCTTGGATCACAGACTGGAATCTCAATGAATTCATCCAAAGTTACTGGTTTTTTATTCTTTCCTTTCTTCTTCTTTGAGATTTGAGGGGATGTAGATATATGAACTACCATAGCTAGTTCATTTGTTCACTCTGAATTGCTTGGGAAAGGTTTTTTTGATGATGCATCTTGTGTTTTCTACTTATTTTGCACCTATCGATTATGTGAAGATTTCTTTTCATTAACCTTGGGTGTTTTTGCAAAATGTACTCCTGATTTCTATGTTATCTCATCCTTCTTTCCTTCTTCACCTTTTTATGAAGGCTTGTCCCCTGTTTCCTTTTGAGTTTCTTCCTTATTCTGATCAGTAGATGTATCTTTTTTATCATTGGTTGTAGCTTTCTCTGCAGTTGTATCTATTGTTCTTTTGGCTTCTTCATCACCCTTGTCTTTGGGTGTGCTTGTTTCCTTTTCATTTGATCCCTCATTTCCCTCTAGTAAGTTTATTGCCTTCATTAGGACAAGCAAGTTAATTTGGGTTGTGACTTGGGCTTTATCAGTATTGGTGTCCTGCTCGTCAGTTAGTGCCTTGTCAACACTGACATCCTCATCATTTTGTATAGCCTCTATAGGGTCTTGCACTTTTGAGTGCATGATTGAAGTGTCCTGCACTTGTTCATCAGCAATGTCAACTATCTTACCATCTAATGTCTTCATTACTTGATGGCTTTGTTGATCCTTAAGTGTGATAAATATTACATCATCTTTCTTCTTTGGATCATTGTCAGAATCATAGTGAGAGATATCTTGGATATTATCATCCATGTCTATATCTAAGTTAATAGGCTCATCATCACTTTCTTGATTGTCCGAAGCAATATGCTAAGGACTTTCATTATTTGTCTCCTCCTCTCTATGAGGTGTGTTTGTGAGAAGTAATTGCTTCTCAACACTTGTTGACTCTGCTGGTAGATCTAGGAGATGTGTCCATTTCATTTTTGTCATCGAATCCAATTCTATAAACTTGTTCTCTAGTACTTTTTAAGCCCTTATTTTGGCTACAAATTTACTTGAGTGTTTCTTTAGTACTTCTTGTATCTCTTCAACTTTGGATTTAGGAGGCATCAGTCTCACAAGAACTCTTTCTCTTGCTTCTCTTTCTATTTTCAGGGCATATGACCACTGTTGGTATACCCTTTTACCTAGCTCTTCAGGTATTTGATTTAAAAATTCAGCAGGGGCATACTAGTTCTTAATCATTGATTTTATGACTGCCTCTTGTATTTTATTCTGATCCTCTGGATTTAGTGTATCTCATTGCCTGATCTTTTTATCAGTCATTGTGCCATGAGTAGAAATTGATTTGGCAGCTTCATCTACCGTTTGATTTCTAAAATTTTTCTTTACTACATCTGGTTCATCATATTTGGTGTCATCCAAGTCAGCCTTTGTCCTCACAAACCTTTTTCTTTTCTTTTTTGGTGTGGTTTTGACAGGTTGTTTTTTTTATTTTTGTTGGCTGCTTCTTCATATAGGTCCTTACTTGACCTTTCTTAAGTGGTGTGGTATCGGTAGCAGCAGTTTGACTTCGTGTTCTTTTCTTCTTTGAAAAAGGTGGAGATGGAGGTGTATCAGATTCAGTAGCCTATGTATCTAATTTCCTTTCTTCTAGTTCTTCACCGATGGTGCCCTGTTCATCGGTTTCCTCTTGTTTATCATGCTCTTCTTCTAAGACCGATAGAATCTTCTTGAGATTCTTAACCACTTTATCTTTCTTGTTTATAGTCTTCTTGACTTCTAGGCCATGTTCTATCTTATATTTGGCCTCCTCATATGTTCCAAACCTTGGTTGTTTCTTATCAATAGGCTCATTGATCAGTGCCTCAATTGCACTTGTAGCTAGATCAATATTGATCTTATAGTCTAATGGTTCTAACCAACCTATTCTTGGTACAACTGGTTTGATATGTGTGTAGTTTGTGTCTATCATGAAACATATATCTTCTTTGTGTTTTTAAACTAGTTGTTCTGGAATCCTAGTTCTTTCCATCATATTTTCCTTGAACTCAAGGAAGTATGTAGACATGATAGACTCAAAGTTGTCTCCTAGTGACTTAATCAGTTCACTAATCTGTTGGGTTACCAGTTTGGTAGAGTCCCATACAACTTTTCCTACTAAAGGAAAGTATTCTTGAAAATAAAAAAATGTACACATGATAAATGATCCAAACTTACATGTGTTTCTCTTTGCAGACCTAATTTTGATCATATTTTCATCAAGTTGTTTCAATAGGATCTCACACAGATCCATCTGAATTCCTTTTGTTATAATCTTGTAATTTGTGCTTACTGTTGTTGCAAAAATGTTGTTCATTTTGCTAGCCTAAAAAATTTTGTACCCAATAACACATGCACCAAATTTTAACTCTTCGTCGGTGATTGTGTTTACTTTGAGACCTCTATTTTCTCCCTCTGCATTGGTGAGTTTTGTAACTTCTTTCATGGATGGATGTTTGTGTGCCCTAGGCTTGTCGGTTATCAGATAACCAAATGAAAGCATGAATAACATCCTTTTATATTTTCTTGGGTTGGTCTAGCCATAGTTTGTTGTCATGCATCCTACTCAAGACTAACCTAATCCATTCTGTCTTGAATTCCCTTAGGAAATATAGGGCATTAGTTAACCCTTTGACCTCCAAGTGTTTGTATTCTTCTTTCAATTTTCCTTCTTCATCACATAGCTTCTTAAAATCTTCATCCATTTCTAGATCACCTATCTCTTTGATCTTGTAGTGAATATAAGACCTAATGTCTTCTATGAGAAAAATCCTAGGCAAAATTTTTGAAAATGCACCGGCTTCATCAGGTTTCGATGTAATTTCTGGACCGATTTTGTACTTAGGTTCTACACATGTGCTATTCTTGATTAGTTTCACCACATTCTTCTTTTCATTCTTCAACTTAGCAGTTCTCGATGTGGTTGCCATTGTTTTTCAAGTACTTAGGTTTTTCTCAAAATTAGGGTTTTCTTGACAAAACAATGACAGAGATCTTTCGGGGCCTTTGGTACTTACTTCAATTTGCAATAGTGATGAGGAATATGTTCTCTATGTGCTGAATTGATCTGTAGATGCTTCTGCCTTCTTCTCTTTAATCTCTTTGATGTCGCTCTACTTTCTCTTCAAATCATGGGTGAAAAATGAAGTTGTCCCATCAACTATTTATAGACTTTTTGACCTAAGTCTTTGCAATAAATGCTCAATAACTCGTCGGGACGTGAAGATGGGTTTCATCAGGAGGATGTTTCCAATCATCATCAATGAAGATATATTTCTTAGGGAAGTTGTTAACCACTTTGATTTTACCAACGGATATCGGTATTCTATCGCGACCACTTCTGAACTTTTCTTTCTTACCAATGGTCATTAGGTTACATTGGCAGTTTACCATATTTACTAGTGGACCGATAATTTCTGATAAGTGTAAACAACTCATTATTGTGTTCACTGATGATTTTTGGTAAGTGTTTACCGATGGTGTTGCATTCTTAGATTAGTAACAAGTAAAGTAGTATGGATCTTTGGTTCATGCAGATTTTGACTATCTATCAATTCATATAATGGAACTGATGCAAAATATAACTTGGTATAGTGCATTTCCATACTTACTTGTTCAGCTCAAGTGGGGTTGGTGGTGTCACCGGATCCATTGGATGGGGTGTCACCATTTGCATTTCTTGGTCTAGCTTCATCATTGCTTGAAGCCTTTATCCACATTTTGTCTCTCTCCCTTTGGATATCTTCAATGGTGTTACCATTGGGATATGTGCTTGTTTCTGTCAATCTATCTTTGCAATCTTTCTTGAGGTGACCAACTTTATGACAGTGTAAGCATGCCAGTCCAGGGTTTGACCAGCCTCTAGAACTTTTGGTCCATGCTCTCATGCATTTTTCAGCAATGTGACCATATCTACCACATGTTGTATAGTTTGTCCAAGTGTTGTAATCCCAAACATATTGATTACCAATTATCTTTGGTTGATAAGGAACTTCTTTACCTTTTGGCTTCCATGCTTTCCTTTTCTTTTTCTAGCATTATTCAGATGTTTGCCCATTCATCTTGCATGTAGGACAGTATTTGTCCATGTAGGTTTCCTTCTTTGGATTTTCTATCTTGTTCTTACATTCATAAGCCTTATGTCCTTTCTTGTTACATTTATAACAGAATCTTATGAGTGAAGGTGTAGGTGTAGATTTAGGAGTACCTTTCATTTTACCTTTGCATGCATTTGATGTGTTCCCTTTCTTTTCACAGTGCTTTCATGTTAGCTTTCTTGGTCTTGGATTTTCGTAGACATTCTTTGGATTTGATGATTCTCCATTTTCAGTAAAGCCTATGCCGCTGTTGTTGTTGACTCTTCGTTGTCCCTCAAGAAAGTCATCCATTCTTTTATTGCTTTCTTCAGCCTTTCTAATAATCTCATTATGTTTTTGTTGAATTCTAACCTCATGCTTTAGCTTTTCATTTTCTTCTCTTAGTTCACTGATAATCTGTATTCTCTCAATGAGTTCCACATTTATTTTGTTTGCTTCTTGACTCATGAGGATAATCTGATTTGTGAGATCATGGTGATGCTTAGCATGTCTTTGAATTTCCATTTCCTTTTCTTGTATTTTCTCTTAAATCTTCCTTCTATCATCAATAGCAAGTGTTCTTTCTATTTCAACTTGTCTAGCAGAACTCATCACATCAATCATTCTTACCATCTGGGTCTCTTGACCAATTTGCAGCATCTTTATTTTCTTTGTTAGATGTAGATTGATCTCCTTTATATTTGTGATATTTTATTCTGATGTATCTGATGTATTACTTGCATTTTATCTTGAAGATTTAAAGAAATCTGGAATCTCTTCTTCTTGATAGTCTATTTTATTGTTCCGGGTAGCCATACCTTTTCTTTCATCCAGCAGCTCTCTCATCTTGATTCTTGCTTCTTTATACTGTTCATAGAACATCTGTATCTCAAGATTTTTGTTCTCAATATTCTTATCAAGTTTGTACTTCTCCATTGTATGATGTTTTCTCTTAAGCCTTTAAGCTTTTCAAGAAGATACTCAGCTTTGATACCAATTGTTAGAATTAATGGGAAGTAGTACTAAGAGGGGAGGGGTGAATCAATACCTCTAAAACTTTTAGCACCTTACACAATTCATTATTAGTAATCATTCAATTATGATTTACCAACCATTATTATTATTCTTTCTTATGTATCTATTGTTTGTTCACAATCTTTAATATTTTTCAATCATTCATAGAAACATTCATGAAATTGACAAACACGTAACACAAGATATGGTATCGCAGAAAACTCCTGTTAGGAAGTAAAAACTGCAGTGGGGATGGCACCCACAAAACTTCACTATCTGCAGAATGGAAGGGAGCCGGTTAAGGCTTACAATTTCATCACTTCTGATGATCTACCCTGTTAAGAGTATTAAGGTGGAGACCTATTAAGATCTACTCTATTAAGAGCTTTAGCAACACTGATTTAAGTGTGTACTCATTTATGAGATTTACAATAGGACGGTTAAGCCCACCTTTCTTGAAAGGATTTCATTAGTGTACTACACTTGTTAGAATGAGTAAAAATATTGACCTGACTGTATGCTATCTACTATTTCTGATTTACAGATCCATTAAAGATTTTTCATAATAATATCACCTTAAGTGATTGATGAATACCTTTTCTCTGCTTGTTGATAGCTTCTGTTCTATTCTTGAAAACTGATTAGATTATGTTTGTGTTCTTCTGCATGAATTCTCTGTCTGGTCTTTAGTTTCTCTTTGTGGCTACTATCTTCATTGAACAACAACTATTCTCAATGGATTGAGCACCTATTTATACAAGTATTTGACCTATCTTGGAATTTAAATTTTACAATGTTAACTCTCAGATCCAAGGTTTGCAACTTGACCTTGATCTTTAGTTTGCATGTTTTAAAATAGTAAAACTAATTAAAACAATAACAATTACATTTCTTCCTCCGCACATAATGGATTTAAAAGAAAATCAAGAAGTTATAAATACAACTTCAGTGATTTATCTGAAGTGGAAAGTTAGATCCACTTTTTGTGGAATGTAACTGACTATCAGATCTTGGTCGTCAGTTTGAACTTGCAGTCTATCAGCATTCCTTCACTGAACTATTTGTCAGGTTCCCTGTATCTATCGATAGCCTCTCTTTACGATACTGTCAGGTAGCACTGTTGTTACTGGTCGGGTATCTTTTACCTTTTTGTCATCGGGTAACTCTTAATAGTGTTTGTCGGGTAACCTTGACATTGGATAGTGTTGTTCCCTGTCTATCAGTATAGAGTAAACCGATGGTGTAGATCATGTTTTTCTTTAAGCATACTAATGGAAAAATATAATTCCTTCAAGAAGTTTGTTCCCTAGACTAGTATATAAGGAAGCCTTCTCCTCTCATTTTTTATGACATGATATGATAATAGAAGAAGGACAATGATAATGACAAGAAGGATAATCTACGCATAATATATCAAAGTGATTGTCTACTTTCAAGCATTCAAGCATTCAATAATTCAAGATTCAATTTATCAAGGAGTTCCATTAGTAGACATTGAAGGATTCAAGCTCTATGGAGCCCTCTTGTTGAAGATTTCTCCATCCATATCCATTCAAGCTTCTTCCTATTGCAAGATCCATTCAAGATTGGTGTTGAAGATCTAAAGGCAATTGATTTGAGACATCCTACATCCTACTTTCTACATCCATTTGGATCATCCATACTTGTGGATCCAAGGATTCGAATCCTCCACAAGGGTTTCAACGTAAGCAAGGTGAATTCTTCTATTTACTTTGTTTATTACTGCAATTTCAAATCTATTTTAAGGTTAATTCCAAAACCAGGGTTTGACCAAGGCAAACCCTTCCCCCAACAAGAAAAACCATTTTTCTTGAAGGTATAGGTACATAACAGTGAATTATAGAGTAGATTTGGATACCCTTTTAGGAAAAATTTCAGGATTCGCAAACACATTTTCCATCGGAGCAGTGCAGGTCAAGGTCAACATAAAGGGGTACAATTGTGCCCCCGTATTTTGGTCAAGGTCAAACTTTCTCAGAAAATAAAATGATTTTTGGGTTTTTTTTGTCTTTGTGTTTCCAAACCAGGGCAGGTTGAAGAATTTCTAGAAACTCAGTACAAACACCAGAAAATAGCAATTTCCAGATCGGCTATACTTTGAGGTTAGTATTTGTCTTTAATTCATTTCAATTAAGATTTTAATAATTTCATATCTTTTACACACTCTCCTCCAAAAATGAAATGTAATTTTTTCCTCTTTCTTCTTATTTCTAATCGATTGATTCATTTGTGCATTGACCATTTTCTTATGGTTAATCAATTTGGATCTCTCCTTTGTGAATTTGGGGCTAAGAGAAGAATCTTACCTTCCCCAACTTTTTATATGTAAAGGAGTATTATTTAGATGTGCAAGTCTCTTGTTCCCATTACACCCCTTCACATTTACATCATTTATATTTATATCTTTACACATCTATATATACAATGTCTTGACCTAATTAGGTTTCACACTTTTCTTGAATAACTCTAATGATCAAAGGTTTAAAACTTGGCCTTGATCTCCTATTTTGCATGAATACAATCAGTTAACTACTTGCATCCACATATTACATTGTTCTTGATTCACAAAAAATGGTTGTTCAACTAAGCATAAAGTTGTTTTAAAGAATAAAGTTCTTTAGCTAACATGTAGTTTGAGATCCACTTTTCTTAGGAATAAAACTGTCTCTCAAAAAACTGGTGTTCGGTGATGTCTCTATAAAATATTCTCAATGATCACTGTGCTTAACTAATAAGGTTACCACTATGTTTGACCATTTCAGTGACCACTATGTTTGACCATTTTGGTGACCACTATGTTTGGTGAAAGTTGTCACTCGGTGATCATGTGACCGATGGTCCAAAACTATTTTCTTATTATACTAATGACAACTTCTGATCCTTTAAGGATTATCAATCTCCCCCTTTGGCATTAGTATCAAAAACTAATATGTGTAGTATATAAACCAAGTGTTTTACCTTTTCAATGACTCCCCCTATGTGCATGCCTCGGTACAATATTTCCCCCTGTGTAGATACAATGTATGTACATTTTTTCCACTTTGTAATGTATATACATGTTTGTCTTTGTACATTTTCTCCTTTTGTGGATATAATGTATATACACATGTTTTCCCCCTTTTTTTAAAATAATGACAAATATGTAGGACTTACAGCTTGTCAAGTATGTGTGAATAGCATTATTGTATGGATTCCATTATATTGTCCCTTTTTTCCTTGGGGTGCTTGAGGGTCATGTGCTCCAAAGTGATTTTGGCATGCATGTCATAGATACTCTCTGTGATTGAGATCTCTGGGGTGGAAATTAGAGTCTTTGCCAAAGTCATGTGTGTCAAAAGCAATGTGATATTCGGTAGTAACATATCTTGTATCTCAGTTACTTCATCTCTAATTTTGATTTCTGCCTTTTGTATCTCAAGTCTCAACCATTTAGATTCTACAATTTTCTCATAATGCAGTTGGAATGCATTTGCTTCAATTGATAGACTTTGTGCACTAGTTTTTAGATCTTCATCTATTTTAGCTATCTGTTCACTATGCTTGGTAGTGAAGTTCTCTAGTGTACATAACTTTTGAACTAAGTTAACTATTTCTGATATAACTATTCTAACGTAGTTACTAGATCAAAAAGTTTCACCTTATTCTCTGCCACTTCTTGGCTGATTTTATCGATGAGTTTGTATTGGTACCTCTCTTATGCTCATTCCTCTATGACCTTCTTGGCATCTACATTTTGTGTTGTGATTTCCTCGGTCAAAACTGCAAGTTGATCAATTATGGGTGCAGATTGATCAATCTGTGTGTCTAGTACTACTTGCAATAGGATTTCCTTGGTTGTTTCCAGGACTTGTGTATTCTTGTGCTTCATTTTGATCTTGTCTTGTATTTCTTTCCTTTTGCATAGTTCTCCATACCTTGATAATGACTCAAGATCCAGTTTCCTTGGATCATAGTCAACTATGTTTATTATCTCATCAAGTTTTATTGGTTTGCTTCCTTTCTTGTGCTTCTTCTTCTTTTGAATGGTGTTGGAAGTAGAGGAATGAAATATTATAGAAAGATCCTTTTCTTTATCTATTTTTTTGGGTGATTTCTTGGGAGGTGTGTTTCCTTTGGTATGCTTCTTAGTGTGAACCTATTGTTTGGTTGTAGAGATCTCTACTTCAACTTTTTTTTGACCTGTAGCCTTGTCTTCCTCTTTAGTGTTCTTGGTAGGTGCATCACTTTGTTTATCCTCTCCACTTGTATCTTTCTTCTCCTTGTGTCCATCACCTTTGTCCATCGGTATGTGTGCATCAGGCCCAGGTGGTGTCTTTTGTGATTCAGTAATCACATTTATAACTTGTATTAAGTAAGGAATTTTACCTGGTATCAGTGCCTATGCAACATCATTAGTGGCATGTTCACTTGGTGGCTCAGTTGTAGTGGTGACATCTTCATCTGCCTTGGCTTCATTAGTAGGATCTTCATGGATAACATCTTGTATGGTTATGTCTTGTTCCCCTAATGCTTTCAATATTTAAGGAATATCATCCATGACTTTTCTTGCTTCTGTGGTTAAATCAATGAGAGTGATATCCTTGGTGTCATTGATGAAAATATGCTCGGGGCTCGGTGTGGCCTCCTTCTCCTCATTGTGAGATGTCTTTGTTAGATCTAGTACCTTCTTAGGTGGATTAAATATTTGTGTCCAAATATTATTGCTTTCTATATCAATCTCTTCTAACCTATCTTGCAGTACTTTGTATGCTCTTATCTTTGCAGAAAACTTCTTGGAGTTCTCATACATAGTTGAGTCAATTTATTCAACTGTGGACTCAAGCATGACTGTAACTAGGGATATCTCCCTCATCTATTTCTCCATGTGCAATGCATATGTCCACCTGGCTAATATTTTATCATTTAGCTCTTATGGAGTATGAGTGCCAAATTGTAGAGGTACATATTTGTATGCAAACATCATCTTGATTATGGCCTCTTCTATCTTATTCTGATCCTCGGTAGATAGATTTAGCCATTGTCTAATCTTGCGATGTGATATACTATCGGTATTGATGATTGACTCTATAATTTCATCAATTGTATTTTGTATTTTGGCCTTTTCTTCTTGGATTCTTTGTTCCCTTTCATCATTTTCAGTGTCATCCATGTCTTCTTTTCCTCTTAGATATATCCTTCTTTGTTTCAGTATTGAATTCCCAGTTGAAGATGTAGTCTTTTTTTTTTGATAAGTTCTCATAGTTCCTTTCTTCAAGGGTGGTGAGTCTACCTGTTTTGTTGTTTTTCTTCTTGTTCTTGATGCAATCGTTACTTCAGTAACCTTTGATTTCTTGGCCGGTAGTACATCTGATTTGGTAGATTCTAAATCACTTAATTCTTTATCTTCACCGATGGGTGACTGTTCCTCAGTAATATCTACTTGTTGTTCCAACTCTTCATCATTTATCAAAAGTTTCTTCTAAAGAGTATTCATTATTTTTGTCTTCTTCATGTCTATTTTCTTTACTACTAAACTAGTCTTTATTCTTGACTTGGCTTCCTCATATGTGCCAAATATTTTCAAAGCTCTGTCCGCTGGTTCATTTAGCAGGGTTTCAATAGCCTTTTTAGCCTAATCAATGTTAATTTCATAGTCCAATGGTGGTAACCATGTTGTTCTCGGTTGTGCAAGTTTGATGAGAGTGGTGTTGGTGTCTACTATAAAACATACCTCATCCTTGTATTTCTCCATGAGTTGAGTAGGGATTATCATCCTCTTCTCCATCCTAGTCTTGAATGTGGCAAAGTAGGCATCTATTAATAGTGTGAAGTTATATCCTAGTGACTTAATGAAATCACTAATTTGTGTAGTGATTGGTCAATTTGTGTCCCAAGTGACATTACCGATGGAAGGGAAGTTCTGTAAATAGAAGAATGTTCACATTAGGAGGGAACCAAAATTACATGTATTAGATTGGGTTGATCTAATTGTTATCATGTTTTCTTCCAATTTCTTCAGTAGCAGCTCGGATAGGTCTAGTTGCAGTCCCTTCTTCACCATTTTATATGCAGTATCAACTGATCCACATGCAATGTTGTTCATTCTTCTTGCTTCAAATATCTTGTACCCAATCACATATGCACTGAATTTCATCTCAGGGTCGGTGATTGAATTAACTTTCAAACCTCTACGGTCCCACTCAGCTCCAATTAACTTTTCAATCTCAGGGTGTGAAGGGTGTTTTAGGGCTATTTCCTTCTTGGTTATCGGATAACTAGTCAGTGCATTAATCACATCCTTTGTGATCAATTTTGGCTCATCCAACCACATCCTTCCATCATGCACTCAGCTGAGTACTATGTGTATCCATTAGGTTTTGAACTCTCTTGGGAATAGTACGACATTGGTTAACCCTTTTACCTCAATGTGTTTATTCTTATCTTTTAGGTTTCCATCCTTGCCTAGCTTCTGGTAAGCTTCCTGAATATTAGAATCTCCAATCTCTACAACCTTGCAGTGAATGTATGCATTGATGTATTCAACCAGAAAAAACCGAGGAGGGATACTCAAAAACGCTCCTTTTTCTTTGTGTTGAGAAGAAATCTTAGGGAAAAACTTGTAGTTAGGCTCTTCACAAGTTGAGTTCTTTATCAAGGTGGTCTTTTTTCCTTTGCATTCTTGATCTTTGTGACCCCTGAAGTGATTGCCATTTTTTGATAAATTTAGGGCTACTTTGCAAATAAACTTTTAGCTTGGTGAGTCTAGATACTCACTTGATCTTCGTTGTGAGTGCTTGGAATCTGTCAGAGTATCTTAGAATTTGCTATGAGTTTCTCTTCAATCTTGTCACTTTGAATTTATTTTCTTCTCTCTTCTATTTCTATTTATTGTTGGGTGAACAAAATGAGATTTTTTCACCCTATTTATAGAGAATACCCTAAGTGATGCATTAAATGCTTTACCTACCACTCAGTTGACAAAATAAAGATGCTCGGGTAGCTCACTATAGTCTTCAGCTTGGTGAATATACAATGCTCAGGATAAGTGTCAACTCAAGTGTTCTTTTCACATGTACACCAACGATGCTATATATGTAGTGTTAACTTGGTTTTTCTTTTCCATGTTTACCAACGTGCACTGTATCCTCAGTTTACATTGACCAACCAAACTAGATTCACATAATCATAACAAGTAATACCATAGTGCATCTTCATTCATGCTAATTTGGCATATTATCAATGAATGTTGGAACTAATGTAAAATATAGCTTTGTAGAGTGCAGTTCCATACTTACTGGTATTTCTTAGGTGGGGGTGGTGGAATCACCTGATCCATTAGATGGGGTGTCACCAACTGTATTGCTTGGCTTAGCATTATCATTGTTTGAATATTTTCTCCACATTTGATTTCTCATTCTCCTGATGTCTTCAATAGTATTTCCATTTGCAAAAGTGCTTGGCTCTGTCACTCGGTCTCTGCAATCCTTGCTTAAGTGAATGAATTTATGACAGTGTAAGCATGCCATTCCAGAGTTGGTCTAGTTTCTAGATCTTCTTATCCATTTCCTCATATATTTAGTAGCTATATGTCCATATCTACCACATACTATACAATTTTCCCATCTATTGTAATCCCATACATATTTATTACTGACTCTTCTTGGTTGATATGCATTTTCTTGTTCTTTGGGTTTCCATACTTGCTTTATCCTTTTTCTGCATTCATGAAATGTGTGGCCATGCATGTTGCAATTTGAAAAATGTTTTTCCATGTAATATTTCTTCTTTAGTTTTTTCAACTTATATTTGCATTCATGTGCTTTTTTTCCATGCTTGTTACATTTATAACAATTACCTATGAATGTAGAAGTAGTTTTAGGAATACCTTTTTCTTTACTCTTGCAAAAATTTGATGTGTGGCCTAGTTTTCCACAGTGATTGCATGAACATTTCTTTGGTCTTGGATTTGTGTAGAAATTCCTTTGATCAGCTGAAATTGATGATTCTCTATGCTTGGTATACCCTAAACCAGTATTGTTGTTGAGTCTTCTTTGTCCATTCAAAAATTCATCCGTTCTTTTTGTATTTTATTCATCTTTCTTGATCATATCATTATGATTTGCTAAATCTTTGCTTCATGCTTCAATTTCTCATTTTCTTATTTTAGTTCACTAATAAATTCCAATTTTCCATTAAGTTCTATGTTCACTCAGTTGGTCTCATGACTCATAAGAACAATTTGATTGGTGATCTCAATGTGATGTTCAGTAAGTCTTTGTATCTCAGATTCTTTCTCTTGCAATTTTTCAGTAATCTTTCTCCTATCATCAATAGCTAAAGTTCTTTATTGTTTAGCTTGTCTTTCATTATTCATAGCATCAATCATTCTTACCATTTTTGTCTCTTGACCAATCTGCAGTACTTTCACTTGTTTAGTCAAATGTTGATTGATTTCATTTAGATTTGTAATGGTCCCTTAAAATGTGTCAAATGTATTACCAGATCTAGATCCAGATGAATCAAATAGGTCAGGTGTCTCTTTTTCATGATAGTCAGTTTCATTTTAGCAAGATGCCATTGGAACTTTTCTTTCATCCAATAGCTCTTTCATTTTGTTTCTTGCCTCTTTGTATTTCTCAAAGAAAATCTTTATTTGCAACTTCTGATTCTCATTATTTTTATCAAGATTATACCTTTCCATTGTATGATCTTTTCTCTCAAGTAATTAAACTTTTCCAGAATAAGAGATCTAGCTCTGATACCAATTGTTGGAATAATGGAAGGGCATGTACTAAGAGGGGAGGGGTGAATCATTACCCTTAAAAAATTTTAGACTTTAAACCTTAGTAATCATTGCATGCATAACTGACCATTGTAGCTTTTATACTTCATGCATGTAATATTATAACATAAATGTAAGTGCATGTAAACAAACATAGAAACATTCATGAAACTCATTTACACATTAAACAAGAATTGATAATGTAGAAAACCCCTGTTAGAAGGTGAAAACTATGGTGGGGATGAAACCCACAAAGCTTCACTATCTGCAGAATGAAAGGTGTCGGTTAAGGCTAAAATTTGTGATCACTTCTGATGATCTTACCCTGTTAGGAGTAACATGTTAGAATTGTTAAGTCTACTTGGTTAAGAGATTTTAGAAACATAATCTATGTGTGCACTTGGTTAAGAGATTTAAAATAAGACTGTTAAGTCCACCTTCTTGAAGGAATTTTTCTATTTTCTATAATTGTTAGAGAGTAGACAAAAATATAGATGACTTGATAGCTTGAAATCTTGAATTATTGATTACAAATTCATTAAGTTCACAAAATATATGTATCACCTGTAGTGATGAATAATACCTTTGTTCTGCTCAGTATCCTTGAATATAGTTCTTCATAACTAAATTCTTCTTTAAGTTTTCTTCTGCATGAAGCTCTCTATCTGATCCATAGATGTCCTTCTACAGCTACAATCATTATATTCTTGATTGATTATACATCTTTATATATAATTTCTTGACCTAATTAGGTTTTACGCTTTTCTTGAATAACTCTAATGATCAAAGGTTTGCAACTTGACCTTGATCTTCTAGTTTGCATGAATACAATCAATTAACTACTCACATCCACATATTATGTTGTTCTTGATTCACAAAAAATGGTTGTCCAACTAAGCATAAATTTGTTTTAAATATTAAAGTGCTTTAGCTGACGTGTAGTTTGATATCCTCTTTTCTTAGGAATAAAACTATCTCTCGGTAGAATGGTGTTCGGTGATGTCTCTGTAAAGTGTGCTAGGTGATCACTGCACTTAACCAATTTGGTTAACCACTGTGTTTGACCATTTTGGTGACCACTATGCTTGACCATTTCAGTGACCACTATGTTTGGTGAAAGCTATCACTCGATGATCATGTGACCGACGGTCCAAAACTATTTTCTTATTATACTGATGACAACTTCTGATCCTTTAAGGATTATCAAATCAAATTTCCCTTCCCCCTCTTAGATCTACCACATTGACAACCCTTGTGAAATCCAAGGCCATATCTAAAACTTTTTTTTTAATTCATGAGTCAAATATCTTCCACATAATTCTACGTACTCCCTAGTTAATCTCTATGGGAATGATCCCATCAATTGTGCATAAGTGCTTGAAGTTTTTCCAAAAGAGGTTCATGAATACTATTTAAGGTACTAATTATTAGCCCTTGGTATCCCATGGGGGTTTTCTTTTGGATCATTTTTGGCCTCCTCTGATAGGGCCCTTACTTCCCTAAGAGGATATATTTTTTAAGCTTACAATAAGTATAAGATCGAGGATCTTTCCTTCAAATCTGTAGCACCTAACTCCTAGCCTTTAAGGATACCTCTAATCCTTTGACTTCTCCTAGAGAAAAATAAGGAAGGGTACACATGCTTAAGTCTACAACTATCATTTTTGTAGCACCTCCTACCTAATTAGTGGGGCTTTCCACTTTGTCAACCATGAAATCGATGTCTTCTCCCATAGATCAAGATTCTATTGAGTCTTTTCAAGCTTCTCTTCCTAGCTTTCATCTACATCAAAACTATCTTGTACATGAGCATAAGTTTTGTCAATGAGAATGGGATCTAGAATGTGAGGCCACCCTAAAGTGTTAGTAATGATTGAGAGGGGGGGTGAATCAATGGCCTCAAAAATATTCCAATAATCAACCCTTAAAACTTAGTACCACAATATTAAGCCTCTACTTATCTTCAGTCCTATAAGATGAATGCCTCCAAATACTTATATCAAATTACTAATACTCATAATTATTTGTAAAACCTTCTACTGTATGTTTACCGAATAGCAGTATGTTAATTTACTGAAAGACGGTAAATATCCAGAGTATACTGATCAATCCAATTAAGTTAAGTGTAATTCAAAACACTAAAGTAATGAATCATAAACACATTGACACATGGATTCTTAACATGGAAACCCTGTTAAGGTAAAAACCACTTGGGACCGGTAACCTAAAATTTTCACTATTCTAAAGTGAGCTCGGTGAAGAGCCAACCCTGTTAAAGGTTACAAACACACTGTTTGGTGTGACCTTGTTAGAGGATTTAAAAGTTTAGTCTGTCACTTGATATCAGGCATCTCTATGCTACCATCCTTGATCAAACACTCAGTTGGCTTGTCAATAGGTATCTGGGATCTCATGCTATCTTCATGATCAAAATTTTTGATACTCCTTGGGATGTATCTCAATATAGAAAGGATCTTTAAATCCCGCTAGGTTAAGAGACTTTCTGAATCAATGGTTAAACTAAAACGGTTTGATCTGTTCACATATACAACTTATACTTGCATATTTTCAGATCTATTGTAATCTCATACAAATATTTTGATCAATATACCTTTGTTTATACCTTTTATCCACTTTGATTCTACTCGATGATGTTCTGCTTTATTTCTCGGTGTCTGCAGAAAACTTTAGCTCTTTCCTCAGCTTGTTGATCAGGACTGTATGAAGTTTCTCTTCATCAGTTTTTATTTAGCATCTTCTTTTTAATTCACTCCCCTTGATCCGTAATGACTCGATTTTTTCTCTTAAATAGACATGATATCACCATTGTTAGGTTCTTGATCTTCTTGATCTTGGGGTGATCCACAATCCTCGCCAATTAGATTTAAAGAAAAAATCTTGTTTTATCTCGCAAAGATCTTCTTGCCAACTGGACAAAACAGCTTTAAATTATTTACTTATCTCTGGCTTATCTTTTCAATGAAAACAATGATAACTACAAGTTAAGTCTATATTTAGCTCTGCCAGCTAGATATTATGTCATTTCTGAACTCAAGTTAATTTTGGTGTTTAACTCTTTGATAGCATCGATCAATACTCTAGTTCTCCTCGGGGTTCTCTATCGATTTACACTATGTTTCTGGCCATTGGGTATGCTTGTAATTATGCTCATTGGTAATGCTCATTGGTGTTCTTTCTTGGGAATCACTGTGACTTGACTGTCGGTGATCTCTATCTGTTGGGTTTCATTGACCGTCAATGTTTGTAGTCACATTGTGAATACTTGTCTTTTATGCATTAGGGAAAGCATAATCTTTATCTGTCTGATTCTGTGAATTCTTTGACACTGATTATAACTTATTAGATTATATCAATTTGACCTCAATTACAATGCAATCCATTAACTGATTTAATGTCTTGCATTATCCTTCTCCATTTTGGTGTTCAACTTAACATCTTCAAAAATTCAATCAATTACATGTCATCAATCTCTCCCTTTGGCATTGATGGCAACATACTACATTATCATACTATATTATTACTAATACAATAAGAAATATATAGTTTCATCATGCTTTCCTAATGTAACTATTACAAATGTTTGGCTCTCAGTAAGCTCAAATAGCTTAGATATGTTTCTTGTAGAGTGGTTGTCTTTAATCTTCAATCCCTTCAATGGATAGATGTATCATCTGATATCTCTGTTCTGATATGTGCTCTACCTTGACTGTTCTTCTTCTTGATAATTTCTTTTTCCTTTGACAACAATCTTTCTCTTTGTTTGAACTCTCTCCTTTTTTCACTTCTCTCCCTTAGATGGATATTTCATATGTAATCAATTTCTCTCCCTTAGAATATTGATTAACTCTTCCTTCTGATTCTAGGGAACTTCTCTTCATGGATAATGATATAATCTCTCCCTTTATCATGTATCTCCCTTTATGTGATATGGAATCATCTCACCTTTTTATAATCAGATCATCTCTCCCTTTGTATGATAAAGAAAATCTCCCTGATGATAATTTTCCCTTATGATAATGAGATATTTCTCTCCCTTTGAAAACAATGCGATGTTGATCTCTAATTTTTATTGATCATTAGTGTCCCACACTTAGTCATTTATCTAGACAAGTTAGCCGGTCATCACTATGGCTGAGCTATCTAGTATAGGTCGAGCTATCTGGCATAGTCATTGCCAAGCAAATATTGGTTGCTGAGTGACTCACAAATCAAGCAAAAGTTGATCATGTTCATGCCAAGCGCCAAAGCCTTAATGTGCCAAGAAAGATAGTTTTGACATACATGTTAGGAACGACACAAAATTGAAGGTAAACTATTTTGGGCTGACTTGTTCATGCATTTAATGATTTCAAAGGAGTTAATTACACATTAATTATTTGATCCCAATGTGTGGCATGGAGCCAATTAGAAAATTGGAATTTCCAAGTGGCATAAGCATTTGATCCTGATCGTTGATCTAGATCTAGACGCCAGATTTGTAAAGTATATTAAGATTGCTTCTTAAACCCTAAACAGAGTGGTGTAGGTGTGTATGAGAGGAGAAGTGTATATGTACATGAGAGATGTACAAAGGGTTATTTTGATAGAAGAAGCATAGATCTAGCAAAGTAAAAGAGCAGTGAGAAGCAGAGTAAAGACATAGCTAATTATTAGATCAAAGAAGGTATTGGAAAGAGGAGATCCATTATCAGCATCAGAGTGCATAATGAAGGATCATTTCTTGAGATATTCTAACCAGTGTATCAGGTGAAATCTCTTAACAGAGTGGTTCTAACAAACCTTTCTAAATCTCTTAGCTGAGTGATTACTTTTTGGTAAGTTTAAATCCTTTTACAAGGTAGATTGTAATGATCTATAGCTCTTAACTGGGCAAACCTTTTAACCAGGTAGATTACATATTGTGATCAAACTTTGTATCCCTAATAGGCACACTTTATTGCTGCAGTAGTGAAGATTTTTGTGGGTGTCATCCCCACCCCAGTTTTACCTTATTGGGTTACCAAAATTATGTGTCTTGAGCTATTTATTTTCTATCATGGATGCTACTAGTTGTTAGATCAATTACATTTATGCATGGTTGTGGATAAGTTTTATTTTAAAGATAAAAATTTTAAGATCTAATCCACCCCCTCCCCCCCTCTCCAGTATCTTGCTTTCCCAAATTGTATTTCCAGCAATTGGTATCAAAGCTCAATTCTCCTACAAAAGGTTTTAATCAGCTTGAGAGTATAGATCTGGAGATGGAGATTTACAAATTAGTTAAAGTCATTGAGAATCAAAAGATTGAAATTCAGCTAGCATTACATCAGCTTGAGATAGCAAGATAGGAATTGAGGAAGTCCTTGCAAGAAAGGAAATATTTGGCCAAACAAATGAATGATACTTATTATCAGGAAGAAGACACTGCAAATCTATTTCAGAATGGAAACTCTACTAAGAGCAATTCAGCAATTGCAGATCTACTAGAAAGGAATAATAAATTGTGTGAATAAGTCAGAAACCTGAAAAGAGAACAAGAAATGCAAACAGTAAGACTATGTGAAGCAGTGGAACAAAATAAGAAAGCTAAAGATGACAAAGCTATGGCTGAAGAAGACAAAATAATGATGACCATCAGACTTGATGAAAGAACAAATGAAGTACAAATGATGACAAACAATCAGGTTGACATGGTGAATCAACTACTACTTACAAATCAGGAGATCAGTAGGAAAGACATGGAAATGATAAATCTAAGATCTAAAAACAGACAATTGAAAGATGAATTGAGATCTGAGAAAGAACTAAATGAAAGATTGAATAGACCCAATGAATCTTTGACTCATTTTGAAAACTTGATGGAAGCATCAAGGAGATCTAAAGATTCTTCTGGATTAGGTCACATCAAACAACATACATCTATTGAGAAAGGAGAATCATCTAAGATTGGTGAAAAGAGGAATGCAAAGTCAAAGAACAACAAGCCTATATGCCACCACTGTGGAAAATTAGGACACACAACAAACATTTTCCAAAGCAAGAATGGTAAGTCCAATCCTAAACCTAAGTTCAATGGTTATTGCTTTAACTACAAGAAGTTTGGATATCAAGCATATGAATTTTGGGCAAAGGAAAATAATGCACCTCCCACACCTAGATTCAATGGGTATTGTTACAACTGTCAAAAATTTGGACATAGAGCACAAGATTGCAGATCTAATGCTAAACAATAATGGACATCAAAGATGCAAGCAAAAGCACCAAGGAAGGGTAACACTTACAATTGGGATTATAACACATGGCATAGTTTTCATTACTATGGTGAGTATGGACATGTTCTAGAAAACTTCATAAAGACACATTTCAGAGGTAAATCAAAGAGTTGGATAAATGGAAGCCTAGTTTGCTATAATTGTTTGAAAATTGGTCATACTAGAAAAGATTGAAAAACAAGGGTACCTACTCCCACTATTTAGCAGATTAGAGCATAGATGAACCAGACATGGATAAGGAAAGTAGAACCATGTAGCAATGAATTTATTGAAGCTGGGGTCACCCAATCTAATGGATCATGTGATCCCACCATCACTAATTAAGCAAAGGAAGGTATGTAAGGAACTGTCCTTATATCTCATATCTTTTATCATTTCCTAAGATATAAAAGTGGAATAGTCCATAGCTGCATATAATAAGATGCATCAGGACATATTTTGAGTTATGTAGCGAGAAAAGTCAAAATTCACTATAGGTGTCAAGCAATAGTATATCTCTAATGTATGTCAAGTAAGTTTTTTTTAATGACCGAGAGGTAAGTGAATTTCGTGAGTCGGTCGAGGAGAGTTGTTTGGCACTCACTCAATAGAAAGAATGTTTAATGTTGACCTAACTTTCGATCATTGGAGCCTATATAAAGGGAAGAGATATTTGATTTCTTCTCACCATGGGATTAAGAATTTCATAAGAGTGATTGTGCATTTTTGAACTTGAATTCTGCAAAGATTTTCAAAGATCTCTACAGTGTGTCGTTGGAAACCTCTTTAGTGGAAAGTGTGGATTTTTTCAATATCTGAGGTACTCTATTTGTGATCCTTGAAACCCTATTTTTTGGAGAAAATGGTTGCAAGTTCTATTGCACTAGCTAAGAGAATGGAGAAGGAGTTGCTAAATGTTCAATTGGTAAGGAGTGACACCTGTGTGCCTCCTAATTTCTCAGCAGTTCCTGAGAGCGCCATCAAGGGTGATCTGACTGGAGCCCCATCGTCAATTCCATCAAAGGTACTCATGATTCATGATATTAGGTCATGCTATATGTGCAAGATAAGTGAAGTTTGAGATCACGAGCTAAGAGAATCTTACAACAAGTTGTGCAAAGATGGAGCCCTAAAAGATTAACATAAACACTTAGCCAAGAGAGGGTTAACTCGTGCCCTAGACTTTTTGAGGGAATTCAGAATGGAATAGATCAAGATTGTTCTGAGTCGAATACATGACATGAACATATGGATAGAGAATAGACCAGTTAAGATTACAAAGGAAACCATCCATCATTTAACTAGTTATCCAATTCTAAACAGGAAGAAAACTATGAGATGTCAGAGTAAGGAAAACATTGAAGAATTCACTGGAGCCATTTGGAACAAAAGAGGGATGACAATCTCTATGATTACAGAATTGGAGCTTGATTTTGCAGTAAGGGTTATAGCTCATAAATTTTATCAGTCAAGCTGACTGGACAATGTCCCCTACATTGTAGTCGACCAGGCTTGGAAAATTGTGAAGAAGGATCATACCTATGACCTTGTCGAGCTTCAACTAATGCAACTAGCCGAGAACCTTGCTTCAATTAGAAAGGAAAAGAACTCAATATGTAGGTTTGGATCTATGCTCACTTGCATATTTTTCTACATACAGGATACAATTCCTTCTTTTGGAAGCATAGTGTGGAAAATAGACAAACCTATCACACAGCAAATCAATGCATTTATTTAGCAATTAGGTGATAATTTTGACAATGTGATGGTAACATATTTTGTGGAATTCAAGAAAAAGATGAGATTAAGGAGTAGAATTCCCAGTTCACTAGTTGAGAAACATTATGAAGATGTATGTTTCCTAGTAGACACAGATTACACCTATGTGCAGGAAGTAGTGTCAAGGGTATCATGGCTAAGGCCATTACCTTATGAAGTAAACATTTATGAGACATCAACAACAATAACAACTCTATTGGCAGAGGAAATTGATAGTACAGTGAAACATTTTGGAAACTATGAAGAAGCTAAATCCAAAATCTCTATGCATTTGAAGGCTGGAACTATGGAGAGAAAAAGGAAGAAAATTGTAAAAAATATGAAGCAGATGGTTGGTATTGAGAGCGATGAAGAAGCAGAGGATGCACCTTTGGGCTTATCCAAAGGACATAGAGAAGATATGTCTAGTGAAGAAGAGGAGAGTAAACCTAAAGAGGAGGTCACTGTGAAAGGAAAAGGGAAGCATCCAGTAGTTTCTAAGGCAACTAAACCAAGTCAAGCCAAATCTAAGGCTACCCCTCCTGTAGCTAACCAACCTAGGACAAGAGCATCAACTATTTCTGCACAAGCCGAGACAAAAAAGGTATATACAAAGAAGATTGCTGGTGAGAGAATTTCAGGGAAGAGAAAACAAATTGAAACCAAGGTTGTGCTAAGCCATCCTACTAAGAAAATACCAAGGAGGAAGCTATACTTGGAGTATGAAGATGATGAGGAGACAGATACTGATGAACTGAGAAACATACCTGTAGCATCACATAAACCAATGACCAATATTGATGAGGTATGTAAGAACCTAAGAATTAATGCTAGTTTAGCAAGATTTAAGTTTATCAAGTATGAGAAGAAAAGAATAGCTAACAAGCATAAGATTCAGGAAGCATTAATAGATATGATATGCACATTAAAGATGATGCATGTAGAGATAGAAAATCTTATTCCTACAAAGCTTTATGATATTTTGTCTCAGAAATGGAAATATGCACTAATGACTGAAAGACAGATAAGGGAAGGAACATTGGCTAAGGTCATTCCTTATCTAACCAAGAAACAAATAGCTCAGTTCATAGAACAATATCAGAGGAAGTTTATTCCTAAACAAAGAGCCTATGCAATTTTGAATAATGATGTTGAAGGTGTAGTTCAACAGAGCACCAGAATATGGAAGGAAAATTTTGGCTTAATCACTAAGAAGGCCGATGAGAAAGGTGAAGACACCTCAAAGCCAAAGGAAATGGAGAAAGAAACTACTACTGAGCAGGAAGAAACTGAAACAGAACCCCAAAAGTAAATAGGTGATGTGGAAATTACAGATTTGACAATGGATAGTCCCATTGATACTACACTTGGAGAAAATAGCAATGTGGATGTCGAGGATTAGAATGAGCCGGCAGACATAGGTATGCAATTGCCCATTTGGGCAACTGAGGTCAAGTCAAAGAAAGAAGGAGAAAAGGAGGTAATCAATACAAATCCACCTATTTTAGAGGTTGTACAAACATTTTTAGAGAGTGGAGATAAAATGGAGGAAATTGCAAATAAGCCTACAGAATAAGAGGCTATACAAGTGTTGGTGGATCTGCCACACTCTGCAACATCTACTCCCACTGGACCCAATATAGGAAATATACCTGATCAGTAGGTAATCATGACTCAGATGAAGGTAGAAATTGAAATTAATACTGACAAAGGTAAAAATATCACAGTACTTGAGCCGAGTATCAGCTCTTCAGAACTCAAAAGGAAGAAGTCACATAAGAGGATGTCACCAAGTCCAAATGTCACTTTGGATGAAGTGATTGTGATTCCAAAATGGGATATAGATAACTTTACATGTGAGAAGATTCAGACTTTGCAAGACCTTTTGAAGAGGAAGAAGAAACAAGAGGAGCTAAAGAGGGAGCACCAACAAAAGATAGTGGTACATGAAATGAAGGATATTTTTGTTAATGTTTTTGATATAAAAGATATAAATGAACAAACATCAATCTTGGAACAACTAGTCCATATTGTGCAAAAAGTTAATGATGAAAATATTGAGGAAAATGAAAAGTTGCTACAATGGTCCTGTATGCAATGAAAATTCCTGCAGCTACACAAGTCAAAACATGCAAAACACAAGATATACCAATAAATTAAAGCATGCAAAGAACTTGAAACACAACCAAATTCTCACTACAACCTCTGATGAGCTAAAACAAGTGCACCCAAGACTTGTTTAATTTGCTCTTAGAGATTTTTGTGGGTGTGCTCTCCCAACACAATGCACTAAAATCCCACTATGATAGATATAAAAGATGGTGAAGGGATTGAGGACAAGTATGACAAACTTTCCCCAAGCTTCACATGATGAAGATTGAGAATGCAATAGAAAATCTAGAATGAAGATACAAGATGAAATAAACTAAGATTGATTTCCATTACCTAACATGTAATATCTAGATGATCTAATGCTCATAAGAAACTAAATAGAATGAAGACTAAAAAATGCTCTAAAATGAAATCACTAGCTAGTTACTCTAGTTGCAAAATGAGCAGTGAGGCCTCCTTTTATGGAATTGACATGAAAAATGAAGGGCTGAGATTAAGTGGTGGAAAATGAGTGGTTGAGATTAAAGGTTAGGTAGGGTTTTGGTAAGAGTGAAGGAGATTAAGAGGCAAAA
>MU223584.1:3259563-3288176 GCA_018584345.1 Thuja plicata
TTTTCAAGGGGAGGGAATAATAATTTAAAAAAGTCACATGTGTGTGCAAGTGATTAAGGCTAAAATGGGTTTATTTACCTTTTAAGTGTGATTAGATTGAATTTAGCCAAAAGCAAGGAGAAGTGAGCTTTAAATTTAATTAAATTAAATTTAAATGAGGTTTAGAAGAATTTTAAAGAAAATAGAGGGATTAAATAAATAAAATGTATTTAAAAAGAAATATGGAGGAAACATATATTAAAATAATTTTAATATATTAGGGATAGTATTCAAATTAAATTTAAATACAAGGTGATGAATTTATTTAATAAAATTAAATAAACAGTTGAATATAACAAATATAGTTAATCTATAAGAATTAACTATATTGTTATAGGCAATATTAATTAAATTGATATAGAAATGGAAAAGGACAATTTAGGGTGTCTGAATTTTGCCCCTCTTTGATGTGGTGTTGAAATCGACATCACGTCAAAGAAGAGAAAAGAGGAAGATGCCCCAATCATGGAAGGATGAGAAAGGATGACGAGGAGCGATATATGGAAGGATGATGCCCCCTCAAGAGGACATACGGGTTTGGAGAACACGAATGTGCTCTTGAAATGGATCAAGGGAGAGGGTGGAGGGAATAAAAAAAAGACCTCACTATACAAAATGCAATCTATCTAAATGCAATGAGGTGTAAACAATAAGGATTAATGATGATGATTTTTCCCACTCAAAGATAGACTTATGATCTTGAGAAAGATAGGATTGGATAAACCACTCAAGATAGACTAATGTTCTCAAGTGAAAAGATTAATTTGTTTGCTAATGATAAGGATCCTTCTAACACTTTGATAAATATTTCTACCTTAGATTTGAGATGGAAATATGATGAAGGTATGAAAGATAAGGATTGATATTGATTGATGAAGTCCAATGTAGATGATGGTGCTCCAAGTTCTCAAGATTAGGAAAATTGAAGTGAAAGGATGAGAGACTGGAAGGATGGAAGGAAATAGTGGTTGAACAAGCAACTAATCAACTTAAGAAGAATCCTTTGAGAATCTATAGGAGAGTGGAATTGAAAATCTTTGCAAAACCTCAAAGTTCACTGATTTTAGGTGGAGACGCATGTCTGCAAGTGGAGATTCCCATGTGCAGAGCCGCCTATGTATAGGCAGAGCCGCCTGTGTAGGATTTTGGACATAAAATTGGAGTTTTGAATCTAAAATCTCGAGAAACTGATTTGGCCTTGTTTGCCTAATGATGTTGAAGGATGTTGCAGTCAAATTATCCGTGGGAAAGAATGATTCAAGCACAAATCAAATTTAGACACGATGTGACCAAGAAATTGTCTTCAAACAATCCAACAAGGGACAAAGCAACCTTGCAGATACAAACACTTGTGAAGTCTGAAATGATAAGGAAATTGTAGCGCAGCTTTTTTAAGCCCAATATTTCCACTATTCTCAACACATTTGAAGACACTTCAAGCACAAGCTACCTAAGGAATGGCTTGATATCAAAATCTTTTCCCACACTAGATATTCTTTTGCCTCACAAAAAGTGATGTTGGCTTTTTCTAGGACTATACACGTTGCAGGTTTTGAAGACAGACTCAATGCTCGAATCACATAGGCTCCCTCATGCCGCATTCATGTTTTAGAACGCCCTTGGGAATACAAATGGTGAGTGTAAAATCTTTAGGTGATCTGGGCAATCCACTTGGATCGATCCTTGCACAAAGATTATGATACCTTCGGAGGTGAATTGGGTAGGCCACTGTCTAAAAGTGTCTAGTGAAAATTTTGTTCGTAACTACCTCCCGTAGTCCCGCAAGAAAGATTAAGGCCTATAGCCCTATGAGTACCTAATAATGTAGTCCCGCACATAGGATTCAGGCTTTGTGACCCTACAATATCAAGCATGAGAATGAATTCTCAAAAATAGCTACGTCCCTTGAGAGATTAATCTCAAGAGCATTTGATTATAGTGGGTTGGAAGAGGCTAGGTCCACCTTGTTCCCCACTTGGGCAATCCCTCTCACCGGCTATGCTAAAGCTCTTAGGAGGTAGCCACTCTAAAAGGGTACAAAATCCTAATTAAAGAAAAAAAAGAGACACAAGTAGGTCTGGTATTTTGATCACCCTAAAAGGGTGAGAGCATATCCCTGCTACTTGTGATCCTTCAAACACATAAGTCACTTGATTACTTCCTTGGGATCCTTCTAACTAGGGGGAATTTGGTGGGTTTGGTATTTTAATCACCCTAAGAAGGGTGAGAGCATATCCCTACCACCATTTTCCACAAACACACAAGCCCCCTAATTAAACTATGTAATAAAAATAAAAAACACAAAGTTTAATTGTATCTCCAAGGCAACTTGCAAAACAAATTGATTAGTAGTTTCAATGCTCAAGTCTTCCAAAAGTGTCCTTCAAGACAATAAGATTAGTAGTTTAAAAACACTTTGATCTTGGTCAAATGTTCTACAAAACCATTATTAGAAGACAGAAAACACCAAAATCCTGCAAGAAAATTAGATTAACAAAAATCCACATGCAAACTATGATGAAAATAAACAAAATTAAGCAGAGCCGCCTATCTACAGGCAGAGACGCCTATGTGCAGAGACACTTGTCTATAGGCTTAGACGCCTATGTGTAGAGATGCCTGTCTACAGGAAAAGCTACCTGTCTGGCACAGAATGTAGAAAAGACCCTAAGCCTTGCAAAAAACTAAAACTCAAATGAGCTAAAGCTTCTAAAATGACATCTATTATGAAAGTACAGAATGCAACTATTTTTAAAAGTTCCTAAAAGTGTAGAGAAACCCTAAAATGTGATGCAATACACAAGATAAACTCTTTCTATCAGAGCCGCCTATGTACCAACAGAGACGCCTATCTAAGACAGAAAGAAAGTAATAATTAAAACTAACAAGATTTAAAACCTAATATGCTTGCAAATGCCTAAGAATGATTCTAATGAGAATATGCACTAAGGAATTAACCCTAAAATGACTAAAAAATGTAGGCTAAACAACTTAGAAATCTAAACCAAGAGTGGAAACTCCCTTTCTGTTGGAGCCACCTATGTACAGGTAGAGCTGCTTGTGTGTGGAGCCGCCTCTGTAAAAGCGGAGCCGCCTGTCCATCAATTCATCCAAAAAACCTACAAAATAAAAAGAAAACCAGGACATGGGTCCCACTGGGCGTGCCAAAATGTATGCAATGAAAATTTCTGCAGTTGCACAACAAGTCAAAACATGCAAAACACAAGATATACCAATAAATTAAAGCATGCAAAGAACTTGAAACACAACCAAATTCTCACTACAACCTCCAATGAGCTAAACCAAGTGCACCCAAGACTTGTTTGATTTTCTCTTAGAGATTTTTGTGGGTGTGCTCTCCCAACACAATGCAATAAAATCCCACTATGATAGATATAAAAGATGGTGAAGGGATTGAGGACAAGTATGAGGAACTTGCCCCAAGCTTCACATGATGAAGATTGAGAATGCAATAGCAAATCTAGAATGAAGATGCAAGATGAAATACACTAAGATTGATTTCCATTACCTAACATGTAATATCTAGATGATCTAATGCTCATAAGAAACTAAATAGAATGAAGACTAAGAAATGCTCAAGAAAATGCTCTAAAATGCAATCACTAGCTAGTTATTCTCACTAGTTACTCTAGTTGCAAAATGAGGAGTGAGGCCTCCTTTTATGGAATTGACATGAAAAATGAAGGGCTGAGATTAAGTGGTGGAAAATGAGTGGTTGAGATTAAAGGTTAGGTAGGGTTTTGGTAAGAGTGAAGGAGATTAAGAGGCAAAAGGAATGAGTGGCTAGGATTAAGTGGTTAAAGTGAGGAGTTGACTTTTCAAGGGGAGGGAATAATAATTTAAAAAAGTCACATGTGTGTGCAAGTGATTAAGGCTAAAATGGGTTTATTTACCTTTTAACTGTGATTAGACTGAATTTAGCCAAAAGCAAGGAGAAGTAAGATTTAAATTTAATTAAATTAAATTTAAATGAGGTTTAGAAGAATTTTAAAGAAAATGGAGGGATTAAATAAATAAAATATATTTAAAAAGAAATATGGAGGAAACATATATTAAAATAAATTTTAATATATTAGGGATAGTATTTAAATTAAATTTAAATACAAGGTGATGAATTTATTTAATAAAATTAAATAAATAGTCAAATACAACAAATATAGTTAATCTATAAGAATTAACTATATTGTTATAGGCAATATTAATTAAATTAATATAGAAATGGAAAAGGACAATTTAGGGTGTCTACAGGTCTGAGAGAAAATTTGAGAACAAAGTTTTGGAGAAGATATCAGTAGAGATTGCTATCAAATAGGTTGAACTTTCTTCTCTTATTAGTATTCTTAAGGAAGTTACAAATAATGTTTATTCCTTGTATAAAAAGTTATGTGATGTAGAATTATTTACCAAGGATAAGCAACAACTTATTAAGAATTTGCAACTAGCTTTGAAGTCAACAGGGAGTACATTGAGTATGGATGCTAGTTCTAGCTCCTTACATTTTGACAAGTTGACTCATGCACAGAGGAGATTAGCCAAGCTTATGGCTAAAGATGGTAGAATAAGAGAAAAGTTAATAACTATTTAGACGGCCTTAATACCTCGTCTGGAGGTTATACAGAAGGAACTTCAAGCTGCAAATGAGTTAGTCAAGAGGGATTCTCATCTCTCTACAGCAGATAGTTTGGTAAGTCTAGCTTCCGAGCTAGAAATTAAGTTACAAGTTATAAAGTTTGTAAAGGATGGTTGGGATATAGAATTTGCACTAACATTACAGCTTCATAAGTCATTTTTGGATAAGTATGACTTAACCCCTAAAGTTATCAGTGACAAAAATAAGGGGAATCAGATAAGGAAATAGATAAAGATGTGTAGAATCAGGCATAATATTTTGTAAGGCATGTATATTATATAAGTATGAAGTATAATCTTAGGGGGAGTACATTGTGTACTAAGGCATAATTTTGTGGATGTAAAGAAATGATAACTATGTTTTTGCCACTAATATCAAAGGGGGAGATTGTTGATCTCTAATTTTTGTTGATCATTAGTGTCCCACACTTAGTCATTTATCTAGACAGGTTAGTTGGTCATCACTGCGGATGAGCTATCTAGTATAGGCCGAGTTATCTGGCATAGTCATTGCCGAGCAAATATTGGTTGTTGAGTGACTCAGTAATCAAGAAAAATTTGATCATGTTCATGTCGAGCGCCAGAGTCTTAATGTGTCGAGCAAGACAATTTTGACATACATGTTAGGAATCGCACAAACTTGAAGGTAAACTATTTTGGGCTGACTTGTTCATGCATTTAATTATTTCAATAGAGTTAATTATGCATTAGTTATTTGATACCAATGCGTGGCATGGAGCCAATCATAAAATTGGAATGCCCAACCGGCATAAGCATTTGATCCTGATCGTTGATCTAGATCTAGATACCAGATTCGTAAAGTATATTAAGATTGCTTATTAAACCCTAAACAAAGCAGTGTAGGTGTGTATGAGAGAAGAAGTGTATGTGTACATGAGAGATGTACAAAGGGTTATTTTGATAGAAGAAGCATAGATATAGCAGAGTAAAAGAGCAGTGAGCAGCAGAGTAAAGACGTATAAGATTATTAGATTAGAGAAGGTATTGGAAAGAGGAGATTCATTATAAGCATCAGAGTTCATAATGAAGGATCAGTTCTTGAGACATTCTAACCAGTTTATCAGGTGAAATCTCTTAACAGAGTGGTTCTAACAGACCTTTCTAAATCTCTTAGTCGAGTGCTTACTTTTTTGTAAGTTTAAATCCTTTTACAAGGTAGATAGTAATGATCTATAGATCTTAACCAAGTAGACCTTTAACCGGGTAGATTACATATTGTGATCAAACTTTGTAGCCCTAACAGGCACACTTTATTACTGCAGTAGTGAAGATTTTTGTGGGTGTCATCCCCACCCCAATTTTACCTTATTGGGTTTCTGGGTTACCAAAATTCTATGTCTTGAGTTATTTATTTTCTGTCATGGATGCTACTAGTTGTTAGATCAATTACATTTATGCATGGTTGTGAATCAGTTTTGTTTTAAAGATAAAATTTTTAAGATCTTATTCACCCCCCCCCCTCAGTATCTTGCTTTCCCATATTGTATTTCCAACTTGCCAAACAAAAATACTTCTCTTTATTATATCATCTATATCATGTTCCATCCCTTTGGATAATATGTTCCTTGAATTTCCCTATCCATCAACAATACAAAGTTTTGATTTTCGGTTTTGATATGTACCTTGCAATGTATAGATGTATTTGTTGTTGTTCATTTAGTGTTTGCATCAACATGACTAATCTTCAATTTGGTATAGGCTGATGCAACCTCCTAGTCAGATTACTAACCAATAGACAAGGGTTGAACCCCTAGTCTCTGTCTCAGGTACTCAAAAGTATCCTTTGATAATGGCCATGTGAATATGTCAGCCAACTATTCCTTTTATTGAACATATTCTAGTGGCACTTCCTTTGCTTGCACTTGTTCCTCCAGTTGTGCTCTTTTGGTCATCAATGTTTCCAGCCCAATCAACATCTATATAGAATTGTAGCTCAAATTTTCCTTCTATTTTGTACCATAAGCCATAGTCCTTGGTGTTCTTCAGATATCTCAGAATTCTTTTGACAACACTCATGTGTGATTCTTTTGGATTAGCAGAGAATCTTGCAACTATTTCAACTGTGTGTGCTATATCTAGTCTTGTGTGAACAACATACATCAGTTTTCCAATCATTGATCTATATAAGGTCTGATTTACCTCATTGGATTTATCTTCTTTTGTCAGATTACATCTATTAGCCATAGGTGTTCCAACTAGTTTGGAATCTTCCATATTGAATATCTTCAGCACTTCATTGATGTATTTGGACTGAGTGATGTATATGCCTGCATCTTGTTGAAGAATTTGTAGACCAAGAAAGAATTTGATCTCTCCAAACATAGACATTTCAAATTTCTTTCTCATTTCATTAGCAAAGGATTTGCATAACAATTCATTTCCCCCAAAAATGATATTATCAATGAAAATTTCAGTAATCAGAATATTACCATCGGTATCTTCTTTTAAGTATAGATTTCTATTTTCACTTGTTCTAACAAATTTTATGCTAATGATATATGAGTGAATTCTTTCATACCAGGCTTGAGGTGCTTGTTTCAATCCATACAAGTCTTTATGTAGTCTACATACCATGTTTCTCTTGTCTGGATCAACAAACCCTTCTGGTTCTTCAATGTATACCTCTTCTAGTATTCCATTTAGGAATGTAGATTTTACATCCATTTGGTATACCTTGAATCCTTTAAATGTAGCATAAGTAAGTAAGATTATAACTCCTTCTAGCCTTGCAATCGGTGCAAAGGTTTCACCATAGTCAATACCTTCTTCTTGTGCATATCCCTTACATACTAATCTTTCTTTGTTTCTAGTGACTTCTCCATTCTCATTCAACTTGTTTCTGAATATCCATTTGGTATCAATGACATTCTTGTCATCTGGTCTCGGTACTAGTGTCCATGTACTATTCTTCTCAATCTGTTCTATTTCCCCATTCATAGCACTGACCCATTCTTCATTATCAAGTGCATTGTTAACATATTTAGGCTCAAAATCATAAAGTAAACATCTGGTGTTAAGTGACTTACTTCTTGTTCTTGTTCTAGCCCTTTTGTCTCCTATGATTTGATTCTATGGATGATGTCTTCTGACATACTTGGAAATTTTTGGTTCGGCTCTTTGTCCATCGTTCTGATTATCTTCTTCACCTTCATTCTCATCTCCATTGTTCGTAACATCATCTTGAGGATTATCTTGATTGTCGGTAAATGCACCCTGATGCTCGGTTACAATGTTCTGATGCTCAGGAGTGACACATTGTTGCTCGGGTAGAGTGTCAGGTTCTGTATAAACAAACTTGTAGTCCTCTGGTTCCCTTTTCTTTCCTTATCATTATTTTCTACAAATTCATCTATTTTCACATTTGCACTTTCAATGATTTTGTTAGATGAATTTTTAAGACATTTATAAGCCTTTCTTTTGGTTGAATACCCTAGGAAGATACCTTCTTCACTTTTGCAGTCAAATTTTCAATTTCTTTCATCCTTCAATATATAACATTAACTACCAAATATTCTGAAGTAACTTACAATGTGTGTATGACCATACCAAATCTCATAGGGTGTCTTCTTTGTGTCCTTCAATTTTACTATGTTTAGTGTATAGACAGTAGTACTAACAGCTTCCCTCTAGAAATTTTGAGTGATTCTTTTCTCATTCATCAATGTTCTTGTAGAGTCAACAATTGATCTATTTCTCCTCTCAGCAATTCCATTTTTCTGTGGTGTTCTCGGTGCAAAAATATGTCTTTTAATTCCATGCTCATTGCAATAGTTAGTGAATTCTTCTGAAGTAAATTCCCCTCCTCTATCTGACCTTAAGCATTTCAATTTCTTTTCACTTTGTTTTTCTACCATCACTTTATACCATTTAAACATCTTAAATGCTTCTGATTTATCTTTTAAAAACATGTTGTCATCATTCTAAAAAAATCAACAACAAAGAGAATAAAATACCTATCTCCATAGTAGTTCTTTATCCTCATGGGTCCACATAGATCTATATGGACTAATTCTAGAATTAGAGTAGATGTATGGGTTTTACTCTTGAAACTATACTTTGTCATCTTACCTTTTTGAAAATTCTTGCACATGATATGCTCGGGCTTAGTCATTGTCGGTAAGTCTCTGACATTCCTTTTGTTTCTTATCTTTATTATGTTGTCAAAGTTCACATGACACAATCTTTTTTGCCACAACCATATTTCTTTGTTTCTATCCATTAAACAAGTGGTGTTAGTGTCATCAAGATAGAAAAGGTTACCTTTTGTCTGCTCACTAGTACCAATCAACCTTCCTGATTCATTGTAGATCTTTGCCTTCTTATTTTCAAATGCTACTCTGTGACCTAAATTGTTCAGCTGAGAAACACTTAACAAATTGTAATTCATTCCTTTAACCTAGTAAGCATTTTCATATTTTATCAGGTTATTCAACATTATGGTTCCTTTAGCTTTAACAAGACAAGGTGTATCATTTCCCATTCTCACTGAACCACCATTATAGTATTCAAAGTTCTCAAAATTTTGTTTATCACCAGTCATATGGTGAGTGCAGCCACTATCTATGATCCAAACATCATTCTTACTAACTTTAGAAATGAGTGCATTTTCTACATACCTTTCTTCATCTTCATCTGAATCAGCCTTCATGGCTACAAATACCATCTTGATGTCTTCTTCTAATTCAGTTTTGGTGTCATCAGCTCTATTCTCAGCTAGGTAACAAGATTTCTTCCCTTTTTCCTTGTAGTCTCAGGTATCTCTCATGTCATATTGTCGGTTGCTTCGGTAATCTCTATTATCACCTTTATCAAACTTCTTCTCATATGATCTATCATTTTCTCTATCATGTTTTCTTTGGTTTAGACATCTTGCAACAAAGTGTCCAACCTCTTTACAATTGAAACATACAAGTGGTAATTTACCTTTGTATCTTCCTTTTCCTCTCTGTAATCTTCTGGCCATAAGTTCTTCAGTCTCATCAAGTCCTTGATCCTCATTATCACTGTCACTATCATTTCTAATAGCATGTCTATGACTTGAGTTACTTATATTTAGAGAAGATTTAAATGCAGATTATATATATATATTAAGATACTATTGTCAAAGTTATTCATCTCAAATTAAATTAGTCTACCAATCAGACTATCTAGAGTAACTATATTGTTTTCTACTACTCTCATTTCTTGAATAGAAGAAACTCTAATAGCATAAATAGGCAATAAGGTTCTTAAGATTTTTCTTACCACTATCTCCTCTTCAAGTACACCTCCAAATCCTTGGATAGCATTTACTACCTCTTTGAATCTGTAGCTATACCGAGTAATGTTTTCCCCTTCTTTCATCCTTAGGTCATCAAAACTCCCTCTTAGGCTTTCTACCTTTTCTCTAAGTACATTGGCATCTCCCCCATGTAGAAGCTTCAACTTATACCACATTTTCTTTGCAGAGGTGTAGGTTTTTACATCTTCAAACTCATTATTAGATATTGATGATGCAAGTTCTATCATCATGTAATTATGCTCATTCTTTACTCTTAATTGCTCAAGAGTGTGAGGTCATGTAGGTAGCACATATTCAGTATCTAAGTATTGAACAATATCAATTCCAATACATGATAAGTAGAGTATTATTCTGCTTTTCCATGATGCAAAGTTGTCTTTATTTAACTTGGGCACATCTTATCTATTCATCTTGTGATCTTTTTCTTGAGTTGTTAAACTCCCTTTCTAAGCACACAAGCTCTTATACCAATTGTTAGTAATAACTGAGAGGGGGGTGAATCAGTGGCCTAAAAAATATTCCAATAAACAACCCTTAAAACTTAGTACCACAATATTAAGCCTCTAGTTATCTTCAGTCCTATAATATGAATACCTCCAAATACTTATATCAAATTACTATTGCTCGAAATGCTTTGTAAAACCTTCTACTATATGTTTACCAAATAGTAGTCTATTAATTTACCGAAAGACGGTAAATTATCTAGAGTATATCAATCAATCCAATTAAGTTAAGTGTAATGAAAAACACTAAAGTAATGACTCATATACACATTGACACATGGATTTTTAATGTGAAAACCCTGTTAAGGGAAAAACCACTTGGGACTGGTAACCTAAAATTTTCACTCTTCTAAAGTGAGATCGGTGAAGAGCCAACCCTGTTAAAGGTTACAAACACACTATTAGGTGTGACCTTGTTAGAGGATTTACAAGTTTAGTCTATCACTTGATATCGGGCATCTCTATGCTACCATCCTTGATCAAACACTCACTTGGCCTATCAATAGGTATCTGGCATCTCATGCTATCTTCATGATCAAACTTTTTGATACTCCTTGGGATGTATCTCAATATAGAAAGGATCTTTAAATCCCACTCGATTAAGAGACTTTTTGAATCAATTGTTAAACTGAAACAGTATGATTTTTTCACATATACAACTTATACTTGCACATTTTCAGATCTATTGTAATCTCATAAAACTATTATGATCAATATAAATATGTTTAAACCTTTTCTCCACTTTGATTCTGCTCAGTGATGTTGTGCTCTATTTCTCAGTGTCCACAGAAAAATTTAACTCTTTCCTCAACTTGTTGATCAGGACTGTATGAATTTTCTCTTCATCAGTTTTTATTTAGCATCCTCTTTTTCATTCACTCCCCTTGATCTGTAATGAATCAAGTTTGCCTCTTAAATAGACATGATATCACCATTGTTAGGTTCTTGATCTTATTTATCTTGGTGTGATCAACAATCCTCACCAATTAGATTTAAAGAAAAACTCTTGTTTTATCTCATTGAGACCTTTTTGCCAACTGGAAAAAAAATCTTTAAATCATTAACTTATCTATTGCTTATCTTGTCGATGAAAACAATGATAAGTACTAGTTAAGTCTATATTTAGCTCTGCCAGCTAGATATTTTTTCATTTATGAACTCAAGTTAATTTTGGTGTTTAACTCTTTGATAGCATCAGTCAACACTCCAGTTCTCCTCGGGCTTCTCCGTCAGTTTACACTATGTTTCTAGCCGTCGGGTATGCTTGTGATTCTGCTCATGAGTAATGCTCATCTATATTCTTGCTTGGGAATCACTGTGACTTGACTTTCGGTGATCTCTATCCATCAGGTTTCACTAACCGTCATTGTTTGTAGTCACATTGTGAATACTTGTCTTTTATGAATTACAGAATATAATCTTTATCTCTCTGATTCTCTAAAGTCTTTGACACTGATTATAATTAATTAGATTATATCAAGTTGATATCAATTACAATACAATCTATTAACTGATTTAATTTCTTGCATTATCCTTCTACATTTCAGTGATCAACTTAAAATCTTCAAACATTCAATCAGTTACATGTCATCATAAATTCCAAGAGTGAGTCGCCAACTCCCACTCCCATTGTATACACATTTCATCTTGTTATATCCACCATCTTGATTATTTTTATTTTGGGGGTTATTGATGGATCTTGTCCTAAAAGGGTCCAAGTATTTATCTCTTTGTCCCTGGAACCCACACTTATTACTTCACTTCCTGATATCCATCTACTCCCTCAATTAATTAATATGTTTCATACACAAGTGGTATCTGGTGTAGTTATGTCTACTTATCATGTACCACCCGTTGATCTATGTCCTACCTTTCTTGGGTCCTCAAGATTGCTACAATGAAAAATAAAGCATTTCCTCCATCATTCAAGAGAAATTTTGAGTAAATATTTATGCTCCTTAATATGTCTATTCAATGAAAATCATGTGCTAGGACAAGTACTAAAACCCAAACAAAATGGTATAAAACAAAGGGTAAAAAAGTTGAATATGCAAATTTCACCATTGCTATTAGGATCTCTAAACATAATGTTAACAATAGAAGAAAAAGATATGAAAATGAATGCAGTTCTTCAAATAAAAATTACAAATATACTTTTGTTTAAGTATCATAAACATGTATCATTGGTCTCTTTGAGGGGGCAACCTTTAAAGCAATACTCTAATACAATATGAAATTGAAGATAATATTTTTAATTAAACCTCGATATAAAATCTTTACAAGGAGTGACTTAAGAGGTATAGTCAATGTGATAAATCCATGCTTACTTTAAACTTATCCAATTTAAGTATTTAAATAACCATAATTAGTATAGCACTATTGAGAAGGTTTAAAACATAAGGGTCCTAACATTATAATAACAAAAGACTAGGACATGGGTCATCTTAATTTCCCCTTAAAATTAATTATAAATTAGGGATGAAAACATTTATATTAGAATTTACTTGTAATCCAAATGGTAGTGGTTAATGGAGATATCAAGGTATTGATGTTTAATTACAATATAGAACAAACAATTTGAGCTATGAAAAGCCTTGTGAGGTGTGAAAAATCTAGTTGGTAGGAGTAATTTCTCTCTACCAAAATACATTGGTCAAATAGACCCATTAAAAGAATCATAATTTTTGGTTCAACCTACAACTACTTTGAATTCTAATTTCTAGATATACAACCAACAATTATTTTCCCCTTGACTCAAGTAATCAATGGTTCTTATAAAGTGTTGGAAAAAACCCACTTACATGTGTTAAGTCTTCCAGTCAAAATTGAAGAGATAGTCATCTATTTGTTTCTTAGTCTACTTATTTTTATAGCTCAAGTAAAATTGCCACTAACCAAACAAAATTTCCACTATTGATCATATAATTAACTGATCAATTACAAGATTACAAATAGATCACAAAATCATCTCAACAATTATAAAATTACTCACCATCACTTTCAAAACCACTCCCTACTGAAATCAATGGTTTTAATTATGACAAAACAAGAAGTTTTTTATTAGTTAGGCAAGGAAGGGCTCTGAACCCATTACATAAAGATAACCTAAACAAAGTAGAGTAGAAAAGAAAAGGATGTTGAATCCAAACAACCAAAAGCCCCAAGGGAAAAGAAACACATGCCAAAGCATACCACTTATAGCAAGCCAAGAACATATCACTTACATCAAAACACTAGCCATAACAGAGTGTTTAGGAATAATAGGTATTGAGAGGGAGGTGAATCAGTATAAATAAATAATGAACTAATTCAACCACTGAACCAAATAACTATTGAAATACTTCCCAAACTATAAATTAAATAACTTATAAAAATATATGAAATAAAGTAATTTCAAGCATCCACAAACTCATCACACATAACACTAATATTTTTCACGTGGAAACCCTTTAAAGAGGGAAAAACCATGGCAGGGATGACACCCACAAGCCCAATACAATAGTATATGATTTTTCCTTGTTAGGAGCTACAAATACCCTTTTCTGAGGATTCACCATGTTAGGAGTGACTAGTACACTATTAGGAGTACAATAATATCAACAATGATCTACCTCGCTAGAGGATTTAAAACCTCAATAGAGTAGTGACCCTGTTAGAGGATTTACAAAAAGAACTTGTTAGAGTCCACCCGGTTAAGGGATTTTTCTTGTTGCAACTGTTAATAAACAACATGATAAGTTATTTGGATGCATCACTTATTGCTTAACAGATCCTATAAGTTATTTATACTTTGTACCTATGTACTCTATAATTTATCTCTTCTCTCTCTCCTCTTTGATCGCAACTTTGACTATAAAAACCTAATCACCAAAAACTTTTCAACAACTCTCTCTCTCTCTTGCTCTCTCTCTCTCTCTCTCTCTCTCTCTCTCTCTCTCCTTATAAAAACAACTTGCACCGACGTAAGAATGATCTTCAAATTGCTTTCCTGAGATAGTTCTGTGTGTCAAATTGATAATCTCAATGAAAGAAACAATTTATCATGACTGTGTTAGGTCAAAATAAGATCTACAAGTTTATATATCCAAGTTAGTTAAACACAATTGACTCCTACAATGCAATGCCTCAAATCTATCTTAAATGTTGTCATCGATCTTTTAAATACTCATGCATTGGATGTATAATCTTTATTCCACATCATCAAATCATTAGAAATGATTGCATACTCTTTACCACTCATTGATATGTGACCTACTGATCGGTTCATCAAGAACATAAGATGTATACATGTCTTAGTGTCTATGATACTTAAAACTCTATCTTCTCTCAACCAAGTAAGTTGTGGTTGGAACCACTTTGCAATGTAAACCGGTTGAAGCTAATTCTGTGACCGCTCCTCAAAATTTTTTTTGTACCATGACCACAACCAAAGAGATGTATGTGTAGTCTGTCGATCTTCTAGACTTAACCAAATTTCAATAAGACCTTCTTACTGATTATATCTTCACTTTACTGTTGAATATTAGGACTTGTACTCACTCATTTGACATCAATGACAACCAACTAACAATCTCTCAACATAGTACCAAATACCAACAATACATAATGTCAATAATCTCTCCCTTTGGCATTGAAAGAAAACATATACTAACTCAATCATATGCTTACAATCATGTAATCATAATATCAACTTATGAATCCCTACATACACATACTCTCACTTACATACTCTCCCTTTGACAACAATGAAAAAGTATTACTTCAATATATGTATACAAAATCTTACTTACATCTTGTCAAAAATTACCTTGAAGTGAATCTTTTCCAAACTCAAGGTTGTTTCCCATAGCTTCTGCAAGTAACCCATAGAAATTATTTTCTCAAATAAACTTGAGGCTAGCTCTTCCATGCTATCTAAAGTGTTCATGTTTGGTTTAAGGAAAATATAGCTTCTGCCTTTTTTATCATTCAGTTGCATCACTTCTACTGTAGGAGATAAGGTGGATTTAAGTTCTAGTAGAGTGATCATTCTTTGTTCTTGCTCAATTTGAATCTACTTAACCTTGTTGTTGTTTTTATTTATCTGATTACTATAAGTTGTGAATGAACTTGACAGTGGATCAAGTTGATCGCTTAAGTTCTCCAATTCCTTATGTGCTTCATCTCTTCTTTGTTCCAAATATTGAACAAAGTTTGAATACCTTGATACCTTTGACAATTAGTTGACCTACCTTAGTTATCTACTCTTAATTTCCTCTATCAAATCTAATAATTTGATCCTATTTGTAGTAATATTTTCCATCTTCTTTTCTAAATCCTCCTCTATATTATTTACTGCAACTGACTGCAAATTTGGACCTTGATGTAAAATAGCTTTCACAAGAGTGTTCATCTGATCAATAGGTATGTCATCTTCATCATATGTAACCTCAGGCACTAACTCAGCAAGGATGTCTCTATATTTTCTGAATACTCATGTTTTTTTCTTCTTTGATTTATCCTTGTTCTTTATAGCCTGGACCCTTAATTGTTCTAAAAATTTCATCATTTCTTTTGGTTTTAGTTTTGATATATCTACCGGTGTAATCGGTAAATATTCTTCATCAACTCGATAAATTTTCTTCATCAATTTCTTCTTCATCTTCTACAATATTTATTGGTTTATGTCTCATGGTTTTACTAGATACTACAAGACTTAATTTATTTGTAGTCTCAGGTTCTTGTTCAATCTTCTTTAGAGTCTCCTCCTGCTTACTTTCTTCAGAATTCTCCACTTATTTCTTAGACATCATCTCCTCTATAGGCAATGGTGAGGATGAATCCTCTTTTCTTGTTGTTCCAACAGTTTCAATCTCATCACAACTAGTTTGTGATAGACTGATATTATGTGTTGCAATGTCCTACACCAAGTTAGGAATGCCTAGAACAATATTCCCAATTGTCTAATCTATAGAAAATGTGTCATTTCCATATATTAGTTCATCTAATTTTGCATGAGCTTGTTCTATTTGGACTTCTACCTCCTTTATCTATAGTATTTATTTCCATGTCTTAACTGTTTCATCATGTAAATTCTATGTATCATCAGTTAGAAGTATAGTTTCTATGCTCTTAATATTGAATTTGTGCTTGTGAACAGTAATCATTATCTTAGCATCTTCTTCACACAAGTTTGGTTGAACTTGGATAAGTTTTCTTTCCATAATCTCTCTATCCAATTATAATGAAACTCTCCATCTAGAATCAATCACCTAATATATATCATAAGGGATGCAAGAATGGATTTCTAAAGGTATTCTGCACAATTTATTAAATGATACAAAATAGCATCCTCTATCTTTTTCTTATCTTCTTTAATCCCCAAATTGTATCTTTTACCAATAGTCGAAAGTCTACCATTGTCCTTGATACCTTTTACAATAATGGATCAATAGAAGAGGCCAACAATGTTTCACCATTCTTCTTCTATTCAAAGGCATCCTTATCTGATTGTGTCCCTTCTTCATTAGTTAATTTTTTATTCCTCTTTTAGATTCTCTTTGGAGTAGAAGTGTGTTGTCTTTTCTTCCTTGAGGATTCCCTTTCAAACTTAACTTTACTAGTAGCTGGTCTTCTTTTCTTTTTCTTATCTTCAGTTGGGTTTTTAATGGTGTGAGATGTTCCAGCATCACTAATATCAAACTTATGTTCTTTATTAGATATGATTCTTCTTGTTTTTCTTTCAATGACTGGTTTCTTCAATTCCTTTTGAATTTTATAAACAACTTTGTCATGAGTTCCAAATATTTGTGCTTTTGTCTAATGGTTTTAACAAAAACTCATCAACATGAAAAGTTACTAAATCACTTTCAAATTCATAACCCATCGGAGGAATCCAACATTTACTAGGTTCCACAACTTGCACTATACATGAATCAATGTCTACAAGAAAACAAATATCACTCTTGTATTTCTCTACAATGCCAGCTGGAATCCTTTCTCATTTATGCATTCTAGATTGGAAATATTTGAGCTCCACATGACCTTATTGAAATTATTCCCTAATTCCTTTATTAATTCACTTATTTGCATAACTACCAGTTTGTCCTTTGACCATTTAACATTTCCTTTACCGGGGAATAACTTTTGAACATAGAAAAGTATACATACCAACAAAGCTCCATACTTGAATGATTGTCTCTTGTCTTTCTTTATCATTTCAATGTTCTCCATGAATTGACTTCTCATCATCTCACATAGATCATATATTGAATCATCCTTCACAATTCGATAGGCAGCATGAATAGCTCCACCATGCACATTGTTAACTCGACTAGATTGGTAAACTCTATATAATATCCCCATAGATGTGAAATGAACTTCCTTGTTTGCAATATGATCAATTTTCATTTCTCTCCCATCTAGTTTGGATTTGGTTAGTTCATTTACCAGATGAGTAGCCATCATTCTCAATGTACATTCCAAACCTTGTGCTCGAAATACTGTGACTCTTTGAATCAATGTCTTTGAAATCTTGTGAGGTATTTCCAGCCATATAAATTGATTGCGCACTTTGATCAACATATAAAGAATCCAATCAGGATGAAATTTGGTAGGAATGTCCATAGTATAAAGCAAACCCTTCTCCTGTAAATGTTTTTTCTTGACTTTCAACTTTCTATTGATGTACATACCCTTGTATTCTTTTTGGATTGCTTCAGCTCCCAGTTATTTGATTCTACAGTGGATATAAGAACAAAAATATTCAATAAACATCACACCATGATGGATAGTGGATAGGGCACCAGACATACTAATCTTAGCTTCTTTTCTTTGATGTAGTTTGAATACGGGTCGAGGTTCCTCAAAAATGTTCACCAGAACTGGTGTATCAATGTTTTCACCCATTACCACCAACTACAACTAAACACAAACCTAACCACAAACTAAAATGATATCTTACAATAAACACGTTAGATTTTACAAAAACTTGAATTGAAGCTAACTCAAGGTCTCAATCACCAATTTAACCTTTTGCACACACTAGCTCAAGATAGCTCTCGAATTCTCGATTGAAAGTAAGAGTGTGAGAAGAAATTACTTGTCCTTTTATATATCATTACTGAAATAGTCATTTCATATATCAATGGTAGGAATAGTGTCACATCACCAGTTAAAAATTATCCACCGGTTGATACCCAACCAACAGTAATAACCTATATCAAAGACACATTAAAATCTCAGTACGGTCTATACACAATCTCAAAAAAAAAATCATAGAAACTTACACCATAATGTGCATATAGATATTTACTGCTCTTGAGTATAGGGGATCGTTAATGGATTTGTCTTTAATTTATCCCCCTAAGAAAATAATATTCTTAGTTTATGAATGGAACTTCCACATTTCCTAAACTTGTGGAGTTCTCAGTCAACTCATAGGAATTTAGTTCCCCTTTCTTCACCCATGTCTTCTTCATATCACTTCTAACTTCGTCAACATTGGCAACCTGCTTTCCTTTTCCATATTCTGACTGTTGAGGAGATTAGTTCTTAAACCAATAATCTTTATCCAGATGACCTATCTTATGACAGACAAAACATTCCATATCTATCAACTTCCATGGACCAACGTTACCTCTCATTGTTCTCATTCTGCAATTTATTGCTAGGTTTCCATAGTTATCACCATACAAAACATGTAATGTTTAATTTTATTTCCCTTCTAATAGTATTAACCAATGGGACTAGTGACCTAGGTGCATATACTCTTGACCTACAATTTTCATATTTGTGTCCATATTTGTTGCATGAAAAATAGTATCCATCAAAGTTACCATCACTAGATCCATTTCTAGATCTAATGCTAGATCTACACTCATAAGTAGCATGAGCATACTTGTGACAATTGTAACAAAAACAATTAAAAGTGTAAGGTTTATTCATCAGTATGCTTCTATAACATTTCTAGTATGAAAAAGCTTTCCACATTTATAGCAAGTAGATTTATAGGGTCTCTTACCTGATTTGATTGGATCTTCCTTCTGATCATTCTATTCCTCCTTAGGTTTAGCTTTAGAGGACTCTCCAACTTTGAATGTTTCTTCTCTTGAATAACCTAGACCATTTGTATCTCTATTTCTTCTTTGACTCTTCATTCATTCATCAAGATTTTGTGAGCTAATCATTGTATTTTTTATTTTTTCATTTGCTTCTTTATCAGTTTTCGGTTCTTTCCTCAATGAATCATTCATCTTCCTAAGTCTTTCATTCTCAGCTAATACTTGAAGGTTCTTTGTAGTAGTATCTTGCATTTTATTTTTATATAGGGTAAATTCATGTCTTAGTTTGAATAGCTCTTCGCCTTTTTATTTTATGGAATCATTAGCAACTTTCTTGGCAGCTTTTGCACTCCTTTTATCTTCCAGATCTTCACACATCCTAGCAGGATGACTTTCAAGCTCCCTTCTTAGATTGGCCATATTTTCCTTAAGCTTCTTGTTCTTTTCCAACACATTTTTCACTACTTCTTTAGATTTTTCAGATGTACTTCCTTCAGATAGTTGTTCTATTTAGTCTTGAATCTCACTCATTTGATCAACATGTGCTCTCCTCTTTGCAAGAGAATGTCTCAAATTTTCCTTTAGCTCCCTACTAATCTTGTTTGCATTATCAAGTTGCATTTCATACCTATACTCTTCCATAGCAATGGATCTTTTCCCAAGTAGTTATACTTATCACCAAATAGGACCTGAACTCTGATACCAATTGTAGGAATAATAGGTACTGAGAGGGGGGTGAATCAGTACAAATAAATAATGAACTAATTCAACCACTAAACCAAATAACTGTTGAAATACTTCCCAAACTATAAAGAAAATAACTTGTAAAAATATATGAAAGAAAGTAATATCAAGCATCCAAAAAATCATCACATAACACTAATATTTTTCATGTGGAAACCCTTGTAAGAGGGAAAAACCACAATGGGGATGACACCCAAAATCCCAATACTACAGTATATGAGTTTTCCATGTTAGGAGATACAAATACCCTTTATGAGGTTTCATCTTGTTAGGAGTGACTAGTACATTGTTAGGAGTACAATAAGATGAGCTATGATCTACCTCGCTAAAGGATTTAAAACCTTAATAAAGAAGTCACCATGTTAGAAGATTTACAAAAAGAACTTGTTAGAGTCCACCCAGTTAAGGGATTTTGCTTGTTGCAACTGTTAAGAAACAAAAAGATAAGTGATCTAGATGTAGCACTTATTTCTTAACAGATCATATAAGCTCTTTATACTTTGTACCTTTGTACTCTATAACCTCTCTCTTATCTCTCTCCTCTCTGATTGCAACTTCAAATATAAAACCATAATCACCAAAATCTCTTCAACAACAGTAAAAACAACTCTCTCTCTCTCTCTCTCTCTCTCTCTCTCTCTCTCCTTATAAAAATAACTTGCAACAATATAAGAATGATCTTCAAATTACTTTCCTAAGATATTTCCATGTGTAAAATTGATAATCTTGATCAAAGAAATGATTTATCATGACCTCATTAGGTCAAGATAAGATCTGCAAGTTTATATCCCCAAGGTAGTCAAACATGTTTTGACTCCTCCAATGCAATACCTCAAATATGTCTTAAATTCTTGCATAGATCTTGTAAATACTCATACATTGGATCCATAACCTTTATTCCACGTCATCAAATAATTAGAAATGATTGCATACTCTTTACCACTCATCGATCTATGATTGATTGACTGGTTCATCAAGAACATAAGAGTTTTACCTGTCTTAGTGTATGTGACACTTAAAACTCTATCACCCCTCAACCAACTAAGTTGTGGTTGGAACCACTTTGAAATGTAAACTAGATGAAGATAATTTTTTGATTGATCCTCATAAATCTATTTGTACCATGACAACGACCAAAGTGATGTATGTGTAGTCTACCAATCTTCTAGACTTAACCAAATTTCAGTAAGACCTTCTTACCGATTGTGTCTTCACTTTAGATGTTGAATATTAGGACTTGTACTCACTTAGTTGACATCAATGACAACCAAATAATAATCTCTCAACATAGTACCAAATACCAACAATACATAATGCCAACAGACTTCTTACAACACACTAGCTATACAACAAGAAACCCACATCAAGATTGGATTGAGTTATCACTGACAACTCTGGGAAGAGTTAGCGAAGAGGAGGAAGAACAACCTTTCCTCTATATTCCAAAAAATAAAGTTATTTGGAACATCAATACAAGGGGAAGCACAGGGGGAATTCAGCCTAGAGAGTCTATCAACTTAAGGGGCAAAGTATTGACAATGAAAAACATTGTTTATCAAAGGCTAGAGAAAAATAAGAGGAACACATTGAGTAGGGTCCATGGGGCGAGAGGAGACCACACAAACAAAAAGGAGGCTCAAAATAATCTTGAGAGGAGTCAACATAGTCTTGGGAGTCATCAAAATATGATTCAAAAGCTTGGAGACTCAAGTTATCACCACAAGCATCCTTCCTCCAAGTAGTAGCATCTTTACAAAGTGAGATCACAATTTGTGACCAAATTACCATTTGAGAAGTAGTGGTGACATTACAAAGGGAAGCCCTCATAATGAAATGATTAAGTCAACAAACTAATCCCCACCATGGGGCCAGAAGAGACAACACCAACAAAAAGGAGGCTCAAGATCATCTTGAGAGGAGTCAAGATATTCTTGGGACTCATCAGAATACGATTTGAAAGCTTGGAGACTCAAGTTAACACCACTAGAATCCTTCCTCCAAGTAGTATTGTCTTTATGATAGGAGAGAAAAATTTGTGACTGAATCAACACTTGAGAAGTAGTGGCGACATCAAAAAGGGAAGCCCTCGTAATGCAATGATTGAGTCAACAAACTAATCCCCACCATGGGGCCAGAGGAGACCACACAAACAAAAAGGAGGCTCAAAATCATCTTGAAAGGATTCAACATAATCTTGGGATTCATCAAAATATGATTTGAAAGCTTGGAGAGTCAAGTTATCACCACTAGCATCTTTCCTCCAAGTAGTAGCGTCTTTACAATGCGAGACAACAATTTGTGACCAAATTACCATTTGAGAAGCAGTGGCGACATCAAAAAGAGAAGCCCTCATAATGAAATAATTGAGTCAACAAAATAATCCCCACATTCAAAACCACATCCCTCTGAAGAGGTTTGGAGATATCAATATCAACCAAAATGCACACAAAAGTGGACAAAAGGTTATTACACTTCTAAAATTGTTAAACCAAATCAAAAAGTTACAAATCTCTTTACTGTTAAATGCATATGGATTTTGGCTCTACAACAGCCTCAAGTGTATCTCCCCTTAAAGAAGACTTTTTACCTTAAAATCCAATTAATATGCTGCATAATTATAGCCTTCACACACCATTCTTTGTTTCCCCACCCCCTTGGCTCTTAGGGTGGGGTCCCAAGGGGGATTCTAAGATCTATTTTGAAGAAGCTAGAGGTTCTATGAAACAAAATAAGATACTAAAAAATCAGTTAGAATATCTTACTTTAACACTCATGTAATTTCCACAATCCATTATGTAAGCTTATTGCACTTCTAGATTAAACTATGTGAATTTTTCATTATCAAGGTTTCAGATCATACTACATGATCCATCATCGAGATGAAAGAAGAGTTAGAGAGAATAACTGTGAGAATAGTTGTAGAGTTGAAAGTAAATAAATTCAAGAGGGAATTTTCTAGACTTGGAAGAGAAGGAAGGGAACAGTTGAACAAAAAACTTGATACCATGTTAGAATTCATAGAATTCTATCACCAAGATCCATTGTAGCAAAAAGCTTGTCACAAAAGTAAAGAATGGAGACACATCAAAGAATGTTCTGAAAGATGAAATATTCATTCAGAGAGGGAATAATAAAATAAAAATATATCAATCCTTATAAAGGTGATCAAAATCCTAAAAAGGGAAATATCTAGGTTGTATGATAATAATTAATAAAAGAATTAATTATTATATGCCTAAAGTTTAGCTTAAGTAAACTAGATATAATAAGTGACTTAATAATTAAATAAAAATAATTTAATTAATAAGTGAAATATCTTATTACTCTAACACCCCACCTTAAGATAAACTTGGGGAGTAGCTAAAACCTAGAAACAACTACTGAAAGCAGGAAATGGGTCTCGGCAACATAGCTTGATTAGGTACCCAATCACAACCAAATCTCTGTAAAGTGGTTAAATAGAGAAAACCACATGGGATATAAAATATAATTCTGTTCAAGTATCATAAACATGTATGATTCATCTCTTTGATGGGAAAACCTTTAAAGAAATGCTCCAATACAATATGAAATTCAAGATGATAGTTTTAATAACAACATCGATATAAAATCCTTACAAGGAGTGACTTAATCGGTATAATCAATGTGATAAATACATGCTTACTTTAAACTTATCCAATTTAAAGTAGTTAAATAACCATAATTAGTATAACACTATTGAGAATGTTAAAAATGTAAGGGTCCTGACATTATAATAACATAATACTAGGACATAGGTCATCTTAATTTCCCCTTAGAATCAATTAAATTTTAGGGAACCAAACATTTATATTATAATTCTACTTTTAATTTAAATGGTAGTGGTTAATGTAGATATCAAAGTATTGAAGTTTAATTAAAATATAGCACAAATTATTTGAACTATGAAAAGCCTTCTAAGGTGTGAAAAATCTAGTTGGTAGGAGTAATTGTTCTCTGATGACATGTAACTGATTGAATGTTTGATAATGTCAAGTTGAAGATGATGCAAGAAATTAAATCAATTAATGGTTTGTATTGTCATTGATGTCAACTTGATATCATCTGTATGGTCATTCCAAAGACTTCAGAGAATCAATGGAATAGAGGTTATGCTTTCGGCAATGCATAAATGTCAAGTATTCACCAAGTGATAGACTACATCGGCGGAGTGCACACCATCGGTAAAGACAGAGATAAAGTCATAGTGATACCTGATGAGTAGAAGATAGTGTTGCCCAATGAGAAAGATCCAATGATGCCTGATGGACAGAGATCCTGAAGCTAACTAAAGTTGTACCGATGGAACTGGCAGTTGTCACCGGCGATGAACTACAAAATTGACCGACAGAACAGAGAAATCAGAAAATGACAAAATATCTAGCTAGCAGAGCTTAAGGATAGTCTTAACTGGTTGTTTTATTTGTTTTATTTGACCACAGTTAAGTAAGTGATTTAAAGATGATTTATACAGCTGGCAAGAAGATAACTACAAGATAAATCAGGAGTTAAAGCCATAAATCAATTTGGCTGGATTGTCTTTCACGCCAAGAATCAAGAATCAAGAACCAAGAATTAAGGAATATCATGTCTATATAAGAGACAAGTTTAATTAATTTTAAAAACACTCAGATACACATGGGAGTGAACTGAGAGAAGATGTTGAAAAGAAACTGATGAAGTTAAACTTCATACAGTCTTGATCAATCAAGATAAGGGAGAGCTAAAGAATTCTGCAGACACCGACACACAGTAAAGCATAGCATCACACAGCAGAAAGAATGAAGAACAAAGGAATGGATTTGATACATTGAACAGAGAGGTATTGTATGTAAATAGATCTGAATATCTGCAATTCAAAGTTGCATTAGAAATAGGTCATTATGTTTTAGTTTAACCATTGAAGAATTAAGTCTCTTAACAGAGCAGGACTTAATAGTCTTTTGTAATTGAGGTATATCCTAATAGATTACCAGAAGGTTGACTCATGATAGTAGCATCGGTCTTACCTAAAGCATATTGACAGTCTAAGAAGGAGGTTGATTCAAGGATGGTAGTAAGATTAGCATAAAGCCTATTGACAATCTAGAGACTGATTTAAGGATGGTAGCATAGATGTCAGATACTAAGTGACAACCTATGTATAGAAATCCTCTAACAAGGTCACACTTAACCATGTGTTTGTAACCTTTAACAGGCTTGGATCCTAACAGGGCTCACTTCAGAAGAGTGAAAATTTGGGGTACCGGTCCCAGTGGTTTTTCCCTTAACAGGGTTTCCATGTTAAAATCCTTTTGTTATGTGTGTATTGTTTATTACTTTAGCATTTTACATTTCACATAAGCATTTATGGATTGATTGGTATACTCTGCATATTTATTGAGTATCAGTAAATAAGTTTAATTGCTTATCGATTATCAAGGAGAAGAAGGAAAGACAAGGTAAACTGACAGACAGTTATTTATTTCAAGTATTTCAAAGGCATACATCTTGTAGGATCTTAATAATCTGAGGTGTATTAATTGGTGGATTGAAGTTTAAAAGGATAAAAATTTGAGGCCACTGATTCACCCCCCCTCTTAGTTATTACTGAAAATTGGTATCAGAGCTTGTGTGCTTAGAAGGAAGGTTTCAAGACCTAAGAAAAGATCACAAGATGAACAGACGAGATGTGCCCAAGTTGAACAAGGACAACTTGGCTTCATGGAAAAGCAGAATAAAGCTTCACTTATCAGGTATTGGCAATGATATTACTCAATAATTAGATACTTCATATGTGTTGCCTACATCACCACTGCCATTAGATCAATTGAGAGTAAAGCATGAACATAACTGCATGGTTATAGAACTTTTAGCCTCACTCTCTGTTGCTGAATTTGAGGATGTCAAAGATTGCAAAAATGCAAAGACAAGGTGGGACAAGTTGAAACTTGAACATGGTGGTGATGCAAATGTTCTGAGAGCCAAGGCAGAAAGCCTTAGAGGAAATTTTGATGATCTCAGAATGAAAGAAGGTGAAAACATCACATAGTACAGCACAAGAATAAAATAAGTCATCAATGCTATACGAGGTGTTGGAGGTACACTTGAAGAGAAGATAGTGGTAAGTAAAATCCTAAGAACCCTATTGCCTATATATGCTATTAGATTCTTTTCTATTCAAGAAATAAGAGTAGTAGAAAATAATATAGTCACTCTTGATAGCCTGATTGGTAGACTGATTTCATTTGAGATGAATAATTTTGATAATAGTGTCTTACCAAGTTTAGAGTCTCCGTTCAAGTCTTCTATGAGAATAAGCAAATCTAGTCAGAGACACTCATCTAGAAGAGACAGTGAAAGAGAAAGTGAGGAAGAAGATCTAGATGAAATTGAAGCACTCATGGCAAGAAGAATGCTAAGAGGCAAAGGTTAATACAAAGGCAAGTTACTAGTTGTATATTTTAATTGTAAAGAGATTGGACACTTTGTTGCTAGATGTCCTAACAAAAGAAAAGATGACAGAAGTGACAACAGATCTTTTGAGAATAAATTTGATAGAGGTGATAACAAAGATTACAGAGGTTACCGACGATCATAAAGAAGTGATACCCAAGATTACAAGGATAAAGGCAAGAAGGCCAGCTATCTAGCTACTTGAAAACATGAAGACACTGACACCAAACCAGATGATGATGTTGAGATAGTGTTTGTAGCTGTGAAGGATGATTTAGATGAAGATGAAAGGTATGAAGAAACTGCACTCATATCTAAGATTAGTAAGAATGATATCTGGATTATAGATAGTGGCTACACTCACCATATGACTGGTGACAAAGAAAAGTTTATTAATTTTAAATACTATAAAGGTGGTAGAGTAAGAATGGGAAATGATTCACCTTGTCAAATTGAAGGTAAATGAACAATAATGTTGAATAACCTGATTAAATGTGAAAATGCTTATTGGGTAAAAGGATTGAATTATAATTTGTTGAGTGTTTCTCAGCTGAATAATTTAGGTCACACAGTAGCATTTGAGAATAAGAAAGCAAAAAATCTTCAATGAATCAAGAAATCAGATTGGTACCGGTGAACAGGCCAAAGGTAACCTATTCTATCTGAATGATACTAACCTCACTTGCTTGATGACTAGAAATGAAGACATATGGCTATGGCACAAAAGGTTGTGTCATGTGAATTTTGACAACATGATGAAAATAAGCAGCAAGAGGAGTGTAAGAGGTTTGCCGACGATGACAAAGCCAGACAACATCATGTGCAAGAATTGTCAAAAAGGTAAAATGACAAAGTCTAGTTTCAAAAGAAAAACCCATACATCTGATGATATTCTAGAATTAGTCCATACTGATTTATGTGGACCTATGAGGACAAAGAGCTATTATGGAGATAGATATTTTATTCTCTTTGTTGATGATTACTGTAGAATGATGACATTCATGTTTCTAAAAGAAAAATCTGAAGCATTCAAGATGTTTAAATGTTATATGGCTATGGTAGAGAAACAAAGTGGTAAGGATCTAAAATGTTTGAGATCAGATAGAGGAGGAGAATTTATATTAGATGAATTCACTAATTTCTATAATGAGCTTGGTATAAAAAAATAGGTCTCTGCACCAATAACACCATAGCAAAACGGGATTGCTGAGAGAAGGAACAGATCAATAATTGATTGTGCAAGAACACTGGTGATAGAGAAGGACATCACCCAGATCTTCTGGAGGGAAGTTGTTAGCACTGTTGTCTATACACTTAACAAAGTACAATTAAGAAAGGGCTCAAAGAAGACTCCTTATGAGCTATGGTATGGTAAAACGCCCAATGTAAGTTATTTCAAAATCTTTGGCAGTCAATGTTATGTCTTAAAGGATAACAAAAATGGAAAGCTAGACACCAAAAGTGATGAAGGTATTTTTCTGGGGTATTCTACCAAAAGAAAAGCTTTTAAATGTCTACTCATGGCTTCTAAAAAAATAGTTGAAAGTGAAAATGTGAAGATTGATGAATTTGCAGAAAAGAAAGAGCTGGAAAGAACAAAAGAACCAGAGGACTACAACAAGTTTGTATACTATGAAGAGCCCATCACTCTACCTGAGCAACAGTGCTTAAATCTAGAACAACAGAATGTTGCAACTGATGGTCAGAATGTTGTTACCAATGGTTAGGATAATGATCAAGATAATGTGCAAGGAAATGAAGATCAAGCTGATATGCAAAGAGTTGTACCTATACTTGCAAGATATGTAAGAAGGAACCATCCAGAGAACCAGATCATAGGAGATAAGAAAGCTGGTACAAGAACAAGAAGTAAGTCTTTAA
>MU223584.1:3288294-3321652 GCA_018584345.1 Thuja plicata
ACAAAATGGATATTCAGGAACAAATTGAACAAGAATGGAGAAGTCACAAGAAACAAAGAAAGACTAGTATGCAAGGGGTATGCACAAGAGGAAGGTATAGACTATGGAGAAACCTTTGCACCCATTGATAGGCTAGAAGGAGTAAGAATTCTACTTGCTTATGCTGCATACAAAGAATTCAAAGTATATCAAATGGACATCAAGTCAGCATTCCTAAATGGAATACTTGAAGAAGAGGTATACATTGAGAAACCAGAAGGATTTGTGGATCTAGACAAGAGGAACATGGTATGTAGACTTCACAAAGCCTTGTATGGATCAAAACAAAATCCTAGAGCCTGGTATGAATGACTTCATTCCTATCTAATAAGTATTGGATTCATGAGGACTAGTGAGAACAATAATATTTATTTCAAAGAAGATACTAATGCTAACACTTTGATTGCTAAAATATTTGTTGATGACATCATATTCAGAGGCAATGATATGCTATGCAAATCATTTGCTGATGAGATGAGAAAAGAATTTGAGATGTCTATGTTTGGAGAGATCAAGTTCTTTCTTGCTCTACAGATCGTTTGACAAAGTGAAGGTATTTTCATTACATAGTCCAAATACATCAAAGAAGTTTTGAAAATATTCAAGATGGAAGATTCTAAACCTTTTGGAACACCGATGGCTACTGGATGCAAATTGACAAAAGAAGACAAGAGAACAGAGGTAAATCAGACCCTATACAAATCAATGATAGGAAAACTCATGTATGTTGTACACACTAGACCAGATATTACACATGCAGTAGGAATTGTTGCTATATTTTCTGCTAACCCCAAGGAATCACATATAACTGTTGTGAAAAGAATTCTAAGATATCTGAAGAATACTGAGGAATTTGGCTTATGGTATAGAAGAGAAGGCAAATTTGAATTAAAAGTGTTTATCGACGCTGATTGGGCTAGAAATCTTGATGACCAAAAGAGCACAACTGGAGGAGCATTCTTTATGGGTGAAAGACTTGTCACATGGATTAGCAAGAAGCAAGGATGCATCTCTCAATCTACTGTAGAAGCAGAATATGTTGTTGCTGCTGCAAACTACTCAAATATTGCATGGATCAAATAGTTGCTGGAAGGTATGCATACGAAGATCAGAGAACCAGTAGTTATCTATTGTGATAACACCAGTTCAATAAATATTTCCAAGAATCCAGTCATGCATGCAAATACTAAACACATTGCCATCAAATATCATTACTTAAGAGAACAAGTTCAAGAAAAAGAGGTGATACTTGAATATGTGCAATCAAAAGAAAAATTGGCTGATATCTTCACCAAGCCACTACCCAAGGATACATTTGAGTACTTGAGAAAAAGACTAGGGGTCAAACCCATGTCTATCAGTCAGTAAAAGGACTGAAGGTTGCATCAACCATATATTATCATAATATCATTCATGATTGATGCAAGCGAACATGAACTTCAAAGCTACATCTATATACGGAAAGGTATATATCAGAACCAAGCACCAGAGCAAACTGTTATATTAATGATGGATAAGGGAAATTCAAGGAATATATTATGGATAGAAGAAATTGTTTTATAGTATGTCACATATTTGTAAAAATATTTTTTTGGCATTGTTGTCAAAGGGAGAGAATGTATCCATATTATCATCAGAAACTATTCATTATCAGATTACTCCAAATAGGGAGAGATCATATCCATAGGGAGAGTATTTGTATAAAATTTGCAAATACAAGACAGAGACATCAAAGAAGAAGAGATAAAAATTTACACAAACAAAGGATACAACACATCAGAAGAAGAAAAGAAAGCTGGAAGAATCAAATCTAAGCTAATACAGAGCTTACCGGCGGTCAGACATTTTTATTAGTTATCAAAACAAACTGTTTGGTAATTTGATGAATCTCAACAATTGTATTTCATATTGTATTAGAAATAGTATAGTGTGATAATATAGTATGTTTCCATCAATGCCAAAGGGAGAGATTGATGACATGTAACTGATTGAATGTTTGATAATGTCAAGTTGAAGATGATGCAAGACATTAAATTAGATAATGGTTTGTATTATCATTGATGTCAACTTGATATCATCTGTATGGTCATGCCAAAGACTTCAGAGAATCAATGGAACAGAGGCTATGATTTCAGCAATGCATAAAAGTCAAGTATTCACCAAGTGACAGACTACACCGGCGGAGTGCACACCATCGGTAAAGATAGAGGTAAAGTCACAGTGATACCCAACGAGTAGAAGACAGTGTTTCCTGATGAGAAAGATCCAATGATGCCCAACGGATGGAGATCCCAAAGCTAACTAAAGTTGTACCAACAGAACTGGCAGTTGTCACCGATGATGAACTACATAATTGACCGACATAATAGAGAGATCAGAAAATGACAAAATATCTAGCTAATAGAGCTTAAGGATAGACTTAACTGGTTGTTTTATTTGACCACAGTTAATTAATTTATTTAAAGATGATTTATACAGCTGGCAAGAAGATAACTACGAGATAAATCAAGAGTTAAACCTGTAAATCAATTTTCCTAGATTGTTTTTCATGCCAAGAATCAAGAATCAAGAACCAAGAATTAAGGAATATCATTTTTATATAAGAGACAAGTTTAATTCATTTTAAAAACACTCAAATACACGGGGGAGTGAACTGAGAGAAGATGTTGAAGAGAAACTGATGAAGGTTAAACTTCATACAGTCCTGATCAATCAAGCTAAGGGAGAGCTAAAGAATTCTGCAGACACCGACACACAGTAAAGCACAGCATCACAGAGTAGAAAGAATGAAGAAAAAAGGAATGGAATTGATACATTGATCAAAGAGGTATTGTACATAAATAGATCTAAATATGTGCAATTCAAAGTTGCATTAGAAACAGGTCATTGTGTTTCAGTTTAACCCTCGAAGCATTAAGTCTCTTAAGAGAGTAGGACTTAATAGTCTTTTGTAATTGAGGTATATCCTAACAGATTACCAGAAGGTTGACTCATGATAGTAGCATTAGTCTTACCTAAATCCTATTGACAGTCTAAGGAGGTTGATTCAAGGATGGTAGTAAGATTAGCATAAAGCCTATTGACAGTCTAGAGACTGATTCAAGGATGGTAGCATAGATGTTAGATACTAAGTGACAACCTATGTATAAAAATCCTCTAACAAGTTCACACTTAACCGTGTGTTTGTAACCTTTAACAGGGTTGGCTCCTAACAGGGCTCACTTCAGAAGAGTGAAAATTTGGGGTACCGGTCCCAGTGGTTTTTCCCTTAATAGGGTTTCCACGTTAAAATCCTTGTGTTATGTGTGTATGGTTTATTGCTTTAGTGTTTTACATTTCACATAAGCATTTATGGATTGATTGGTATACTCTGCATATTTACTGAGTTTCGATAAATAAGTTTTATTTCTTATCGATTATCAAGGAGAAGAAGGACAGACAAGGTAAACCAACAGACAGTTATTTATTTCAAGTATTTCAAAGGCATACATCTTGTAGGGACTTAATAATCTGAGGTGTATTAATTCATGGATTGAAATTTAAAAGGATAAAAATTTGAGGCCAGTGATTCACCCCCCACCTCTCAGTTATTACTAACATTCTCTACCAAAAATACATTGGTCAAATAGACCCATTAAAAGAATCATAATTTTTGGTTCAACCTATGACTAATTTGACTTCTACTTTGTAGAAATACAACCAACAGTTGTTCTCCCCTTGATTCAAGTAACCAATGGTTTCTTGTAAAGTGTTGGAAATATCCCACTTACATGTGTTAAGTCAGTCAAAATTAAAGTGATAGTCATCTATTTGTTTCTCATTCTACTTGTTTTTCTAGCTCAAGTAAAATTGCCACTGACCTAACAAAATTGCCATTATTGATCATATAATCAACCGATCAATTACAATATTAAAACTAGATCACAAAATCATCTCAATAATTATAAAATTACCCTCTGTCACTTTCAAAACCACTCCCTAATGAAATCAATGGTTTTAATTATGACAAAACAAGAATTTTTTGATTAGTTAGGCAAGGAAGGGCTCTTAACCCATTACACAAAGAACACCAAAACAAAGTAGGGCAGAAAAATAAAGGATGTTGACTCCAAGCAACCAAAATCCCCAAGGGAAAAGAAACACATGAAAAAGAATACCACTGTAGACACCTAAACCTAGGCAGGTGTCCTAGAATCAAGCAAATCTGCAAATCTCAGCCAAATGCTCATATTTTCATCAAAATGGATCAAAAATCAATTCAAATGGGCATTTATCAATAAAAGTGGACAAAATCAATTTAAATCATAGGATTAATTAACCATGACATTAAATAATCAAATATAAGCCTAAAAGGATCAATCAAAATTATTTAATTGATTTTAATCAATTAATTGTATAGTTCAAATTAAAAATCAAATTGAACCTATTCATCCCTACATGGATAATTTAATTAATTGATTGAATTAAATAATCCTAATATCCTTCAACATGAATTTGAGAAACCAATGGGAATTGAGAACACAAAGCACATGGATCACTCCTAAATTTGAATCTCAATCACTCATTTTCAACTTTGAAACTCAATCACTCAAATTTGTCCCTTTGTCTCAACCTTTGAGACAATAATTTAAATTATCCCCCCATTTGAAACCATCTCAAAGCATTTTACTCAACCAAGGCTTAATCATGATCAAGTAGCTCTAACCCCTACACTTGGGAATTTGCTATAAATGCAAGCCATTTTTAAGCATAATCATATCCTACAAATTTGAATGCAAAGCATCAAACCTATAGCCATTTTTACAAAATATTTGAGCATAATTGAGAGATAATTATATCAATTGATCATTATGGAGAGCATTTTAGTTGCATTTGGATTCACTATTATCATCATTTGAGAGAATTGAGCTAGATTAGGCATACATTTTATCAATTTCTCATTCTAGGATTGTCACTAGTAGAGATTAAGGCTAAGAGCTTTACTAGCATACTAGTTAGAGAACCATGAGATGATTATTGATTTACTTACAATTCTTTAGCTTAAATTTTTTATATTTTTCCATAGAATTGTAGCTAAATAAACTAATCTCATGAAGATGTAATTAATTCACACACAAATGGCACCCACCGTGGGACTTTAGGCCTCTCAATCATCATTTTTCAAAGTTTTATATGTGTTTTTCTTCACTTTTATGCAAATTTTGTAGATTTCTGGAGAAGTGACGCCTATGAACATTCTAATGACATCTGCCAGAAGATAAACGACGCCTATAGAAATCCTTTTTTCTGTCTTTATTCTTCTGTCACCTTTGAGATAAATTTTCACGCCTGTGAGAGTAAAGCATCGCCTATGACTTGAGAAAAGCCACCTACAAACTATTCTTTGACGCCTAGTAGTTTTTATTTTGTGCAATTTACAATTTCTTTAATGCCTGTCATTTAAAGTTTCACACCTACCAGTTTTTAACTAATGCTGAAGTCACTAGAAAGTAACGCCTATGATGTTTCAAATAACGCTTAGGAACAGTTAAATGACACCTGCTAGTTGTTAAATGTTGCCTACTTCTTTCTGTATTCTTGTACTGAATCAATAAATTCAGATTTTTAATTCTCTATCTTTATTTTTTCTACAGATGAACAGGCATCCGAAAGTGCAGAAGCCAGAACTCAGGGTTACAAAGGAAAGCAAAGAGGTAAGAGCCTTTAATAAAAACTCTAAATATTTGCATAATGCTAGCATTTTTGAGAATTTAGAGATATAAGAACACTTGTATGAGCATTACATAAAAGTTAGTAGTGCATACAAGAAGAAATTTTCCACTCAAGTTGATTTTTGCAAAATTTATCAAAAGAACTTATTTGCCTTTTTTCTTTGCAAATTTTTCTTCACTTTGTTTTCTTGTGTTGACTAACTTGTTGGTGGAGCCAGAGTGGGAACTATTTCCACTAGGTGAGTAAGAAAAATAAGCAAAAACCTCAGAAAAAGTGCCTAGCCATTGCTAGCTTCGAAAGAGTTATTTTTCTTATCAAGCTTGTTTTCCCTTAACTTGTGGCATTTCATTTAAACTAGTCTAAATAGGGAAAACCTTGTTATTATCCATCTTAAACAAATCATTAGGAATATGCTCTCAACTTCTTGCAATTTGATCAAAAATCCAAACATGTTGCGTTTGAGGTGGTAGAAAGAAAGGGAGGAAATTAACCACACACTTCAATTATAAGAACCTCTTTGTAGCGAGGTTGAAAAAGAACCATTTTGTTTGAAGTTTTTTCAACAAGGAACAACAATAGGGATATGCTCTTCACTTTTTAAGTGAATCAAATTCCCAAACTTGTTGAACTAAGTTTGATTTCTTGCTTTCCTATACATGCTAGCTAAAATAGAGATTTAGAGGGCCTGCCTCCCGAGAATTCCTTATGAGGATGATGAGAAAACAACCCAAAGTGGGAGACAATCATATTTTCCATGATAATATCTGACCCACTATAAATAAATGCATGCTTTCTTAATGGGAAGGTGACTAAATTGTGTGCAAGTCTCTTCACTTCCTTGAGTAGTCCTTCAGGATTGCACAAAATCATACTTTTATGCGTGTGCAAAGCCCGCAAGGGGGTAAAAGAACTTGGCATAGTTTAGAAGGGAGGTGATCATTAAATCCCAAATAAGTAGCAATCCCACCTTTTAGATCCAAAGTGTTTAAAAGACAAATCTGACTTTAGGTAGATTTCTTGGAAGGTATTCTTGAGCTATACTTGTTAAAATGACCGAGAACATACACAATTAGTGTTGTTTTAGGCACATGATGAAAAATTGACGTGTGTGTTGGGTTTGTATTTTCATTTTTAAGCAAGAATATTCTGCAGATCTGATCAGAACTTTAAAATTTTAAAAAAAAAAATCAAAAAATTCTAAGAAAAACAATCTGGATCTGCAAAGTGCCGCATGTGAATAGTTAAACGACACCTATGATATTTTAAACAACGCCTAGCATCAATTAAATACCATGTAAGTCACTGGAAAGTGACACCTAGAAACAATTAAACAATGCCTATCAACGGGAAAAATCTACCTTCTCAACTACAGAGTGTCGCCTACATAAATTTTAGTCAATGCCTGTTAACATTTAAATCATGCCTACACACAGGCAAGTGATGCCTAGAAACAAAGAGGGGAAAATAGTGGATATTTATTGAAGGTTTGGAGAAAATTAGATTTCATTTTAGAGTACCCTTTAGGGTTTTCCAGTTGTTCATAAGTTCAAACTGATCAGAATCCCTATTTTTGGACATTTTGCAAAAAATCATAAGGGATTGATCAACTTAAGTGAGAAAGCCAACATTTTTAATGCAATTCATGTCCAAGCCATATTTTACTCGATCTCACTACATTAAAAACACCCTACAATCAGATGGTTCATATCTAAGGTAGGAGCTTCCTTTTCCAAGTGACACATTCACTTCTTCGAGACCAGCGCAAGAAACTATAAGAGAAGAGGAACAAACTATGTCTTTCTCATTTGGAAACATAGACCCCAATCAAATCAACCATACTAATAAAAATATGAATAAAAATGGAGGTAGTGCGATTGATAATAATAACAATAATGGAGAAGTAATTGACCCTAATAACCAAGGGTTAAATAATAACAATAATAGAGGAGCAATAGACCCTAACAACCCAGGGTTAAATAACAACAATAATGGGGGCAATGTTGACCCTAATGATGAAGAAACAACTTATGAGAAGGTTAATGAAGCCATGAAAATCCCATTCTTCAGGAAAATCATGGAGAAAGTGTTGGATAGAGATAGGGAGAAGTACTTTTTAGACCTAGCCCAAGTGGGTCTTAAACTCCCTCATGCTTATGATGTCAATCAACTCAAACAAAAAGAAGCTGAGGCAAATCCTATTGATATCATGAACAAACAATTTAAATTATTCCAAATTCAGTTGGACACAATAAAGCAAAGAGGGGATCCTAAACCCTTTTCCATCAAAGCTTTATGTCTATTTCCATTTGATAAAACCCTAATTATGGTTCCATTCCCTAATAATGTTGTTTTTCCTAAATACGATAAGTATGAAGGAGCATTCGATCCCCAAGATCATTTAAGGGAATTTTGTGCATTAAGCCTTAGGTTTATGCATGATACAACGTATTTAATGAGGTTGTATCCTAGGAGTCTAGGAGGCATGGCAATGGAGTGGTTTTCCAGGTTACCCTCCAGCATCTGAACTTTCAAAGAATTAGCCTCCAAATTCGTGACTCATTATTCCTACAATATCAATAATGAGGTTACGATGATAAATTTATGTAATACCAAGCAACAAGAGGGAGAAGGATTCCTACTTTTCTTACAATGATGGAGACTGGAATTCGCTAGATACCCTCAAAGTGTACCTGAAAAAGAGAAGATGGACATCTTTATTAATAGCTTAACTAATGAGATGAATTAACGGTTAAGGTTACAATGTCCTAGGTCTTTCCAAGAACTAATTGAGAATGGGGTTACCAAGGAAGAGGTATTGGTTAAAAGTGGAGAACTTAAGATTTATAAAAATAACAACAACAATACCTCCAATAACAACCAAAATAGAAATCCTCCTAACAATAACTGGTTTTGAATGAGGAATAACAAAAAAGGAGTGGTCAATGATGGAGTTGTAGAGGCAAATAATTTGAAGGCCACCCCTTTCAATCTTAAAAAACTATCCGCTCAAACTAACAATGTGACTCAAGAACCTAAAGTACCTTTCAACAACAATATTACCAATAATAACTTTGGGAACAACCAAGGGGCTAACAAGCCTAAGTCATTCTTTACACCAACTCCTAAAATGACATTCACGCCTTTGGGTGAACCACTTGAGAAGGCATTGAGAACCCTCATTTCTTATAAGATTATTGACTTACCTAGGGCTCAACCATATGAACCACAAATCAAACCTACATGGTGGAGTGATTCTAGTCATTGTGAATACCATAGGAATCAAGGACATAAAACAAATGATTGCATGCGTTTGAGACACGTAGTACAATATCTAATTGGCAATGGTGTGATTAAGGTAGAAGGACCTCAAAATAATGAAGAACACACAACATTTAAAACTCCTTTCTATAAGCATGAAAAGGATGAATCTTCCAATTCACACAATGGAGGGAACAATGGCAACAATTCGAGAGGCAACAATAATGTAAACTTTGCCCATAGCTATGAAAATACTATTAATGCTCTATCCGGACATGATAGTATTATCAATGTTGTGGTAATCAAAGAACAACATAATCAAGGGACCTATAATGTTGTAACTAGGAGGCAAGAAGAAAGAGTTACCCTACAAGGAAGTTCCCCTATAACTTTTGGCCTTACTTCCATGAATACTTTGGCTAAACCAACATCTTCTTCTATAAAGCCTTACAGTTTGGTGGATCAATTGCACAAAACTCCAACACAAATCTCTATCTTGGAGTTGTTGAAACTATCTCCTAATCACAAAGAAATCTTGGAAAAATCCCTAGTGGAGACTAATGTTCCTATAACCTTGGAGGAAGATAAGTTTCAAAATATAGTAGGACATCTCATAGCTCCTCATTGTCTTTCATTCTCTGAACAAGATGATATGTCTATTACCCACCCTCAAAATTTTCCCTTGCATATAGAAGTGTTAATCCAAAGGCATAGGGTTAAGAGAGTTCTCATTGATGTGGGATCCGGTCTTAATATTTGTACATTGAACCTTGTCAAGTCTTTAGGGATATCTGAATCATCCATTGATCACAAAAATAAAATTACCATTAAGGCTTATGATGAGGAAGAAAGGTCTTCAAAAGGCATGATTGTTTTACCTATTCAAGTGGTACCTATCAAAAAAGACACCATATGTCAAGTTCTCAACATCAAATTAACTTATAATATCTTATTGGGAAGACCTTAGATTCATGAGATGCAAGTGGTACCTTCTACTTATCATCAATGCATAAAGTTTTTACATATGGGTGAAGAGATCACAATTGGAGGAGATTCTAATCCCTTTCAATATTGCAACACATTGAATCCAAGTCATGAATTATTTATTCCTCACAATAGGGAAGGAGTCATCCCTAATGTCACTAATGAAATGCTACATCAAATGCTACATCCATCTCAAACCCTAATCAAACTAACACAACTACATCAACTAAGGGAAAGGAAAAGATGAGTTATGAGGGTCAAAGTTCACATGATAATTCAGTTAAGACTTCTACATTAAAGATGGAAATTTCAAAACCTTCCAAGGAAGAAAGAGAACAAGCCAAGAAGGATCAATACCAAAAGATGAATGAAATGATGCATAATTTTGAAAAATAATGTAGAATCAACTCCAAGGGAGTGGGAAAATATTCCGTTTCCCTATTTGATTTACCAACTTCTCCTAGGACACATGGAAAACCATCAAGTGCTCATCCCCCTCATAAATATAACTCTTATTTTGTAAGAGAGAATGACAAATCTACCTTAGAAAAGGAGGAAAATGAAGTACTACAATGGCTCTACAAGGAGGAAGACACTTCAAATAATCCCACGGAAATAGTACAACACATCAACATTCAAACCTATAAATATGGAAAAGGGTATCAAATTATAAAAAAATGGGATATAAGGGAAGAGGACCCTTAGGAGTCAGGAATAGAGGATTTCTAGAACCCATTGAACCAGCTTAGAGATCAAAAGAAGAGAAATCCAGAATAGTTTTTCAACACAAAGGAGAAATTTCAAGTCCAATGCATGATTTTCATGAGAATTTGCACATGGTAGGTTCCGAGAGTGAAGATGATTCTGGGGATTATGATAGGGATTCCTTTTCTGAACAGTCTTGTCATGATATAGACATTGATTTTATTCACACATATGCAACTATTCCCAATTTCACAAGTCAACATAATGAACATCAAGGTTCGAATTCTACACAAGTGTCAAGTGAACCTCAAGAATCCAATATAGTTCAAGCATATAGGAATAATAAATGGATAGGTGAACCTTGGGTACCTTCATGGGGGGGTGATTCAAATGTTGTATTTAATCCACAGGCATTCTTTCCCATGGAAATCAATGAGGACTCTAGTGAAGGAGATTTTGATCCTACTTCCATGGAACATCTTGAGGAAGCCCATGTCATAGACCTAAGTGATACAATGTACAAACCTTCAAATGAGGTCATGTCCCTCAACCCTTCAAATGAGAATTTTCCAAATGAATCCTTAGCCTTAATGCACCCCAAACTCATTGATTGGAATTTATCCGAACCAAATGACTTATTATACTTTCCCAATGACCTTGCAATGGCCCAATACCTAAATGCAGTTGAGTCATATTGTTCCATAAATGAATACACTCCAGACATAATGATAGAGGCAGGGGTCCAACGTCTCAATCCATAAAATAAAAGAAAAAAATACAAAAAAATGAAAAGGTCTAGTGGTGAAAACCACCATGTGGCAATGCTAGAACCTAAAAAAGTAAAAATATCAGATGTTTCCAAAGGTGAAAACCCAATTGTGGCACCTAAGGAAGAGAGGTTGGATACCCTACCTGAACATCAAGATGAAAGGTCACTCCTTATTGAACCAATGGAGAAAGTTAACATTGGCACCAAAGAGGATCCCAAGTTTATTCATTTAGTAGCATCTTTGGGTCCATCAAAAAGGGAGGAGTTCATCAAATTATTTCAAGAAAAGCTAATTAACTTTGTGTGGTATTATGTCGATATGCCAGGGTTATATCCAAGCTTTATAATGCATAATTTAAATGTGAAACTTGGTTTGAAACTCGTAAATAAAAAATTGAGAAAGATGCACCCTTATGTGGCACTTTTAGTAAAATCAGAATTGGAAAAGCTACTCGAGGTTGGATTCATAAGAGTGATTGCATATGCAGAATGGATATCAAACATTGTACCAATCACAAAACATCACAAATCCATTAGAGTTTTCACGGATTTTAGAATCCTTAATCTTGCTTGCCCAAAAGATAATTTTCCGCTACCTAGCATTGATGCTATAGTGGACTTAACAACGGGTCATTGTATGTTTTCCTTGATTGATGGATTTAGTGGGTACAATCAAATTTGAATTGCACCCAAAGACCAAGAAAATACAGCTTTTACATGCCCATGGGGAACCTTTTGTTGGAATGTGATACCCTTCGGTCTCAAAAATGCTAGAGCAACTTACCAAAGAGCAATGACCACCATCTTCCATGATATCATGCATACTTTTTTAGAAGACTATGTGGATGATATTCTAGAAAAATCACATAAAAGAAAGGATCACTTACCAATATTAGAAAATATCTTCACAAGGTTAGAACAATTCAAAGTGAGACTCAATCCAAAGAAATATGATTTTGGGGTGCAATCCAGAAAACTCTTAGGTTACATTATTTCTACAAAAGGCATTGAAGTAGATCCCAAGAAAGTGCAAGCAATAATGGACATGGAAATTCCTAATAATATTATTCAAATGATGTCTCTTCAAGGAAGGCTTCAATCTATAAGGAGATTCATTTCCCAATGGGCGGAAAAATTTCATTCATTCACAAGGTTGCTACATAAAGACACCATTTATACATGGGATGAGGAATGTGACAAAGCTTTCACATTGTTGAAAACATACTCGGTGAATCCACCCATCTTGATGTCACCTATCAAAGGACAACCCTTATTACTTTACATATCAGCAACGGAGAAATCTTTAGGGGTCCTATTGGAACAAGAAGACAATGAAGGAAAAGAAAGAGCCATTTACTACTTTAGTAGAACATTGATAAAATATGAATTGAATTATAGCTTCATGGAAAGAGCTTTCCTAGTAATGGTGTTTGCCTCTCAAAATCTTAGGCATTACATGTTGATGCATAAAGTGAAGTTAATTACCAAAATTGATCCTTTGAAGTATCTACTTAGTAAAACATCTCTAACAGGAAGGATTACAAAATGGGTGATGGTACTTAGTGAATTTGACATTGAGTATGTGGATAGGAAAGCAATAAAGGGACAAGTGATTGCTGATCAGTTGGCTAAAAATCCTTTAGAGTCTACACATCTAATTCAAGTAGAGTTTCCTGATTCAGAGATTGTTAATGTGGAAGAAAATACATGGACCTTATATTTCGATGGATCCTATACTCAAAGTGGTTCAGAGGAAATAATTATTTTTATAACACCTAAAGGTTACACAATTCCCAAATCTTAAAAACTATTGTTTCCTTGCACAAATAATATTGCTTAATATGAAGATTTGGTCATAGGTCTCAAAATGGCCTTGGAATGGAATGTCACAGAATTACAAGTTTATGGAGATTCGCAATTAGTCATCAACCAAATAAATAATGAATACAACACCAAAGATGAAAAATTGATGCCATATAAAAGGATGGTGGATGATTGGAAAAAATATTTTTATTTATAAACTTTTGAGAAAATTCTACGAGACAAAAATAGAGCAGCTGATGCAATGGCTACCTTGGCTTCATTACTCCAAATGCGTGATCATAATGCAAGGTATGAATTCTTGGTGGAAGAGTTGGAAAAACCAGCATTTGACTTACCCGATACCCAAATAATTACCCTTCTTAACAGACATGACTCACCTTGGTATGGACCAATTTACACTTATCATAAAAACCAAACCTGAGCTCAAAAATAACATTTCATAAGACAATCAGCTCATTATACCATCCTATCAGACACTTTGTATCGTAAAGATCTTGACGGGATGCTCCTTAGGTGTCTAGAGGAAGAGGAATCGAGATTATCTTTAAGAGAGGTCCACGAGGGGATTTGTGGGTTGCATTCGAGTGGATTAAATTTAGCTAAGAAAATCCTTCGCATGGGGTATTTTTGGAAAACCTTAGAGAAAGATGCTTGTCAATTTGTGAAAGTTTGTGCTAAATGCCAATATCATGGAGACATGATCCATGCACCTAGACAAGAATTGCATCCATTTATCACACCATGGTCATTTTATCAATGGGGTTTCGATCTAATTGGCATGATTTACCCACCATCTTCTAATGGACATAAATACATCCTCACAGCGACATAATATTTCACTAAATGGGTAGAGGTCATTCCTTTGACAACAACAACGGGAAAATAGATTCCATGTTTATCCTTAATCACATCATTTTTAGATATGGTATTCCTCATGCCATCATCACAGATAATGGAAAAAAATTCAATAACAAAGATGTGGATGAACTTTGTGAAACATTTCATATTATTCACCATTCTTCCTCCATTTAGTATCCTCAAGGTAATGGACAAGCCAAGGCTAAAAACAAGAACATCCTCAAAATATTGAAAAGATCGGTTGATAAGTCAGGAAGAGATTGGTATATTCAGATAAACCCAACATTGTGGGCCTATAGAAATAGCATCCGAATACCAACATGAGCTATACCATTTTCCTTGGTTTATGGGGCCGAAGTTGTTTTACCCCTAGAATTTGAGATTCCATCCCTAAGAGTATCACTACATGGATTAATCACTGATGAGGATTATAGGGTTTCCCAAATTCAACAATTGGAATTGTTGGAGGAACATCAAACACAGGCATATGATCATTTGAAGGTATATCAAAATAGAATTTCAACAAACCACAACAAGCACATCAAACCAAGAACCTTTCAAGTGGGAGACTTAGTGTTAAGAGAAAACCCTAAAAATCAAGCTGATAGAGAAAAGAAAGGAAATGGGAAGTGAATTTTCTTGGTCCTTTTGTAATCATTTCTTCTTTTGGAATGGGAACCTACAAACTAGTTGATTGTGAAGGGGATGAGTTACAAGAGCCCATAAATAGCATCCATTTAAAGAGGTTTCATACCTAATCATATGACAGAGAATCAGATGAAAGAGTATCAGACGAATGTATTAGATGAGTTAGCATCTTCTTTGTATATGAGAAAAAGTAAAAATAAAAATAAAAAAAGAGAAAATATCAAAAATCAAAAAAATCAGAAAGATCAAAAAGACAAAAACAATGGAAAAGAAGAAAATCAAAAAAAGGAGAAAATTGAGCATGAAGAAAGTAAAAACATTTCAAAATCCCAAAAATGTTGTCTTGGTGAAAACCTAGCAAATAGGCACCTTGATGACAAAAAAAGAGAGAAAAAAGAAAAAATTGAAAAAATTTGAAAAAGAGAAAAGTGCCTTGGTGAAAACCTAGCAATAGGTGCCTTGGTAGAAAAAAAATAAAAAAACAATAAACCCAAAAGGTGAAAACCTGGAAACATGCACCTTTTGTTCCCTTAGGTCTTTCCTCATTGCATTTGTACATATTTCTTTCTCACCATCTCATTTGTACATATCCTCATTGCATCTGTCATTTGTGCATAGTCATAATAAATCCTTTCAGCTACATTGTTGCATTCTTGGTTTCATATTGCCCTAAGTTTGACACACAATCACATTTGTTTACTTGGGGGCAAAAGCATTGGTTTTGATACCAAACGGATTCATAAGTTCTACATTTTGGTCACATGATGGGAGCAGATTTTCAGAATTTTAGAGGAGAGATATTTTGGAACCTTTGATGGATATCATGATTCAATTCAAACAGTTTTATTGCATAACTTGATCCTTGAACTTCATTGACTTATTTTATCAGGATTAAAAATTGACATCTAAATGATCAGAATGTTTGGAATTCTTATTGAAAATCTTGATACATTGCAAAGCACTTAAAATTTTTGATGATTTTCATTGACCTTTTCAAGTCATGTTATTTTTACCTAATCAATGATGTTTCAACTAGATTGGCGATGATGGAGACATGATGTTTTTCTTGAATTTTGTGTGACTATTTTGAGGAAGATCCACTAACTTGTGTGAATTCATCTAACAACATGATCATCAAAGAACCATCAAGGACATTCATATAGGAAGGAGGGTTAACCTTTGTTTATTTACGCGAAAGGATACATTAGCTATTTAGATCTTCCATATCTTAATACCAAAATCCACTCGCAACATTGAATCCGTTGAAACCGGTATTCATACTCCCATAGTTGGTTATTCAACTAGTGAGGGTTGTACTAGTTTCCAAAAAGGTTACTAAAATGCGATTAAAAGTGGTATTCATATCATCATGATGTTGTTAGTGATGGTTTTACTTTCTTTCTAGTCCCACAATTCTCAATGATGAAAATATATCTCTTTTGCAGTTCTTTCACAAAAATCTAGTGACAATTAGTTGCATTTCATTGCATTTTCATGATATATTAAGTCCATTGTTTCAAGTATTTTTCCAAGTAAAGGGGGTTACTTATTCATATCTTGATTCATAAATTCATTTGAGGGGATTCAATTTTAAATTATCCTTGGTTCAAATCAATGATGTGAAATTATCTTTTGCATTCATTCATTTATTTATAGCATTAATCATTATCTTCATATCAGAAAAAGAAAGACAAGAATAATTACTCATTATTCATTTGCATACATTTAGTTAAGGAGTGCATTTCATATCAAAGTTGCATATATCAACTTCATAATTCCAAACATAACATAGTTGCATTCATTTCCATCTATCTATATCTGTACATTCATTCATTGCATTACATCCATACATAAAATAAAAAAAAGCATATAGAAATAATTGCATACATCATTTGCACCCATCTAATCTATATCATATAGATAAATTGCATCCATTGCATAATAACAAGTAAATGCATCCATCAAACATCATATAGCCATGTGCATAAAGATATCTCACATCACAAACATCAACATATCAAAGAGAATCAAGGAAAGTCGTCATATAAATGTCCATCAAATCATGATCCATCAAATTTTTATATCAAGATAAAATATCATCAACAAAATGATACACCAAAAAAGTCCTGATCAAATCAATAAACATGATACATCATCAAAAATGTGGATCAATATCTATATATCTCAAGACCTAGCAGGGGCACCTAATCTGTCACCTATACCTAACCCATCCCCTATCCCATCAGGCCCTCTGTCACTTGATATGTCATGTGTCGTGTGTAGTCCCTGACTGATGCTCACAACACTAGGCCTCTGTGACATCATAGTCATAAACTGATGCATCATAACGGCCACCTAATCTAGTCGACCAACCACTATTTTCATACCTATATGTAATGTCTACACATCCTAAGTCAAGGCATCTATCACTTGTGGAGCCTATGGTACATGTGGTTCTTGGGGAGCCTGTACTGTAACCTGGGGTGTAACTGATATTTGAGGAGGCACCTATTGTGCCAAAATCTATCCTTGTACTAGCGAAACTTGTTGTATCTATACCTATCAAGGGGCCTGTGCTCTTGGATCCTATCTCATAGCTATAATATGAGCTTGTTTCCCAACTCTCTGTCTCTTCTACTCCCATTCTACTCCTGGTCTCAGCTGTACCAAACCAAGTCTTGTCCCTATTGAGCTGGTCTAAATCCCCTATCCCTCACTCTGACATGTCCACCCCATGTCTGAGGTCCCACCCATCCTCTGTCAATCACCCTCAAAGATCTATGAACTTTAGGAGCTTGCCATCTCTGCCTACCACCACCAACACCATCACCTCCATCCTCGCCATCATTGTCTGATGTCTCATCTGCGTCCAAGATAGGCTCCACTGGATCGGTAAATCTCATGAATCTATGCCTAGAGAACCACTCTTTGTACTCCATGGACATCCCTGCATCTACAACATGATCCAACATGTCCCATCTGGTGAATATCAGTCTATCAATCTCATAGCAGGCATATTGGAAATCAATCTATGTACCCCACATTGATTGTTTGGCCTGTACTCATGCATATAAGGCCATACCCTGAGGCATGTCTTGAACTTGACTATACTGCTTGGAAACTCGTCTGAAATAGAATCTCTCAATCACAAGTGGTGATCAACCAATCATCCACCTCAGAAAAATATGTAATGGATCTCATCATCATCCTCCCACCAACCCTCACATCCCAAATATGGTCTCCATACGACCTGATCCATGTCATCAATCATCCGGTGCCAATACTCTAGTTTTCCCAGATGATGTTGGAAAACCATCCCACCATATAAAAAGGCATAGGGACATCCACAGCCTCAAACACGCACTTCTATCGGTCTAGTAATGGGTATATGCTCACATATCCATAACTGTAGCAAAACTGCACCAACAGACATTGATGCACTAAACCTGTATACAATCTCATGTAAATCATGGTATAGCTGAGTTAAAACACATGATCCCCAATCAAAATGCTGAGGTTGTGTAATCAAATCCTTGAGAATGTGGCCCCATCCAATGGATAATCCTTGACCTCATCGATCAGGAAGTAGTAAACCTCCTATCATAGCCCCTAATACTGCTGGCAATGTCAGAAATGAAGCGAACTATGCCCATGTATTAGTTTCATCTTTGATAGTATCATCATTGAAGATGCATTTGCATACACTCCCATCATAAACTAAATCATAATATACTTGTTCCCCATGAGTCATGATGTGGAGAAGTCTGTATACATCCTCGGGAGTGATGGTCATCTCATTGAGTGGCAGGTGGAAAGTGTTGTGGTCATAGTGCCATCACTCTTCCATAGCTGTCAATAGACCATGGTTCAGCTAAAAATAAGGGATGTCTAAAAGGAAACTCAAACCTCAAAGCTCAATAACTTAAAACTTTGGATCAATCAGCTCCTGAGCTAAATCTAGAATCCATGAAGCTAGATTTCATACATACAATTTATGAAAAATGCACCTGTTTTGTAAATCAAGTGAATTATATCAGTATTTTTCTACCAGTGGATTATCCTAAGTCAATCAATCTAATTCAATAAATCTTTGCTCTTTTTTAGCGCAATCAACTTATTGTTCCTAACTCTAGATCTTGAGATGGGACCACTATGATCAGTTATCTATCCTATCAGTTTTCTATCCTATCAAATTGACAAATCAAACATTCATTGTTACGATTATCCTAATATCCTAATCACTTGTTCATATTACTTCAACAAATCTATCTATCTTGGAAATCAATTTGTTACTCTAGATATTCAATCAGCGATCAGTTTGCATGTTTCAAATCAAGTTTTCAACATTTTTTCCTATAGGTGTCACTTGGCTAAGTTGACGCGGCATTTTAACCTATGCGTCATTTTAAACATCATACATGTTATTTTATCTATTGGAGGCATGACTTCATTATATATGCGTCATTTAATCAACCTAGGCGTCACATACGATTTCCTAGGCGACATTTAAATCTTAAGGGTTTGTTGAGCGGCATTTTAAACCTTGTTTGACAAATTTGACCTAGCTCATAGGCGTGTTTAAATTATTCCTAAGCATCATTTGATAGTGCAAAGGTGGCTTTTTACTACCCTAGGCATCATTTAAACATTCCTAAGTGGCATTTTATAGAGAATAATCTAAAACCATAAAAAATGACATAAATGCTACTCAAAACATGCAATAAATGCACTAGGAGGGTCAAAATCACTCACCAGAGGTCCATAGTCCAAGGGTCTCTGGTACTGACATCCTCTCTTGAACCGATGCTCTCGAATAGGTACCACCATTGCTGATAATCTCAACAGGATCAGAGAAAAATCTCAACAATAAAAAGTGAAAATGAATAGTAACTTTGGGTTTTTCAACCTATTTAAGCTATTTAACCTAATTTTGGAGGGATTTTTACTCAGTGTGACCTAAATCTATATTTTTTGCAAACTGGGGCATTTTGTGATATCATCGTCATCATTAATGTTTTCATAAATGAAATCATCTTGGATCTTGTTTTACATCAGTCTCATCATGTTTTGCATTTGGAGATCAATCTGTTTCATTTCTGTGGGGGCATCATCATATCATCAAATTAGGGTTCTATATCGAATCTAGGGCATTGAAAATTCAAACTTTTATCAGTGGGGCATTCTGTATCTTATCAAATCAAAGTTTCAAATTAGTTATGAATTGGGTTTTATCAATCAAATCAGGGTTTCAAATCAATCATTCAATCAGGTTATCAATCAGATCAGTTCAATCAATCAATCAATCAAGTATCGAATCAGTGATTAGGACATGCAATTTTCTTTGAATCAATGTGCTCCACACATCAATTCAAAGAGGGGCATTTGTAGACACCTAAAACTGGGTAGGTGTCCTAGAATCAAGCAAAACTGCAAATCTCGGTCAAATGCTCTAATTTTCATCAAAATGGATCAAAAATCAATTCAAATATTTATTAATCAAAGTGGATAAAATCAATTTAAATCAAAGGATTAATTAACCATGACATCAAATAATCAAATATAAGCCTAAAAGGATCAATCAAAATTATATAATTGATTTTAATCAATTAATTGTATAGTTCAAATTAAAAATCAAATTGAACCTATTCATCCCTACATGGCTAATTTAATTAATTGAATGAATTAAATAATCCTAATATCCTTCAACATGAATTTGAGAAACCAATGGGAATTGAGAACACAAAGCACATAGATCACTCCTAAATCTGAATCTCAATCACTCATTTTCAACTTTGAATCTCAATCACTCAAATTTGTCTCTTTGTCTCAACTTTTGAGACAATCATTTAAATTGTCCCCCCATTTGAAACCATCTCAAAGCCTTTTACTCAACCAAGGCTTAATCATGATCAAGTAACTCTACCCCCTACACTTGGGAATTTGCTATAAATACAAACCATTTTTAAGCATAATCATATCCTAGGAATTCGAATGCAAAGCATCAAACCTATAGCCATTTTTACAGCAAATTTGAGCATAATTGAGAGGTCATTATAGAAATTGAGCATTATGGAGAGCATTTTAGTTGCATTTGGATTCACTATAATCATCATTTGAGAGAATTGAGCTAGATTAGGCATACATTTTATCAGTTTCTCATTCTAGGATTGTCACTAGTAGAGATTAAGGTTGAGAGCTTTACTAGCATACTAGTTAGAGAACCATGAGATGATTATTGATTTACTTACAATTCTTTAGCTTAAATTATTTATATTTTTCCATAGAATTGTAGCTAAACAAAATAATCTCACAAAGGTGTAATTAATTCACACACAACCACTTAAAGCAGGTTAAGAACAGACCACTTGTTGGAATTGGTTTCTATTTCATTTGTTGAAATTCATGTTTTGTCACTAATGTCAACATATGTTTCTGATCAGATAAAAAAAATGGTTATCACCGATGCATGGACAACTGACATTAGCGTACGGGAACTGTATGAATGTTTCATTGTATGTGAAGGTGGGGATGTGTACAAGGATGAGTTTTGATCTTATATCTAAGTTCGATTGAGTTTATGTTTCTGTTTGTTTGAGTTACAATGATTTTGGTGATGACTCTTTGCTGAAAAGTGGCAGAGAGTTATGACAGAGTTAGTTTCTGAGTTTTGAGGAAAACTTGCGTGCGAGATCAATTCATATAATGCAAGCTTAAGGAATGGAAGAAGACATGTTCAGGAATTTTTTTTATGATTCTTGGGTTGCAAGACTCTTAGTGACATTAGTTGTGGTGTGTTCTTTGGAGAAGACCTATTTGGGGCTGACTTTAGAGATGTAGCGTGTATTATGGATGGCGAACGTGGATTGTGGATCTTGGATTATATTTGATGGATTTTAATTGAATATTTACTTGTTATAAGTACCTTCTATATCTTACCAAGAGGTTATGTAATTATTTGTGCAATGGGGAAGTCTTAATTGGCTGACCTAATTCCTTATTGTAAACTTGTATAGAAGAAATTTGTTTTCTTTTGTGGAGTGTGTGATGAGACAATGAAGTGTGGAAGCTATGAGCTTGTATCTACAAAGTTTGTTGGATATAGATCAGTGGTTGTGATTGAATAAATTCATTGGAACTATTTTAGAAAAATTATTTCTATCAGTCAGTTCATTGAATTGTATACCTTATATACATCTGCTTTTCAAATAGTATGTCTTGAGGGTGGATTTAACCTTCTTTAGGCAGTGATCCTGGGCAATGAGCCTATTGTTTCTCTTGACTCCTAATAGGGTCTATCCTTTAACAGTGACTATGTATTTGTATGTAATAATCATCTCCTAACTGGGATATTATACTTTCAGTGCATTATTTATGGGTGCTAGTTCCCACCAGGGTTTTTCCCTTAACATGGTTTCCTCGACAATAAATGGTTGTGTTATGGTGTTGTTAATGTGTTTAGAATTACAGTTATCTTTTGTTTAAAGTTAAAATTTATATTATTTACACAAGTGATTCACACCCCCCCCCTCTCATTTTTCCTGGTGGACTATTATTGCTAACAATTGGTATCAGACCTACTGGTCCTTTGAGATAAATCTTAACAACTTGAGGTGATCTTGAAATATGGCTTAGTATAGAAAGGATAGACCGATCCTAAAAACTTTGACAGTTGTAAGAACAAGATGAGAACTCATTTTTTTGGGGGGGGAATTGACTATTGGATGACTACAAATAAAGATGACCAGATCAAGACTAAACATGAACTGGATAAAGATACTGGTGATGAAAAGAAGTTGTTTTCTTGTAACATGGTTGCAAGAGAAGCGATGATGAGTGCACTCTTTGAAGGTGAATTCATAGAAGTTAAAGATTTGGATTCTACACATAAAATTTGGACAAGATTGGAAGCACTATATGAAGGAGATAAGTTTACTAAGAAGACAAAGTTACATAACAGGAAGACAAGGATGAAAATTTTGAAAATGAAAGATGATGAGAATGTTAGAGCATATGTACAGAGATTTATTGAGGTTGTTATTGGCATTAGAAACTTTGTAGGCACATACAGTAAAGAAGAAGTGATCACAAAGATTCTTAGATCTTTAACATCAGTTCACAAAGCTAAAGTACAAGTTATAGAGGAGATCATACCTTTGACGGTGAACTTCAACAGAGAGATGTTGATTGTGAAATTAACTACCTTTGAGGCTGCAAAGCTGCGGGATTCATTCCCTAAGGTTGAAACAACATTCAAGGCGACTTTGCATAATAATAAAAAGACTTTATCAAGGGTTGTGAGCACCAGAAAAAGTGACTTGCGAGAAGAGATTGGTGAATATGATGATGATTGGGAAAAGATATAGGAAGAAGAAATGAAGTTAGATGAAATTGTGGCCCTGATCGCAAGAAGGGAAAAGAGAGGTAAGGGTAAGTTTGAAGGAAAGTTACCTCTAAAATGTTTTCCATGCAATAAGATAGGTCATTTTGCATCTTTATGTCCTACAAGGGTTCCTAAACATAAATCTAAGTTTTATAGACCTAAATACTCCAAGGATAAGGAATGTTACTATGCTAGTGAAGGTATATCTGATGCCGATGTTGTGGATTATGATGAAATTGGATTTATTGCTATTAAAGATGATGAACCTGTTCATGAAGAGAAAGCCTAGTTTCACATGTTGAAAACAAATCTAAATGGGTCATAGACAGTGGTTGTTCACATTATATGACTGGTGATAGAAACAAGTTTATTCAGCTAACTAAATATGATGGTGGTGTAGTCAGATTTGGTGATAATACTCCTAAGTTTATTATTGGAGTAGGAACGATTTCTCTTGATGGTAAAAATAATATGGATGGTGTGTTACTTGTTGATGGACTTAAGCATAATATGTTGAGTGGTGGACATCTTGTTGATAAAGGTTATCATTTGAAGTTCAATGATCGGAAATGCTCTATCAGAAGTAAGACGGGAGATCTGATAGCATCTGGTACTAAGTCAAGAAGTAATATTTTTGAGTTGAACATTACATAAGTTTCTTGTTTTGTTGTGAAGGTTGATGATGGTTGGTTATGGCATAGAAGATTGTTTCATGTAAATTTTGATAACATTATAAAAGTAGGTATAACTAATGTTGTTAGAGATCTACCAAAGATTGTGAAACCTGCTGACACCTTCTATAGAGAATGTGTGATGGGGAAACAAACCAGTAGTAGTTTTAAAAGAAAATTTTATTTAGCGAAAGGGAAGTTGGATCTAGTACATGCAGATCTTTGTGGTCCTACAAGAACAAGATCTTACTACGGTGAAAGGTATTTCATACTTTTTGTTGATGACTTTTCTAGGATGATGTGGGTTACATATCTTAGAGAGAAATCTAAGGTTTTTGATAAATTCAAAATATTCAAACTAAAAGTTGAGAATGAATCAAGTTTGAAGATAAAATGTTTAAGATCATATTGAGGTGGAGAATTTACTTCATATTTTTTTAATACCTATTGTGAAGAGCATGAAATATAAAGAAAAAAATTTCTACACCACAACAGAATGGGATTGCAGAGCGAAGAAACATAACTATATTAGATATTGTCATAACTATGTTTCTTGGAGGAAATGTGTTGCGTGTTCATTAGAGAGAAGTTTTTGGTACTTTTGTTTACACTTTGAACATAATTTAGATTAGAGAAGGTACTAATAAGACTCCTTATGAACTATGGTTTAATCATGCTCCTACTATGAAATATTTTAGAATATTTGGAAGTAAAGGATATATCAAAAGAGATGATGAGATAGGAAATTTTGATGGTAGAAGTGATGAGGGAATATTACTTAGTTATTCCACTAAGAGAAAAGCTTATAAATGTTTCAATCTGAGATTGAGGAAGATGATTGAAAGTTCTAAAGTGAGGATTGATGAGAAGTTTCAGATTCAGGAAAGAATATATGACAGTAGCCAGACTACAGAAAATAGGGAGGTTACTACGAATCAAGAAGAACCTTTTGAGGTTGATCATGAGATTGAGGTATATCTAAATGATACAAATTATTCTACTAAAATTACAAAAACACCGAGTTATGTTAAGAAGAACCATCTTGAAAATCAAATTATTGGCAATGCAAATAAAGGCACGATGACAAGATCCAAATTAAGAGATGAATTTTATTTTATTTCTCAATTTGAACCAAACACTACTCACGAGGCATGTAGAGATGAATCTTGGAATAAAGCTATGTAGGAAGAATTGGAACAGATAAAGAAAAAATACACTTGGGAATGGGTTTCTAGACCTAAAGATAAGAATGTTATAGGAACTAAATGGGTTTTCAGAAACAAAATGAATGAAGAAGGAATGGTTGTAAGGAATAAGACAAGACTAGTTTGTAAAGGCTACTCGCAACAAGAAGGCATAGACTTTGAAGAAACATTTTCTCATGTTGCTAGGCTTGAGGAAGTAAGATTATTTATTACTTATGTTGCACACAAAGACTTTAAAGTATATCAGATGGATGTGAAATCTGCCTTTCTGAATGGAGATCTAGAGGAGGAAGTATATATAGAATATCTTGATGGATTTCCTCTGACAGATGATGAGGACATGGTTTGAAAATTGAAGAAGGCTTTGTATGGGATGAAACAAGCACCTAGAGTATGGTATGCTACATTGGACAGTTATTTACTTCATATTGGTTTCAAAAAAGGTAATGCAGCTAGTAATTTGTACTTAAGAACTAGTGAAGATGGAATTTTAATAGTCAATTTTTTTGTAGATGATATCATTTTTGGAGGTAACGATGAAATGAGTAAAAATTTCTCTAAGGAAATAGAAAATGAATTTGAGATGTCGATGATTGGTGAGATGAAATTTTTCCTTGGACTGCAAATCAATCAAAACAAGAATGGTATTTTTATTTCTCAAACCAAGTATCTTAAGGAAATGTTGAAAAAGAGTTGAATGGAAGATTTTAACACTGTTGGAACACCTATGGTTACTAGTCACAAGCTTACTACTACTAATGAATCTTAGTGTTTTTTTAGACAAAGTATAGATCTATGATTGGAAGCTTACAATATCTGACTCACACAAGACCAAATATTGCTAATGCACTTGGAATTATGGCAAGATATCAAGCAAATCCTAATGAGACTCTCCTTGTTGTTGTAAAAAGAATATTTAGATATCTGAAAGGAACACTGGATTATGGACTATGGTATAAGAATTTGATGATTTTGAAGGCATTATATTTTTCCATTAGTATATACAAGGAAAAACATGATCTAAAACATCAGTATACACTACACTGATAGACAGGGTACAACACTACCCGACGCCAAGGTTACCTGATATTGCCAAGTACAAAGCATCCCGACAAACACTATTCAATGTTACCCAATGATAAAAAGGATAAAGGAACCCGACGAGTAACAACAGTGCAACCCGACGAAATAGAAAATATAGGAACTCGACAGATGAAGGGAACCCAATGATCAGTTCAATGAAGGAATGTTGACAGACTTTTAGTTCAACCCAACGACCAAGAATCGACAGTCAATTACATCTCACAAAAAGTGGAACTAACTTTCCACGTCAGATAAAACACTGAAGTTGTATATTTAGCTTCTTGATTTTTTTAAAGCCATTATATGCAGAGGAAGCAATGTGATTATTATTGTTTTAATCAGTCTAACTATTTTAAAACATGCAAACTAAAGGATCAAGGTCAAGTTGTAAACCTTGGATCAAGAGTTAACATTGTAATGCGTGACTCTAGAATAGGTCAAATACTTATATAAATAGATTCTCAATCTATTGTGAACATGTTGTTCAATGATGATTATAGCCACTAAGAGCATCTAAGGATCATACAAGAGAATTCATGCAGAAGGACAGAAAAGGATCAAATCAGTTTCAAGAACAGAACACAGGCTACCAACGAGAAAAGAAAAGGTATTAATCAATCACTATAGGTGATATTCATATTATGAGAGCTTTAATGGATCTGTGATCAGTAATTATAGATTTTGTATAGTCAGGTCAAACATATTGTACTCATTCTAACAAGTGTAGTACACTTAAGAAATCATTTCAAGAAAGATGGACCTAACAGTCCTATTGTAAATCTCTTAACCGAGTGCACACTTAAATCAGTGTTGTTAAAGCTCTTAACAGAGTAGATCTTAACATCTCTCCACTTTATTACTCCTAACAGGGTAGATCATCAGAAGTGATCAATTGTAAGCCTTTCCCGGCTCCCTTCCATTCTGCAGATAGTGAAGTTTTCTAGGTGCCATCCCCACCGTAGTTTTTACTTCCTAATAGGTGTTTTACGCAATATCATATCTTCTGTTATGTGTTTATTATTTTCATGAATGTTGCAAACAATTAAAGATTATGAATTAATGTTACATACATAAGAAGAACATCAAAATTGGTCAGTAATACAGTAAAGTAAGATTACTAATGATCAAAGATGAAAAGTGTTAAAATTTTTAGAGGTATTGATTCACCCTCCCCTCTCAGTACTAATTCCCATTAATCCCAAAAATTGGTATCAAAGCTAAGTCTCTTCTTGGAAATCTTAAAGGCTTAAGAGCAAAGATCATACAATGGAGAAGTACAAACTTGATAAGAATATTGAGAATAAAAATCTTGAGATGCAGATGTTCTGTGAATAGTATAAAGAAGCGAGAGCCAAGATGAGAGAGCTGTTGGATGAGAGAAAAGGTATGGAAACTCGGAGCAATGAAAAATATTATCAAGAAGAAGAGATTCCATATTTCTTTGAATCTTCAGGATCAAATACAAGTAATGCATCAGATACATCAGAAGAGATAATCACAAGTCTAGAGGAGATCAATCAACATCTGATAGAACAAATAAAGATGTTGCAAATTGGTCAAGAGACCCAGATGGTAAGAATGATTGATGTGATGAGTTCTGCTAGACAAGATGAAAGAGAAAGAACACTAGCTATTGATGACAGGAGGAAGATTATAGAGAAGCTACAAGAAAAGGAGTTAGAAATTCCAAGACATGCTGAGCATCACCATGAGATTACAAATCAGATTATTCTTATGAGTCAAGAAGAAAATAGAATGAATATAGAACTCATTGAACGAGTACAGGCTATCGGTGAACTAAGAGAAGAAAATGAAAAACTAAAGCATGAGGTTAGAATTCAACAACATCATAATGAAGTTATCAAAAAGGCTGAAGAGAGCAATAAAGAATGGATGGTTTTCTTGAAGGACAATGAAGAGTCAACAACAACAATGGTCTAGGCTTTACCGAAAATGGAGAATCATCAAATCAAGCCAATCCAAAGAATGTCTATGAAAATCCAAGACCAAGAAATCTTACATGAAAACACTGTGGAAAGCAAGGCCACACATCAAAAGTGTGTAGAGGTAAAATGAAAGGTATTCCTAAATCTACATCTTCACTCATAGGATTCTATTATAAATGTAACAAGAAAGGACATAAAGCATATGAATGTAAGTCTAAGATGGAACAACCAAAGAAGGAAACCTACATGGACAAATACTTTCCTACATGCAAGATGAATGGGCACACAACTAACGAATGTTGGAAAAATAAAAGGAAAGCATGGAAGCCTAAAGGTCAAGAAACTCCCTATCAACCAAAGAGAATCAGTAATCAATATGTATGTGACTACAATACTTGGACAAACTATACAGCATGTGGTAGATATGGTCACATTGCTACAAACTGCATGAGAGCATGGACCAAAAGGTCAAGAGGCTAGACAAACCCTAGAATGGCATGCTTACAATGTCACAAAGTTGGTCATCTCAAGAAAGACTACAAAGAATGAATGACAGAGAGAAGCACATATCCAAATGGAAACACCATTGAAGATATCTGGAGGGCTAGAGACAAAATTTAGAGAAAATCTTTAAGCAATGATGAAGTTGGACCAAGAAATGCAAATGGTGACACCCCATCCAATGGATCCAGAGACATCACCACCCCCACTTAAGTTGAACAAGTATGGAACTGCACTACAGAAAGTCATATTTTGCATCAGTTCCATTATACAAATTGATACATAGTCAAAATCTACATAAATATAGATGCATATTATGTTACTTGTAACAATTTTGAGAAAACAACCCCATCGGTAAATACATACTAAAAATCATCGGTGAATATAAAGGATGAGCTGTCTACACTTACCGAGAATTGTCGGTCAACACATAAAATGGCTAAGTTTCTTATGTAACCCGACACCCGTCGGTACGGAAGCAAATTTATAAATTTGTCAAGGCAGAATACCGATATCCGTCGGTAAAAGAAAAATTTGTAACAGCCATCCTGAGCATCCTGAAAACACTGACGATGATTTTGAAAGTCTTCCCGATGAACTATGTCTTCATGACCCGATGATTCATTGAGCATTTATGACATACTTAGGGCAAAATTCTATAAATACTCGATGGGAGCACTTCATTTTGCACCCATGATTTGAAGAGAAAAAGCAGAGTAAAAACCAGAGCGATAAAAGAGAAGATAACAGAGCATCCTCGACTTGATCTAGCACACATAAAATAGATCATTCACCAGTATCATAGATCGAAGTACCGAGGGCACCGAAGAACTTTGTCATTATTTTCAAGAAAGCCCTAAATTTAAAAAAACAATGGTAACCACTTCAAGAACCACAAAGATCAAGAATGATAAGAAGAATGTGGTTAGGTTAATTAAGAACAGCACCTATGTGCATCCCAAGTATAAGATATTCCTAGAGATCGCATTGCAAATCCATGAAACCATCGCATTTTCTAAAATTCCACCTAGGGTTTTGCTAATAGAGGACATAAGGTCCTACATTCACTGTAAGATTGCTGAAATAGGTGATCTAGAGATGGATGAAGCTTACAAGAGGATTTGTGATGCAGAAGGAAACCTAAAAGATGAACATAAGCATCTATAAGTAAAGGGAATAATAAATGCCCCATATTTCTTGAGGGACTTCAAAACTAAATGGATTAGGTTAGTACTTAGCAGAATGCATGATCAGAAGCTATGGTTAGATGAACCTAAGAAAATCACTAAGGATTTCCTTCATGTTGTCATTGGTTATCCAATAACCGACAAGCCTAAGGCTCACAAGCATCCTTCCAGACCAGAAGTTGAAAAGCTCACAAAAGCTGAATGGGATAACAGAGGTCTTAAAGTGAACACCATCACCGACGAGGAACTAATATTTGGTGCATGTGTGATTTTTTACAAGATCTTTCAGGAAATCATTCTAAACAACATATCATAAACATCAGTAAGCACAGCTTACAAGATAGTGACAAAGGAAATCCAGATGGATCTGTGTGAGATCCTGCTAAAGCAACTTGATGAGAACATGAACACAATAAGGTTTGTAAAGACTAACACATGTAAGTTCGGCTCACTTATCATGTGTATATTCTTCTACTTTGAGGAATACTTTCCTTCAGCGTAGCAAAAGTGAAATGGGATTCTACAAAGCCGGTGACATTACAAATTAGTGAACTTATTAAGTCACTAGGAGATAAATTTGATTCAGTTATGACTACATACTTCCTTGAATTCAAGGAAAAGATGATGGAGAGAGTAAGGATCCCTGAGAAACTAATTGAAAATAATAGGGATGAGATATGTTTTATGGTGGATATAGACTTCACCCACATAAAACCGGTTGTACCAAGAACAACTTGGTTATCCCCTCTTGATTATGAAATCAACATAGATCAAGCAACCAATGCTATTGATGCATTGATCAATGATCCAATTGACAGCAAAAAACCAAGGTTTGGCACTTATGAAGAGACCAAGTCAAAGAAAAAAAGAGGCCTAGAAATCAAAAAGACTGTCAACACTAGTAAATTTTAGCCCTATTTTTGATGAGGATTTGTCAAATTTAGACACCGATTGGTTGACAAAATGACCACCACTATCATCATTATTTTTTCATCAATTTTATGTCACACTAAACCGTCGTCGATATTTCAACACACACAGGGCGGATTTATCGACCAAAGATGCGTTGAAATGTTTGGTCCAACCTGGACCCTGCTTTCCACCGGGGTGACCAACGTCAGTCTAAATGATGATGAACTCTGGTTGATTAAGGCGTTGAAAGTATAGCATCAGCGTCGAAAAGCTAAGTGTCGTGTGTCGAAATTGTGATGAACAATGGTTGATCATGTCATCGATTGTATAGCATTGGTGTTGATATGCTAAGTGCCTTGTGTCAAAATTTTGATAGCCTGTGCCATTTTTAAAAAAAAAATTATATATTATCGTATAAAATATATATATAATATGTATGAGACTCTTGTTGTTGGGATTAGTATTCACCTTTTGCATTTATAACCACACAGCAATATTTCCAGAGGAGAAATGGCCATGTTCATTTAGGTGTAACGGGCATCTTATGCTCAACTTGGAAAAGATGCGAAATGATGATTTAGATTTGCCTAAAACTAGTAGGATTCTGTGCTCTATTTGATTTTTTTGTTAGCATTTTGCATTTAAAACTAGTAGGAAATAAAAGGTCTTTGTATAGTTTACAACATCAGTTATTTGTTTTTGAGTTTACATATGATGACAGTAATTAAATGTTTAAAAATTAATAGAAAATTCTGCAACTTACGTTGATGTATTGTATTCATAGATGCCTAGAGCCAAGTATACATGTCAGCATAAATGGTGAGCAAACAATAGATATGTGAATAAAAGTATAGAAATGTAGTTAACTAACAATTGCATAAAGTACCTGATCAAGGTTTATTGGTGTTGCAGTTCTTGATAAAGGAGAGGTAACATGATCTAGTTAAGTAACAAGACTAAGCATTGCAAATTTCTTTACAAGGCTTGCAAGATAGCTGTTTGTTAATCCAGCAAATCCTGTCATGGCTCCCTGCATTAATCAGATACAAAATATAGCTAGTTCTATGAAGTTCTATGTCAATATACACAATGATTAGAAAACAACAGTACCTATCCTATTGTTTTTGAGTAAGCCTACGCCACTTAGAGAGCCAATGGAAAAGACAAGTGATAAAAACACAAACAAAATCTCATTGATTACTTTGAGTTTTGTTGTGATATACTGTTTGGATCTATCAGCCTATGTCAATATACTGTTTTGATCTTTTAGTGACATAGGCTGATAGATCCAAACAGTATATCACAACAACGAGATAGGTACAGTAGGTAAAAAAGTTACCCATAGTGCCAGAAGCATCACTGCCGCCATAAAAGGTAGCATGAGCTGATTGCCAGCCATTATTTTGTGCAAGAACAATTGGAGAGCCAGATAAACACATAATTAACAATACTAAAGCCACGTATATGCCAAGTAGGAAACCCATTTCAATGTCTAAGAAAAACACATAACAAAGCAATAGGCTGGATCACTGGAAACTAATTCACAAATAATACTTGAATGCAAAAAATATTAGCAATCTTTATTTTAAACAACAAAACAAAAGTATGTTTGAGAAAGAAAATTAACAGTAACACATTATTTTAAAATTTAAATAACAAGACAAAAGTATGTTTGAGAAAGAAAATTAACAGTAACACATTCTCCAAAATAGGAAACAATAAAATTGAACCTGACTTAAACTCCATACAAATCCAAATGACTTACCTACTAAAAGAGCATTATTTACACAAAAAGGAAATTTAGCAAACTCAAATTGACCAACCTTCAATGCATAGTCTGGTGAATTTTCTGACATAGGACATACAATAGCTTGGTGAGGACTAAGCTAGAAAGGCCATTTCCCTGCATAATGTTCAAGAAGGATGGCAAGCATGCGCTCAAAAGAACCAAGTATTGTCTGGTGTATCATAACAGGTTCCTCCCTCTTTGCTTCATCCTCTGCAGATGTTGGCTTGCCTTCTACACCCCAATTTCAAATCTTTAAAATTGAGTCTTCCTAGAAGTTCTCTCCTAATCCTCCTCAGTTTCCCACTAATCTATTCTGAAAATACTCTTGCAAAGTCATGTTTTGTAAAGATAATGTTCAAATAAACTCTTGAATTAGTCAATCAAAAGGCACAACATTCAAAGTGGTTCAACGGCGTTCAACAACGTTCAAAGTGGTTCAAACTGGTTCAAACTTGTTCAAATTTGTTCGAGGGTGTTCAAAGTTTGAGTTTGCAGAGCTAAAGGTCAAGTTTCAAAATCAGATGTACGTCATTATCAGACTTGAAATGTGAATTCAAGATGCAGTTTCAATTTTTCAATTTCAGACCTATAGTCCCAAATGCAGATTTTGAGGTGTAATCGATCAGTCCAGATTCAACAGTCTAGTTTGTGGGTTCAAAGGCACGAATGATCAGTTCAATGTTCAAATCTCAAATTCAAAGACTCACAAATTTCAACGATTGGGTTTTCCTCTTTTATTTGATAGAAGAATAGAATTATGGAAAGATCCAACCAATAGTCATCAAACACGAGCATCCTCCCAAGAAGAAACATCTATGGGGTATGTTTAGTGGGATTCCACGATATGTTCCAAAGGGGAGATCACGGTCTCTGCACATATATATATA
>MU223584.1:3355568-3365914 GCA_018584345.1 Thuja plicata
AACAATCAGTGCCAACATTATGTGCTCCCTCTTTATGGTCATCCAAGGAGGAATGTTATTGTTGATAACAAAAATAGGCCACACCGAGTAAGTAGATCTCATCTCTCCAAACGGATTGACACCGTCCACTGCCAATGAAAGCTTGAGATTACGAGGTTCTTCCTTAAAGTGTGGCCATTTTTCCTCTATTTCCTTAAATGTTGAACCATCCGCAGGCATTCGCAAAATGTCATCTCGACTTCTATTGCATGCATGTAATCCATAAATTGTGCCAAGCTATTGCACCTGAATAATTATTGTAGACGTGGAATAATGGGAATAACTAGAAGAACCTTTTGAGGCACCTTTTTTGTTAGTCAATCTGATCGATATCTACTAATATGACAAATAGGGCATTCTGTTGCAAATTCATGTTGTTTATGATATATAATATGATCATTTAGACATGCATGTATTGTTTGATAATCCATTCTAATATCTTTCATAATGGCATTTAATTCTCGGTACAAGTGAGGTAGAATGTTTGATGGCGGTAACAAACACTCACCTATCAACCTACGAAAAAAATATAATTTATTAATATAAAGAATATTAATTGCTACACGATTCACCCAATGTTAATTGTAAGGGAATTACGACTGAAGAAATGAAAAAAGATGACATACCTTAACATACGTGTCATTGCTACGTTGGATAAACCATTCATAACCTTCAATTTCACCAACAACAATACAGCGGTAAGAAGAGTTGTTTGGGAGCCTTCGTATAGGGGCTCATATGCCTTCTCAAGTATAGGTAGATCAAGGTCTGCATCAATATCATCATCTTGATCATTGTGATCATCCTGATCATCGTTATCTTCTTCATCATTGTGATCTTCTTCAATTGGATCATTACCTTCTACTTCTATATTCACACCTCCATGTTCCCTCATTTGGAAATCCACATTCTCTGGATTGTCATGGTCCATAACATGAAACCCAAGGTGGTTGGCCTATATCAAAATGATGACCTTATATTAACCATGACCATGATCTCATGATAAAATCATGTCTTATGTATTTCATATATTATTAAAATACATACCAATGGATGAAATTTGTTTTCCCTTCAATGTGACCATGCTACCTACAATGTTCCTCAGTTGTTTTGATTAGATATCTAAGAAAAAAAGGATCGAGAATAAACTTGCAAGCAATTAAAATCTTAAGCATGAACTTTTACTCAAATAACTTCTTGTCATTTGGAGGACCCAACTTTGATCTGCTTACTTCTATGCATAGGGAAAATGGTGTTTCCAGAATTAAAAATAAAAATACATATTCTTTGAGGGGATCCTTCACAATTTTTAGAAATACATCGTTGTTCTTAGTCACTGAAGGAGATGTTTTTATCTTAGTAAGAAAATGGATTCAAGGAGAACTAGAAATATTAGTAAGGGAATTAACAATGCATTTCTGCTTTGCATCATCAAATGCTTGGAGAATGATTATGGAAAGATGTTATCATTGGAGGAGATTTTATTTTATTTTATTTTATTTTATTATAGCAGATTAGAGGATATGTACCCATTCCACAATGCCCCATATAAATTGGAAAAATACGCTAGTGACAAATTGATATTATTAGAAATTTGGGTATAGGTAGTGGAAGAGAAGAAAATAATTGCTTGAAAACATAAACAAGGAATTTACTATCCCCTAACTATTGGGCCCTACGCTTGTTGAACATGTGAAGGTAGATGAGTTGGCATACCATTATGTGAAGGTTGATGAAAGAGACTTGTAATAAGAAATAGAGCTGATCCCACATGGAAGATAAGGTCCATGATCAGTACTTTTCTAAGAATCACAAGGATGATTTGGAGGATTACGAAGTAGATTGTATGGATGATAATGAAGTGATCGAAAAAGGAACTCCTTATGAAAGCTCTCTCAAGATAGCATCGAGGGTCTTCATGGAAATAGTTTGGAAAGTTTTTTCTGAAAGTATTTCATAATCGATTCAATGTCCAGAAAGATACAGATCAATCTCAACTGCATTTTGTTCCATATTTTCTCCAATGGCAGAGACAAGTACTTTTGGCCCACTGTTGAACATTGCATGAGATGTAGTTTGTAGTGTCAGAGTTGATTTTTTGAGTGATTTTGAAAAGGATCTTTAAAAAAGAATGGCTTTTCTATTGTATGAATTGATGATCATGACAGAGAGGAAAAGGGTATGTTGAAATGACAGGACAAGGGATGCAACCAAATTCAAAGGAGAATTAAACGTGGAAGTCTGCAGAGTTGCAGTCCAAGAAGACATCTCTTTGAGGCATTCTGTCAAACAGTTCACGTGCCTTGTATGTGCTTTCATAGTTGGAATTATAACATCTGTTATTTTTTCATAGATGTTTGTACCCTATTCCAAAGCTGCCATTTTGGAATGGGCAGCAGGATGTTGGCAAAAGTTGTGGAATTTGGCTTTAGTTTTGACAATTGCATTGTTTGAAAGCTTATAAATCCTTTTTAATATTGTGTTATGTGCATATCCTACAGCCTGGTGACTGAGGACTTATACATCATTCATTGGAGGAACCACTTAAGCAATGTGAATGGTAGAAGCCTAATACTCTTGATTCTCACCCCTGCATACCGGGGAAGAATTTTCGTGCTCATATTTGAAAATTGGATCAATCAACAAATTGAGTGATTCATGTAGTGGACAATCTATTTTCTCTTCATTTCAATATTTCACCAGAAATGTCGATTTCAAATATGGTATAGGTTTTGCTTGCTATTTTTGGGATTTGTCATTTAATCATCTTACTGAACCACCTCACAATAGGTGTGGAATAATCCTGTTATGAGGTGCATTTAATTTGTCAACCCAGAGACGTATACTTGAAATGGTCGGCACGATATGTGCACTAAGTTCCTTAAGGAGTCATTCTTCTTATGTTGTAGGAAGGTAAAAATGCATAAAAGAAACCCACACTAGTGTTGTAGGAAAAGAATACATTTGTCTCCTTATTGAAATGAATGCAAGAAATTGCAAACTCTACTTAAACCTATACTTTCAACCTAGAACATCCATTATAAATATTCTTGCAAATGCTCCAGGAACATTCACAAGGTACAATGTTGCAAGAAGAAATTGTAACTTCTATCTGAAATACTGGAAATACTGGAAATGATGGAAATGCTGGAAGGAAATCTATTCTATTCTAACCTATTCCACCTCCCAAGTGGGCCCCCTTGGTTGGTTTTTGCTAATCTATTAACATAGAACATAAACCAAGAATTACTTCATTGTATTTCAAAAACTCATTACATAAAAACAATACATGAAACTTAAAATAGCTTGCTATAAGATATAACAGTTTCTTCCAAAAACTTCTTTTTCTAACTTTCCTCCTTCTCTAACTTCAAACTATTGGTCCAATCCCTATAAATAGAGGATTGAACACTTATTAAAAAATAGAAAATAAAATATCTTGTTGAAAACATGCTGGAGAAGAAGATGGAAATGCAACAGCCGGCAGTGTGGGTAATAAAGCTTGGGCGACCAGTTCAAAATAATAAAGTGCAGAGGGAATATAGAAACACTACATCCCCATGTCCTAGAATAATGGCTCCTCCATTGTAGCAGTCGTGTTTCATGGTGTTGTGATGATCACTCTACCATAGCCGGTCCTCAACAGTCTTCCTTGAATGTTGTCGACCACTCTCCAGTCGCTTCCTCTCCTATCAAGTTAGTTGCGATGCAAAAATATTCATGCAACAAGCTTAATCAAATTAAATCCAGATATTAGAAGATATATTCTGATGGTTATATGAAATATTTCACTATATTTATAATATTAGCAAAATATGTCACAAATATCTACTGATGGTTTATCAGTTCTATCTGGACTTTATCACAAATTTTAACTGGCTAGGTTCACAAATGTTTTATCAGAAACTAGAACAGAGTATTTAAAATTATACAAAATAAAGGCAATAATTTGGCCTTATCATCTGCCCCTTGGTTAATCAAATGCTTGTCCTCAAGCATTTCATCTTCTGGCAATTGACCTAAAGTCACCAACTTCATTTCTTCCTTGCCTTTGGCTCTTGAAGGAGTAGTAGAATCCTATTGTTCTTTTCCAAAATTCCCTTCTGTGATCCTCCTACAGCCTGTCAAGCCTAGTAGTGTTGATGTCATACAAGGGCCAAAGGAGCATGGGTGGCTGCATTGTGAGCGGACACCAGAGCTCCTGACTGAGTTTCCTACCCAGCTCCATGTAGTTTGGTGCTAGGTGTATGGTTTCTTCAAGGTTAATGGGTTTGTGTGGTTATGACCTTTTGAATGCCTCTAATAATATGCCCCATCTACTTCTAGCACCGGTTAAGGCTCTTTGGAAGACAAAATAAGACATGTTGTCATATTCTGTATACACATCTGTTCTGAGCTTGAAAATTTTATCTCTTATTTCTTTTCTAATATTCCCATATGTTAGTTTGAACCAATCCCTCAGGAACACTTATGGTTGACTGCTTTCTACTCTTAATGGCAGGGGTTCCATTTTCTCAAGTTCTCTGTAATTCTCCAATTGTCTATCATAGTTAGCCTCATTGTGCATCCAAGACATTAGGGCCCTTAGGTGTATATCCCCTATGTAAAGTAGGGGGTTCCATTCAGCCTCTGTAGGGATGATGAAATTATGCACATACAACTCATAGAGTAAGTTTTGTTTCCAAGATGGAAGGGTCTGGTATAAACCATAGAATTCTTGGGCTGATTTGAACTCTATGTTTACATCTTTGAGGGTCATCATCAACTGGAATAGGAGGAATTGTTCTTTTAGACAGATGGTATAGACCCTAGGTGGTGATCTACAAGAAATTATCTGGTCAGTTAGCTTAAGGGCATGTTCCATTCTATGTTTCTGTCTTGCCAACTGATCTTTTAATTCTGAAATTTCCTCTCCTTGTTCTGCTATTACTTTCAGCAATTTATTTTTCTCTTCTCCCCATAGAGTGGTTGTCAGCACATGCTTATTATATAACTAGAAGAGAAGGATTTGCAGAGTAATCAGACCACTTTTTTCATCCTGGTTATTCTTCCTCCTTTGTTCCCTCCATAACTGCTCTAAGAAATTTATTAACCAAGTTTGCTTATAGGAAACTAGGGCATTTCTTGTGCAAGCTAGCTGGTGAGTTATAGGTGTTTCTTTTTCAGGAGTTGGAACATCCTGATGACTAACTCCTGGGTTATTTTGACATACATTTTCCTCAGCTTCACACTCCTCATCCATATTTTGAGGAATGTTTGGAATCTCAGACTGGCTGGGAGAATCATCCAGAACAATATGAATAGGAGTTTCCTCCTCAAATTGTTTGGGGGAAGCGGACTGGCTTTCGGTGGGTACTTTAAGAATCTTCCCTCTCATCCTAGAGCTCCTTCTTACAGGGATTTCCTCAACCTCTATAGCCTTTTTCTTACTAACCCTTTTTTTTTTCTCTACTGCAGGAGTAGTGGCTGCAGGAACTGACTTCATTTTCTTCCCTCTCAAGACTTGAGGGTTTCGTGGCTCAGCTGCAGGAACCGAAGTTTCTCCCACTAACTTCCATTGTCCTTTTGTTTAGGTGGAAGTAGGCATATTGCTCATGTGAGCGAGTAAAGGCATATTTTCTTGTAAATTTTTGGTTTCTGCCCCTTGGGTACTTTGCTCTGCAACTGGGTCAGGGGGAACTGCATTATCTTGGCTAATTTGCACATTAGGGGTAATTTGAGGGTGCAGGGTTTTATGATGGACAAAATTTTCCCATGCCATAGGGGAGACATCTCTAAGAGATCTTTCTATGAGTAATTTAATTAGGGCATGGTGAGTAACAGAATTGTCATTTCCTTTCTGGGTTTCTTCGGCACTAATGCACAGTATATTAAACAAGAAATTGGGAGCATTCATTGGGATATTATGTCATACATAACTAAGTAGCTTAAAATGATGCGCATGTAAATTAGAAAATATTCCTTCATAGGTGAAATACCTGATAATGTGCATGGCCAACTCATGATATGGTGGAGGAATGGACATTCTTTTGCACCCCTGTTTAGTGATTTCTAGTAGAGGGTCGCCTGGTAGGGTAAACTGGGCCCTAGCTGACCTAGCATCGTGCGCATTGGGGTAGTATTCCCCTGCTGCTGGAAAACTAGTTACTTCTACTATTCGCTCCTCTATTGCAATTAATGTCAACCCCCATACCATTGCTTGGCCTTCATCAAATGTGTTTGCAAATTTTGTTGCTGCTTCCTCATCAAACTCCGTCAATTTTAAGAAATATCCCATCCATCCGCAGACATTAAATCTTCTTACTGCCTCAACATTAGAAAGTAAAATACTATGAACCACTAGTTCATGCTACTGCAATTGGCCCCCCATTTGTTTTTACCAAATTCAACCTCTGCTCTGTTCTCGACAATTACCTTCTTCTCTTTTGAATTTCAGACTACCTCTTGTAAAACCACAAACCCTTTTTCACATTCTTCTGGTATTCTTGGTATGAACAATAATAATGTACTTTAACAGAATGAATCATAGATATTCATGTGAGAGTTATGTCATGGTTTTAATATTGGGTCACATCTAGTCTGACAATTAGGGGTTTATTTGGAATAAAGGTATGACACTTGACACTTGTGTGATGCGGCAGCTGGATTTTAATTAAGACAAGGTCAAAGTACAGATTTGAGTATCTTAACGAGTAAATAGAAATGACATTTTAGGAATTGGCACACTTCCCTGCCCCCTAAAAAATATTGACAAGTGTCCTCACTTGTCAAACTTGGCAGAAGGTATGGAACTGGATTAAGGTGACAACGATAAATTTATTGTAGTATTCGATATAACCAACGAAATCTATGCGCTAAAAATGGAAATAAATTTGAAGAGCTTGCACCTGTTAATTGATCATCACACGTGCTAGGAAAGGTTGGTGAGAGTGGAATGACGGCATCAGCGGTCAGCATGCATCAGCGCACGATCTCTTTATTGAAAGCATAGAAATATGATGACATGGGAGGTGGGTGGATGGAAGATTAAGGAATGAAATGGGTTGAAAAAGAAGAATGTAGAAACTGAATGGATAATTTAAACTTTACGTAAACATAAAATTTTTATTATGGTCATAATTCAAAGGAATTCTTATGGAAGAGCTGCAGGAAGGGGGTTGGCACCCTCTGCTGTAGGAAGTGTTGCCTGTTGATCCTTTAAAACTGGCTGGTTGAATTGCTGCAGGAAGCCTTCTTTCATCTGTGGCTGGTGATACAACTTTAGCCTATGTCCATTGACTAATAGCTTGAAGTGTACAGGGTCAATTTTGGTCAACTGGGCTACTCCATTTGTAAATACATGGCTTATTTCATATGGACCCAGCCATCGTGTCTGCCGCTTGCCTGGTGTCTTGGAATCTGGAATTATATAGCAATGCCCAATCTCCAACTTGGAACTGCTTACTCTTTATATGGGATTCATGCCACTGTTTCCTTTTCTTTTGGACAATTTATGTGCGCTGCAGGATAGACTTGCGCATTTCATCCAAAGAATTGAGATGCAGCAAGCGCTCTCTCTGTGCTGCAGGGAGATCAATATTTAACTCCAGCATTGTTCTTAATGTTTTATGTTCAAATTCAATCGGTAGCATTACTGCTTTACCATATAATAGTTTGAATGGATTGAACCCTATGGTGGTCTTCCATGTTGTTCTATACACCCAAATGGCTTATGATAGTCTGCTGCTCCAATCTCGGTGATGCAAACGAATTATCTTTGTTAAGATTGCTTCTATTTCCCTATTTGTAGCTTTTGCTTGTCCATTGGCTTGAGGGTGATAGAGGCTTGACTTCCGATGTCTGATATTATATTCCTTCATGAGCTCTGTTATTAGATTAGAAGTGAATTGAGTACCTTGATCAGTAACAAGCTCTCTTGGCATGCCATATCTAGTAAAAATTTCTTCATACAGAAATTCAGCAACTTTATGATCTCTGGCATGCTTCATTTCTCTTACTTTGACCCATTTGGTTAGGTAATCTATGCACACCAAAATTTATGACTTCCCATTGGATGGAGGGTCTATTGGACCAATAAAGTCCATGCCCCATTTATCAAATGGTGTTACCACCACCTATGGGTTTAAGGGCATTTCATCTGATCTTGTTGGTCGGCCCATTCTTTGACATTTCTCACACTTCCTTGTATAACTGGCTGCATCTTTGTGAAGTGTAGGCCAGTAGTATCCAATTGTTAAAATATTTTGTGCAGTTCTTTTGGCTGCAAAGTGTCCTCCACATGGCTCATTATGACATGCATGCAAAATTTCATATGTCTTATCTTCTCACACACATCTCCTCATGACTTGGTCAAGTCCAGTGTAAAATAATGTGCTATTAATCCAAGAGAAATGGAAGCTTTTCTCTACAAGCAGCTTCTTATCCTTATAAGAGAAATGTGTGGGCATTTTGTTAGCTGCTAGATAATTAGCTATATCAGCATACCATGGATTTTGGACAGCAATATGAAATAAATGTTCATCTGCAAATGCATAATCTATCAAAGTAGTATCCTCTTCAGCATGATGAATTCTGGATAGATTATCAGCTACCATGTTTGCTTTCCTTGGCTTTTTAATGATTGTTATATCAAATTCCTGCAAAAGAAGAAGCCATCTTGCTAACCTGCCTATGATGGTAGGTTTGTTCATGAGATACTTAATTACTGCATGGTCAGTATGAACAAAGATAGGATAACCAGTTACATAATGGTAGAATTTTTTCAGAGCATAAACTACTGCTAGCAATTCTTTCTTAGTTACTGTATAGTTTAACTCTGGTCCATGTAGACTTACTAACATAATACATTGCATTTTCAAGGTTTTTAGAATTTTGTCCTAAGACAGCACCTATGACATAGTCTAAAGCATCTGTATGTATGTGAAATGGAAAAGTCTAGTCAAGACCCCTAAGTACTGGTGCATTTGTCATAAGTGACTTGAGCTGTAGGAAGGATTCATCACATTCTTTTGTCCAAGCAAATTCAGCTTCTTTGGTAAGTAAGTTGTATAGAGGACTAGCTATTTGACTAAAGTTCTGGATAAACCTCCTATAATAGCCAGTGTGACCTAGGAAAGATCTGACATCTTTTCGCTTAGTAGGAATAGGGAGTGTGAGAATTACCTCTATCTTCGCAGGGTCTACCTAGATTCCAGCTTGCGAGATAAAATGTCTCAACACCACTCCGTCCTACATCATTAGAAATCACTTTTCACTGTTGAGAGACAGGTTATGTTCCTCGCATCTAATTAGTACTTTCTCCAAGTTCTTCAGAGCTTCCTCAAATGTGACACCAAATGTAGTGAAGTCGTCCATGTAGATTTCCATGTAATCATGTGATATATCAGCAAAGATGTTGATCACAGCTCTCTGAAAGGTAGCAGGTGCATTGCATAATCCAAATAGTAATACTGAATAGGCATATGTGCCCCAAGGGCATGTGAACGTAGTCTTTTTCTAATTTTTGGGGGCAATGCTTATCTGATTGTAACCACTGTATCCATCCAGAAAGGAAAAATATTTATTTCCAACCAAATTATCCAAGACCTAGTCAATAAAAGGTAAAGGAAAGTGGTCCTTCTTTGTGGCATTATTTAATTCCTTGTAATCCACACATATCTACCACATACCTCCTTTCTTAGGTACAATGATCGATGGTGATACCCACTTGTTATCAGAGATTGGATAGATGAATCCAGCATCCAACAACTTCTGCAACTTAGTTTTAACTATTTCTCTTAGTGCAGGATTTATTCTCCTCTGTGGTTGACAAAGTGGCAAGCTTCCATCACTGATATAGATTCTATGGGTGTATATTTTAGGGTTTAGTCCCTCCATATCCCCATAATCCCATGCAAAGGATTTTTTCATGTTGACTGAGGATCTTTCTTAACAATGCCAACTGTGATTGGGACAACTTGTTGTTTACATGGAGGTTACAACTAGGGGAAAGTTCCACTGTTGTTGTGAGCTCTACCATTGATACTTCAGGCACTATACTTGTAGCTATTTCATTTGGCAATAATTGATCAATTATTTTAGGGGTTGCTGGAAACATACAGTCCTCATAGGTACATAGCTATAAAATAGAACTTTTTGAAACATCTTTAGCCATAATACATTCATTAGTAAGAATGCTCTTTATCACATCATCTTCCTCTTGCATCTTTAGAAAAGATTGCCTATGCAACATCATGAGATGGGCTACTGAATTCAGCTCTTCCTCCTCATCCCCTAAGTCTAGCCAAATAGGTTCTCCCAAGTCTGGC
>MU223584.1:3366002-3383763 GCA_018584345.1 Thuja plicata
TCCCAAGATTACAGGATAGCCAGCAAAGTTTACTTTAGGTGATAGGATAAGAAAATCAGCAGGATATTCCCATGAATCTAAGGTAACTATCACATCTTCTATGAGACCCTCTGGAGTAACAGTTGAAATATCAGCAAGTTGTAACACTGTGGTTGTTGTTCTTAATCCTTCTATGCTTAGCCTATGCATTTCATCTTTAGCCATCACATTTATTGCTGCTCCCAAATCAATTAGAGCATTTTTCACAGTCTATCCATTTATTATCAGGTCGACTACTGGGCTGCCAGGATCTGAATACTTTGGTATTACCACCTTTCCTAACATGATATCTGCTAATTGCCCTATAACATGTACTATTTGAGGTTATTTCTTCTCTTGTCCTGGCTTCTTAAGGCATGCTTCCTTAATAGCCTTTCCATAAAGAGGTATATCTTTGATAGCTTGGAACAGAGGGATTTGAATGTTTATATTTTTCAGCTGCTCAATAATATCAAATGTTTCTTCCTCTTAGGGTATAGGTTTTTCTTTGTTTAGCCTATGTGGAAAGGGTGGATTTGAAGTGTGGACAATAGTTTTGCTGGGTATATCAGTCGGCTAGCTGGTATTTGGCAGTGTGGCTTTTGGAAGTAGTGTTGCAGGAGTGTCTACAACTTTCATGATAATAGGATATTCAGGTGTAGGTAGGGTGGTTCCGAACCTCAAATGGATATCAGCTATCTCTAATGAATAACTAGGGCACTGTTGAGTGTCAGTAGTGTACATTTTTTGTTGCTTTTGTTTGTTGTTTGGATTTGGCTGTGGTTGAGCAGGCAATTGGGTTGGCTTTGGATTAGCATTATTTGCTATAGGAGGTGACATTATTGCAGGTGGTTGCACTGGAGGTGGTAATTGTGGATAGCCAGAATTTTGGTTAGGCCAATGTGGAGGCCCCCTCCATTGATTAGTTTGTTGCCAATTTCCTTGCGGTGGTTGCCATTGATTCTATTGATTGGGCCACTGGTTATTTTGTGGGTTTTGCCACTAGTTATTTTGTTGATTTGGCCACTGATTATTTTGCAGGTTTTTCTTTGGTTATTCTGCTGGTTTGGCCACTGAGGTTGAGAGTACTGAGAATTGTTCTGATAATTTTGATTTTGCCACTGATTATTGTTAGAATTTGAAAATTGTAGAGGATCTTGTGGCATACCTTGTCATGAAGCCCATGGTCGACATTGAGAAATGAAGAACACTTGATCATTGTCTCCTTCTATCTTCATGTAGTCAGTTGGCAAATGTTGATTTTCCAGGTTTGCTACTAGCTTACATCTATAGTCTTTCTTTTGTTTGCGGCAGTGTGGACAGTACTCAGCCAATTGTGATTCAGCTTCTGCATGCTTCTTCTTGGCAGTCATTGTGTCAAGATGTGTAGCTAGATCATTTATAATATCTTGCTTGAAATCTGTGAGCAAATTAGATATCTCCAGCTTTGAAACGCCCAAACCAATCCCTTTTGTGACTATGGGCCAGTATCCTCTACCTTTCTTCACAGTTCACCTTGAGTAGTTGAGACAGATTTTCTTGAGGTCATCCCAAGAGTTTTGGGATATGTCTCTACCAGCCATCAAGTCTAATGCTTCTAGACAGTTGTCGTTTACCCCTCTCAAGAAGACTAGTTTCTATGAATCGTCTGCCAGTACATGTTGGGGATTCTTCTGCATTGTGTACAAAAAATGTGAAACATAGTCCTCCAATGTTTCATCCTCCTTTTGAGACATCCTAAAGATATCATCTCCTTTTGGGTCACTACCTTTGCAATAATCTTTATATTTCTGCAGAAACAATGTCTGCATCTCATCCCAGGTACCTGTTGCATTGGCTCCTAAGCCCATGAACCATCGTAAGGTTGACTCTTTCAGTGTTGCAGGGAACAACTTGAGCTTATGGGCATCGATATTATAGCCAAAGCTTCAACAAAGTATGTCAAAATCAAACAAGAAAGTGTCAGGATCCTCCGTTATAAGACTATAAAACTTCAAAAGAGCAGCTGTGGGTATATTTTTGAGATTAGCATTGTTTATAAGGCTTGGGAGAGGAAATGGGAAAGTAGGTTGTGCCATCACTGGAGATATTTTATTATGGGGTTCCTATTGGAAAGGATAATTAGCTATTAGATTGTTAACAATAGGTGGATTTGGGCCAGAATTATCTAGAAAGGTGGCCAAAATTTTTGCAAAAGGTCAGAGATCGCTTATATCAAGTGGTTCTGCTCTAGAGGAAGATGCTGCAGGAAAGTCAGGACTTGCGTCTTCAAAGGGTAACTCAACTTCTTCAACTTCCTCATTCAAATTAGCAGACTCTGCTGGGAGAAATATTCCATATTCATCTCATCTCCTTTCTCTTCGATGCATGCAATTGAATTCTTCACGCTTGTGAAGCAATTTTTAGGGATACAAATCTAAAAACTAACTAGGAATTAAAAAATGACTCAAAAATGTTCCTGGCTTGACACCATCCCTGGCAGCGGCGCCAAAAATGAACCGGTTCACAATAGGTGTGGAATAATCCTGTTATGAGGTGCATTTAACTTGTCAACCCAAGGACGTATACTTGAAATGGTCAGCACGATATGTGCACTAGGTTCCTTGAGGATTCATTCTGCTTATGCTGCAGGAAGGTAAAAATGCATAAAAGAAACCCACACTAGTGCTGCAGAAAAAGAATACATTTATCTCCTTACTGAAATGAATGCAATAAATTTCAAACTCTACTTAAACATATACTTTCAACCTAGAACATCCATTATAACTATTCTTGCAGATGCTACAAGAACATTCACAAGGTACAATGCTACAAGAAGAAATTGTAACTTCTGTCTGAAATACTGGAAATACTGGAAATGTTGGAAATGCTAGAAGGAAATCTATTCTATTCTAACCTATTCCACCTCCCAAGTGGGCCCATTGGTTGGTTTCTACTAATCTATTAACATAGAACGTAAACCAAGATTTACTTCATTGTATTTCAAAAACTCATTACATAAAAACAATACATGAAACTTAAAATAGCTTGCTGTAAGATATAACAGTTTCTTCCAAAAACTTCTTTCTCTAACTTTCCTCCTTCTCTAACTTCAAACTATCAGTCCAAACCCTATAAATAAAGGATTGAACACTTATTACAAAATAGAAAACAAGCTATCTTGTTGAAAACATGTCGGAGAAGAAGATGGAAATGCAACAGCCCGCGGTGTGGGTAATAAAGCTTGGGTGACCAGTTCAACATAATAAAGTGTAGAGGGAATATAGCAACACTACATTCCCGCATCCTGAAATAATGGCTCCTCCATTGTAGCAGCTATGTTTCTTGGTGCTGTGATGATCACTCCGTCGTAGCTGGTCCTCAACAGTCTTCCTTGAATGTTGTCAACCACTCTCCAGCTGCTTCCTCTTCTGTCAAGTTAGTTGTGATGAGGAAATATTCATGCAACAAGCTTAATCAAATTAAATCTAGATATTAGAACATACATTCTGATGGTTATATGAAATACTTCACTATATGTATAATATTAGCAAAATATGTCACAAATATCTACCCATGGTTTATCAGTTCTATCTGGACTTTATCACAAATTTTAACTGGCTAGGTTCACAAATGTTTTGTCAAAAGCTAGAACAGAGTATTTAAAATTATAAAAAATAAAGGCAATAGTTTGGCCTTATCACTTACTATGCAATGCAGGCTTTGCGCAGGGAACCTTTGACTGTCTATGGTGATGGGAAACAGACCAGGAGTTTCCAATATGTCTCTGATATGGTAAGTTGAACACAGCAACAAAAAGATTTGAAGTAAAATAATAAAGTGATTTTTTTTGTCTTATATAATAGACTGTGAGCAGTTTCATTTTATTATTTCATGTCCTATATTTAACTATGCATTTCCAATCCTAAAGGTTGAAGGTCTTATAAGACTAATGGAGGGTGAGCATGTTGGTCCATTCAATCTTGGAAACCCTGGAGAATTTATGATGTTGGAATTAGCACAGGTCAGTGTTAAGTCTTATAGCTTCATTCTATTGAATCAAATGGGTTGCATGCTTAAGTGTACATGGTTTCTATACCAGATAGAGGTGGTATAATGCACCAGAAATGGCTTGGGCCTAAAATTTAAAGGGTTTGCAATTATGATTCCAAGTTTTACAACTATGGGAAAATATTTCCTACAAATTTTCATAGCATTCTGAAGTATGCGTTTCTAGAAGATTATGTTTGTCCAAGGGTTTTTGTATCCCTAAGACTAGTCAGAGGGGATGCTAAAACATGTTATGATCAGTAAATAAAAACAATTTTTCTGAATTTTAACTTTCATATTAATAATGTATTCCAGGTTGTGAAGGACACAATAGATCCCAATGCAAGGATTGAGTTCAAAGAAAAAACTCAAGATGACCCACATAAGAGGAAACCTGACATCACCAAAGAAAAAGATCTTCTCGGCTAGGAACCTAAGGTGTCACTAAGAAAGGGTCTTCCCTTAATGGTAGAGGATTTCTGTCGTCACATCTTTGGAGACCAAAAAGATGAGAGTATAAAGACGGAAAATAAACACGTCATCAAATGGATAGTCATCTTGAATAATATATGAATGCTTCAATATTAATCACCGTTTGCATGCCATGTCTAGCAGGGTAAATCTTCAAGGTTTATTAAGAGGCTTAGTTAGATTCTTATTTGTAGGTTAGGGTCATTTTATTCATTTATGGAATTTTCTAGCTCTCTGCGGCCCAGAGAATATATTTTTTCTTGCAATCGTCTATTGATCTACCTTTCAATTTATGTAATTGCATCTAGCCCTCAGGTTTATATCTGCTATCATTTTTAGTCATAACAATTGTTGTCCATGGCATTCCAAAGAACACGAGGCATTTTGTCAAACAGTTCATTGCCTTGTCTATGCTTCCACATTTTGCATACGTGTGCCAAGTCTGATGAAGGTTGTTAAAATATACAAATTGTAGGTGATAAATCAATGAAGGGCAAGGATAAAATCTCCTTAAATTGTTTTTTGGAGGCGTTGAAGTTGTTTGAGTCTTCATACATACCTGTATGTGAAGAAATGTATGTCGATGTTTGCTGGTGTGAGAGCTGTAGGATCTCATAGGAAGTTTAAAAAAAACCCTAGTTTAGGGAAATGCATATAGCTAAGAGCTTTCAAAACAAAAATTAAATGTGGGAAATGCCTCCAGCTAAGTGCCCTTACCTGTTGTGCAAAATTGCAGCACACGAACCCGCCTCCTCCCGCCAAAAGCACTTCGGCACATGAAATCGTAGCAAATGAAAATTGTGTTTAACACTTTTCTTTTCTTTTTTCTAAATAATCCCGTGTTTGTCGATATTTTGACATTTCTTCTTAAACTTAATAGATGTTGATATTTTGACATTTTCGGGAGCATAAACCAAAAAAAAAGAGTTTCACAAGCCAAATTGGCATGCCGTAAAAAATTTTGGTCTAAAATATAGGCCTAATATACTAGTGCAACAAAAAGAACAAGATGGTTAAGAATCTTAAAAATATTCTATTGGTTAATGAGGAGGAACAAGAAAAAACAAAGGAAACTGGTGAACAGGGTACCATCGGTGAAGGGCAAGATGAGAAGAAATTAGATTCTAAGGCAACTGAGTCTAATACACCTCCACCTCCTACAAAGAAACAGAGGACAGGGAGTCAAACTGCTAAGACTGATACCACACCTCTTAAGAAAGGTCAAGTAAGGACCTATAAGAGGAAGTAGCCAACAAAGAAAACAAAGCAGCAAATAGAGAAACAAACACCTACAAAGAGGAGAAAAATAATGGTCAGGACTAGAGCTGACATTGAGGATTCTAAAGAGGATGAGCCTGATGTACGTAAGAAAAGTTTTCTTACTAGAACAATTGATGAAATTAATGATTCTATTGTTGCAACTGGCACCATGTCTGATAGGAAAATTAAACAATGGGATACACTTAAGCCAGAAGACCAAAACAAGATACAAGATGCAATCATCAAGGCAATGGTAAAATTCAAATATGTACCAGCTAAATTTGTCAACCAAATACCCAAAGAGCTGGGTAATCAAATATATCAACAATGGTCATATGCTCTTCATACAGAAAGAGAAGCAAGGGAGAGGGTACTTGTCACACTTATGCCTCCTGAATCTAAGATAGAAGAAATCAAAGAAATAATGAAGAAGCACTCAAGCAAATTTGTAGCCAAGATAAGAGCTTAAAATATGTTAGAGGATAAGTTCATAGAGCTGGACACAATGACCGAGACTAAATGGAGACAACTCCTAGATCTTCCTGCAGAGTCAACAAGTCATGAGGAATAGTTACTTCTCATCGACACACCTCATAAAGAGGAGGAGAAAGACAAGGAAAGTCCTCAGCACATTGCTTTGGACAATGTTGAATATATGGAACCAAATGATTTGGACAAAGTCATGGATGATCTTGACATTTAAGACATCACACATTATGACTCTGATAAGGATCCTCAAAAAGAAGATGATGTTATGTTCATATCACTTAAGGATCAGATCAAGCAACAAAAAACGGAGACACAAGCTAATAAAGACATGGATGTTGTTGATGAGACATGGCAGGACACTTCCGTCATTGACATAATAGAACCAAACCTTGTAGAGAAAATACAAAAATATGAAGATGTCACTGATCAAAAAGACCACGCCAACGAGTAGGACACCAATCTAGATATAGCACAAACTAGCACACAAAGAAATATGCCAGTATTGATGAAGGCCATCAATATACTAGAAGGTAATGAAGGATCTACTACAGAAGATACAAGCACACCCGAGGAAAAGGGTGATGCTAAAGAAAAAAGACACCACAAATGACACAAAGGACACAACTGTAGAACAAGCTACAACTGATGATCAAAAAGATAAGTCTACGGATCAAAGTAAAGAGGAAGCACAAAAGGTAGAAGAGGACACGCAGAGAGAAAAGAGTGAAGAAGAAAAGAAAGATGAGATGGAAAAGAAAATAGAAGAAAAATCTATAGAGACATCAAAGGTTGATGGAGAGACGTCTTCACAAAACTGACAGGTGCACCCCGAGTAGAAAACACAAGAAACATCTTCAACAAAGCCTTCACTAAGAACTTCAGAGAGGATAGATGAACTAGCAATGGTAGTTCATACATCTGCGTCCACACAAAACTCAAAGAAGAAGAAGAAGAGAAAGCATAAGAATCCACTCACTCTAGATGAAATCATTGAGATTCCAGTTTGTGATCCCAGGACATTAGATCCAACTGAATTAACAAAGTATGCAAGACTTTGTGAGAGAAAAGAAATGCAAGAAAATTTGACAAAATCTACAAAAGAGGCAAAGGTACTTGAAGTAGCATGAGGAATACTTCAACAAATTGTACCTGATGTAGATGTTGATCAAACAGCCCCAATGCTTGATCAATTAGTGGTTCTCACAAATGCAATCACATCTCTATACATAGATTCTAAGAAGGCAATGGAAGATAGACTTGAACAGAAATATGAGTTTAAGCTAGCAGAAAAGATAAGCCAAGAAGTGGCATTGCAAAAGGTAAAGCTTTTAGAATTGGTTAGCACAATAGATACAATAATCTCATAAGCGATAACCTTAATATAGAATTTATGCACACTTGATCAACTCACCCAGGAGTATACCAACAAGATAGCACAAATAGATGTTGTTCTTCAAACAAGTGCACAAAGTCTCACAAATAATCAAGAGGCAATAAAATTTCACACTAAGTAGCTAAAGCAAGGATGAAAATCGAGACAAGACATTTAGATTGTAGAGACCAAGTTTAGAGATGAGGTAAATGAGCTTCAAGCACAACTCTTACCGACACTCTCACTACTGTAGAAACATATGACAGAGGCAAGAGCACTAATTGCCACCCAAAAAAAATTTGTCCTAGACAGCATTTATGATATGCATGCATGGCTAGAGCTAGAGCACATGGCATTAGAACTCTTGAAAGAAAAATGGGAGAAATTGCTCGAAGATATCAAGAAAACCCACTCACATATTCTTGACACATTGTAAGTTACACATTTTTGGCATCTTACAAGTTGTACATTTTTGTCATGAGTATCAAATAAAGGGGGAAGTGATATGTACAGTCATAGTAAAAGGAGGAAATGATGTTTACAGTCAAACATTTGAAAGAGAAAAGAATAGGTAATGTATAGTACAAAGGCAAGTATATATGTACATATACTTATACTATACTAAAGCATATAGTTAGGGGGAGTCATATAATGAAAAATATATAGACATGGTGTACATACTAAACACTTTAGTATTATGCACATATCAATTTTTTATACTAATGTCAAAGGGGGAGATTGAAGGAATTATATTTTTCCATTAGTATATACAAGAAAAAAAAAATCTACACCATCGGTTTACACTACACCAACAGACAAGGCATAGTACTACCCGATGCCAAGATTACCTGATACTGCCAAGTACAAAGCATCCTGACAAACACTATTTAGTGTTACTCGGTGACAAAAAGGATAAAGGAACCTGACGAGTAACAACAGTGCAACCCGAAGAAATAGCAAAGATAGGAACCCGACAGATGAATGGAACCCGATGATTAGTTCAATGAAGGAACACTAACAGACTTTCAGTTCAACCCGACAACCAAGAACCGACAGTTAGTTACATCCCACAAAAAGTGGATCTAAATTTCCACGTCAGATAAAACACTGAAGTTGTATATTTAGCTTCTTGATTTGTTTTAAAGCCATTATGTGTGGAGGTAGAAATTTAATTATTATTGTTTTAATCAGTCTAACTATTTTAAAACATGCAAACTAAAGGATTAAGGTCAAGTTGTAAACCTTGGATCAAGAGTTAACATTGTAATGCGTGATTCTAGAATAGGTCAAATACTTATATAAATAGATGCTCAATCTATTGTGAAAATTTTGTTTGATGATGATTGTAGCCACTAAGAGCATCTAAGGATCAGACAAGAGAATTCATGCAGAAGGATAGAAAAGGATCAAATCGGTTTCAAGAATAGAACACAGGCTACGAACGAGCAGAGAAAAGGTATTAATCAATCACTATAGGTGATATTCATATTATGAGAGCTTTAATGGATCTATGATCAGAAATTATAGATTGCATACAGTCAGGTCCAACATATTGTACTCATTCTAACAAGTGTAATACACTTAAGAAATCCTTTCAAGAAAGGTGGACCTAACAGTCCTATTGTAAATCTCTTAACTAAGTGCACACTTAAATCAGTGTTGCTAAAGCTCTTAATAGAGTAGATCTTAACAGGTCTCCACTTTAATACTCCTAATAGGGTAGATCATTAGAAGTGATCAATTTTAAGCCCTTACTGGCTCCCTTCCATTCTGCAGATAGTGAAGTTTTGTGGGTGCCATGCCCACCGCATTTTTTACTTCCTAACAGGAGTTTTCTGCGATATTATATATTGTGTTATGTGTTTATTATTTTCGTGAATGTTTCTATGAATGTTGCAAACAATTAAAGATTATGAATTAATGTTACATGCATAAGAAGAACATTAGAAATGGTCAGTAATACAGTAAAGAATGATTACTAATGATCAAAGGTGAAAAGTGTTAAAAGTTTTAGAGGTACTGATTCACCCCTCCCCTCTCAGTACTACTTCCCATTAATCCCAATAGATTTTGTTTTGCATGCTTATATTGATGTTGATTGGGCAGGAAATGTTGATAACAGAAAGAGTACAAGTGGTGGTGCATTTTTCTTGGGAAAAGATTGGTTTCTTGGTTAAGTAAGAAGCAGGATTGTATAGATCAGTCTACAATTGAATCAAAGTATGGTTTTGCTGCTATAAATTTCACACAGATTGTTTGGATGAAGTAAATGTTGAAGGACATTGGGATAACTTTTGATGAGCCAATGGTTATTCATTATGATAACACTAGCATAGTGAATATGTCAAAGAATACAAGTCTAGATTCAAAGGCTAAACATATTTCAATTAAGTATCATTTCTTGAGAGACAAGGTTGCATAGAAGGAGATTACATTGGAGTATATCAGCACAAAGGAACAAATAACAGATATATTTACAAAACCTTTGCCAAAGGATTCCTTTGAGTATCTCATAGGTATGCTTGGGGTGAGAGCCCCTCCTTGTGAGAACTAAATTGTTGTAGGAGTGCATCAGTCCAGTGGCTTTCAAAACTATATCATTTTATGGACTGATGTATGGATCTACTCCTCAAAGGAAGTGATCGCATGAGCAATATAGAACACATTTGGGTGATTATGCACCTAGTTGTTGCAAGCATGAAGATTTGGAAAAGCTACACCTTGCAAAGGAAAGATGGTCAGAATCAAAGTAATGGCACCTTTTTCCATTGATGTCAAAGGGGGAGAGATTATGTGAAGAGAGACTGTGGAAAATCCCTACTATTTCAAGGAGAGATGTGAAGAGGATATTGAGAAGATTGTATTGAGATAGGTGCTTTTTGGATTGATGAATTTTCTCATATGTTGCCATCAATGGAAAAGGGGGAGATTGTTGGAATTGGTTTCTGTTGTATTTTTTGGCATTCATGTTTTTTCACTAATGTCAACATATGTTTCTGACAAGACAGGCAGTTTGGTTATCACTAGTGCATGGATGACTGATAGAAGTGTACAGGCACTGTATGAACATTTTAGTGTATGCAAAGATGAGGATGTGTATAGGGATGAGATTTGATCTTATATTTAAGGTCTCTTGAGTTTATGTTTTTTTTTGTTTGAGTTACAATGATTTTGGTGAAGGTTATTTGTTGAACAATGGCAGAGAATTGTGACAGAGTTAGTTTTTGAGTTTTGAGGATAACTTGCATGTGAGATCGGTTCATGTTATGTGAGCTTGAAGAATGGAAGAAGACATGTTGAGGAATGTTTTTTATGATTATTAGGTTGCAAGACTCTTGGTTACGTCATTTTTGGTGTGTGCTCTGGAGAAGAACTATTTGGGGCCGACTTCAGAGATGTAGCGTGTATTATGGATGATGAGCGCGGATTACGGATCTTGGATAATATTTGATGGATTGTAATTGATTTTTACTTGTTATAGGTACCATGTGTATCTTAGCAAGGGGTTATGTTTTTATTTGTGCATTGGGGAAGTCTTAATTAGCCGACCTAATTGCTTATTGTAAACCTGTATAAAATAAATTTGTTTTCTTTTGTGGAGTGTATGATAAGACAATGAAGTGTGGAAGTTGTGAGCTTGTATCTGCAAAGTCTGTTGGATGTAGAGAAGTGGTTGTGATTGAAGAACTTCATTGGAACTATTTTAGCAAAGTTTCTTCTATCAGTCAGTTCATTGAATTGTATATCTTATATACATTTGTATTTCAGACAGCATATCCTGAGGGTGGATTTAACCTTCTTTAGCCTGTGAGCCTGGGCAATGAGCCTATTGTTTCTCTTGACTCCTAATAGGGTTTTTCCTTTAATAGTTATTGTGTACTATATGTAATAATCAGATCCTAATAGGGATAAGTCTCCTTACATGGATACTATAATTTCAATGCATTATTTGTGGGTGCTAATTCCCATCGGGGCTTTCTCTTAATAGGGTTTCCTCGATAACAAATGGTTGTGTTATGGTGTTGTTGTTAATGTGTTTAGAATTACATTTATCTTTTGTTTAAAGTTAAAATTTATATTATCTACACAACTGATTCTAAGGAACTAAATAGGTTTTTAGAAACAAAATGAATGAAGAAGGAATGGTTGTAAGGAATAAGACAAGACTGGTTTGAAGCAAAAACTTTAGTGGCGATTATTCACCAATTGGTGAATTTCGCATGTCGGCGAGTGGGGAATTGGCAATTTTTTTTCATAAATTAGATTCATCCTATCGCCTGAAAATTATTAATATTGGGTCCAATGCCTGGGCCCATCGCCCATCGCTTTATTTAATTTTCTACTTTTCTTACACATTATCGCCAATGGAATCTAATTTTTGGTCCCCATTTATTTTAAAAATTTGCCTATAATTTATATGCGGCCCAAATGGACAGCCTATATTTTCCAATAGTTTTATACATATATATTTATAGGCGGCCCCAAATTCGCCTGGAATTTTGCGGACGTGTGTCTCAACCCGACCCAAATTCGCCAACTTTATTAATCATACCTTCGTATTAGACAACCCATAATCGCCTCGCAAATAAAAAAAGACGTGTTAAAATTACGTGGGCTTCACCAAATTTGTATAGCTTGACCTAATACCTCCCGCCGAATTCGCCAAATAAGGATAGTATCAAAACATTTGATTGATAGAAAAGTTTCTGACTATTGAGTGCAACTGCATACTGCATTGGTGAGTAGTGACTGCAATTTAATTTGAGGCAAAGGTAAGTGATACTTATTCTGTGACTGTAATTTTGAGTTCATTATTATTTAGTGGTAACTATTTAGCGAACACTGGTGACCAGGGAGACCTCATACATGATTTTAGGGAAAATAAATCCAGAATCATATTTATATATATTATGGTCTATTGTCACTTCTTCAAAAATTTAACATTTTTTTTGCAGTGGAAGTCGTTGGAGAATGGAGATGTCGAACAAAAATAAGGGTAACAAGAATAAGGCTAAGGCTCCTACAAGTGGGGAAAGCCAAGAGAGGCTAGCAAAACATAGAACCTTATCATAGTACTTTGGTCATGGTGTTGGAAATGTTTCTGTCCAAAATTGGGAAGTTGCTTCATCACAAGTAGATTTTGAAGATTCACAACCTGAAACTACACGACATATTGAAGAAGTAGGTGAACATGATATCTCAGATCACGATGAACTTGAAGAGGATTTTCAATTAAATACCTAGAGTAGCCATAATGATATAATCGACTTGGATGAGACTGAGAATGTCGGAGATGATGATGGTGCAAGGAAAAAGAAAAGAAAAAATAATTCAAAAAATGATCGGAAGTGGGAGTAGTCGAGGAATTTTCAAATAGAATGGGTGTCAAAGTATCCATTCATTAAACCAGTGGACAATACAATTGAAGGTCAGCCTTCGGTAGATTGCAGATGTAAGATTTACACCAAGATAAATAAGAAGGAAAAGAGGTTGCAGTTAAAAATTGACACCATAGAGAAGCATATGGGTAAAGTTTACAAAAAGAAAACCATAGATGGAGTTGAAAAATCAGTGATAAGATGGAAAACAAAGGATGAATCTCTGCATGTTAGGAATGCAAAATTACATGAATTTCAGCTAAAAATACAGATGAAGCCTGCTCAAGTTAAAGGCTCTATTGAAGTTTGTTTTGGAAAAGCATTGGAAGTAGAACTAATGGGAAAAGTTGTTCAATTAAATGTTGTTTTTAATATTTTGAGCAGAGGGCGTCCTATGATAGACTACCCATCATTGAGTGCTTTATTACACTTTCTAAAAGTTCCTAACTATCCTAATAGTCACTAGTCAATAAATAGTGGATGGGAATGGGCAAGTTGTCTTGTCGATGTTGAAAAAGAGGATCTAAAGGCAAAAATTAAAGATTCAAATTTTATTGCATTGTCTTTAGATGAGGTTACAACAGTAGATAATACTTCGTGAGTATGCATGCATGTTTATACTATACACAATTTTGTCTGCCAACCTCATCTACTAACTGTTGCTAAAATTAAGGATAATACGACAGCTAAAAATCTATTTGAACTAGTAAAGAGATCTCTAATTGAATATGGAGGTATAAATGACATGACGATTGCCAATAAGTTGGTGTGTGTTGGAGAGGATGGAGCTTCAGTATGAAAGGCCACAGGGGCGGTCTTTGCACAAAGACACAATCTTCTTGTGTGCCCTACGTTACTCCCATTCACTGCATGGTCCACAGAATGAATCTAGCTTTTGGAATTGTTAGCAAGCATGGTCTAGTACAAAAAATTGAAGTTTTAATCAAAGAGCTCTACCAATACTTATGTTGAAGTCTAAAATGATTGAGAGAATTTCAACACTTTGCCGAAGGACTAATCGATGGGAACAAGCTTCTGAAGGATAATGATACTAGATGGATCTCTTTGGATGGACCAACGCATCGAGTATTTTCTTAATATCAATCGTTGCTTGGTCTAATGAACTCAAGTCATGAAGAAGCAGGGCTACCCAAATTTCCTGAGCTGCTACGAAGGTTAACTAATGTAGAGACACTCTTAACGTTAGCAGGTCTTCTCCCCCTACTGGAGGAAATGAGAAATATAATGAAAAGGGCCCAGCAAAGAGCAATGTATATTGCAAAATATGTTGCGCTTCATAAATTAACATGCATGACACTAGATAATCTCTATCGATCATGTGATGATGTAAATTTTCCAGCTAGCTTAAAATCATAGATTTGGACAATCGTGACAACTTTTTAAAGATCAGTGTAAATGGGGAGTTATGTGCAGAAGTACACAGAGTTGAGATACCAATGTACTACTATGCCAGGGTTGAGTCTGAGGAACCAGGAAGGAAGAGCAAGAAGCAAGTATCAAGTGTTAAAAGGGAAGACTTTACCAAGATCATTGAGTCTGTAACTACTTCTATGAAGCACATTGCCTATGATATTTCCTCAGAGATTAGAGTAAGATTCCCTCCATTCAAACTACTTGAATCCATGTCTATTGTGTTTCCTTGATATTGGAGTATGAACGATTCGAAGGATTATTGAAATAAGCTACTAACTTTGATAGATCATTTTTGCAAAACCAAAGAGTTAAATGGAGTAACTCTAAATGGAATTTTAGATGAATCTTGTTTGAGAGAACAATTAGGTCATTTTTCACAGACAATGAGGGAACAATATAATATTATGGAGAACCCCCATGAAGATGGATCGGTAACAAGGCTTTGGAAATATCTAGCTGAGAGTGAAATGTTGATTGATTCAATATCAAAAATTTTCAAGATTGTTGATCTATGTCTAACCATGATATTGGGGTCGATGAAGGATGAGAGAGTTTTCAGTGCTTTGGGGTTCCTAAATTCAAAACTAAGAAACAAACTAGACAAGAATTTGGAAAATTGCTTGAGGCTCTATACATCCAGGTATGAAGTTCATACTTTTCCTTACGACAGCGCACTGAAATTATGGAGGAATAAATGTGATAGAAGAGGGTTGGGAAACATTTCAAACTAAAGTGGGAGTGCCAAAGACAATGATGTGACTGTCATTGACTCATGTATTGGTACCGGTAATGCTAGTGTTGAAATTGAGTTAAGTGGAGGTATGCAAAGTGCAGAAAACATATCGAAGAACCAAGGAGGCTATGAAGTTGACGACGATGAATCCGAGGATCCTGATAATGAGATGATGTGACAACTTGAACCTTTGTAGAAGTAGAAGGTCCTAGGTATTTATTTAAAAAAATTGTAGTCTACTGTCAGTTTCTGTATCTCATCATCAATCATCAATCATGCATAATATCATATTCATATGTCAAAATTCAAAAACATGAATGTGGTTGATAATCTCATGAATTCTACAATTAATAATGGTTTTCTTTTGCATTATTCAGCTCATATGGTACAATTCTTAAAGATTTTTTTATTTTTTTGAAAACATAGAAATTCATATGATACAATTCTTAGAAATAGAGATTCTCATTAATTTATTTACAAATATGAGACAATGTAACAATTCATTCATTAATAGTAGTAAGAAGTAGAACACAACTCTATGTGATTCTATTTGCAAAATTGAATTGACAATGAATTATGACTCAAGAGTCAATACCCAATTTCAATTTCATTACCCTTAGCAAATGACCCTGAATTCCATTTTATAGAAATGAGGGAGCAACAATAGCTTCAGGTCAATTTGCCTAATATGAAGTATCAAAATCAAAATCAGTAAGAGTCAACACCAGTGCACCATCTCTAAAACTATACATTTCTGCATTTGACAGGCTGGTTTAGTAAATTAGCAATAGCATTATAGCATCTGCTACATTGATCATGTTAAAAAAACAAAGTTCAAACTTGTTACTTTTAAATCAATTCAAGCCAATAGATAAATAATATAGAGATGATTGAAACTGAAAGTACTTTCACATACTATTTTTGATTAGATGATTATGCCAATTTGTTTAATAAGCTCCATTCTGCATCATTTGGAAGGTTAATATTTGTCAAGTTATAGTAGATGACCTGCAACCTCGTCAGCCATTCATACTTGTTAGACTGACTTGAAAGCAATGATCCTTCCAATACTGCATTGAAATTTGTCAATGGTTTGATGTAGTTTGTAATGCCTTCATGAGTTGTTTCCTGAGGAAGCTTGCCTAAATCAGTCCTCGTTGTCTCCTCCAACCTTTTTTTGTAAGCTTCTCTTCCAACAAAATTCGTTAATGAGTTACTAGGACCAGGATTTGGAAAACCATGACCTATCATTTTGGTTATTGTTTGATTCATCTTGGCGAGCTTTATCTCAAATAAGGAAAGAGTTTTCTCTACTTCCTTTAGTTTCTATTGATGTGTATAGCTTCAGTTGGTACAAATAAATAAATAAATAAAAGAACAATATATATATAATGATTGTTTTAATTATGCATATATAAATATATATAATAATAATGTACATTATTATTATTATATATAGTTATATTATATATATAAAGTTAAAGTAATTCAAATATTATCATATATATATCAAGCAAACTAATCAAATGTTGTCTTAATTAAAACACCGACTATAAGCAGCAGTTTAGTAAGTGTCTTTGAAGATTGACTTTAAAATGTCGATAGACATGCAAGATAATGTAAAGAGTCACATCCACGATGGACGTGACTCCTCATGGAGTCATGTCCATCTTGGACGTGACTCTCCAAACTAGATTACAACATATAAATGCCGACTTCTGCAATCTGGAAATGACACATAATTCGAACAGTCTCAGTTTACAGATAATTACGCAGTCTCCTCTCAAGCATTATAAATTCAGATTTAATATATTTCAATATATATATTGTTACATATAATATATATACATTGATTATTAAATTATATATATAATAGTTAAGATTATATATATATCAAAATTTGAAAGTGAATCTAAAACATATTATCTGATCTAAACTTAACATGGTATCAGAGCAGGCATAAATAAAAGATCCAGATCAGATTTATAAAAGACTTCATATATACATCAGAGGACTTCGTATATACACTATATTCAAAATGGTGACTGGATTGAGATTAGAAGATCATCTTGAAGGAGCATCAAACTATGTGGCATGGAAATTACGCATGATGCTCACACTAAAAGAGAACGACCTAACATCAGTAGTGGAAAAGTCTGAGCCTGAACAAAGTGGAAAAGATGAGTAGATTGAATGGGATAAGGATAACACAAAAGCAATGAAATTTCTAGTAGATGGAGTTAAAGATCATATAGTGCCTATAATAATAAAGTTAGAAACTGCATATGAAATGCTTAAAGCACTAAAAGAGATGTATGAAATCAACAATACAAGCAGAGCACTTACCCTCAAGAATCAACTCCATCAAATAAAAAGGAAACAAGGAGAGACCATCACCTTCTACTTCATGAGAATTACAGATTTAAGAAATCAACTCTCTACTATCGTTTACTCTTTTGACAGTAAAGAATTAACCATGATTGCACTTAATGGACTTCCTTTTTCATGGGAATCTTTCATTCAAGGAATAAGTGCTCGAACCAAAATTCCAAAATTTGATCGATTAAAATCAGATTG
>MU223584.1:3387915-3400621 GCA_018584345.1 Thuja plicata
ATGGTGAGTATCATGGACTTGATACTTGGAGACCATTACTCATGATAATCATTCTGAGCACTTGGTGAATATCTTGTGAGTTGATATTTGGAGACCATTGCTCTGAACACTTGGTGAGTATCATGGAATTGATACTTGTAGACCATTGTTCTAGATATCAGTAAAATGATATAAATCATGAATGATTATTTATACTCACATATCACCTTCTGATAATATATTTATCCTCCCTAGCTAAAAGGGAGTGTTGATGTGTATAGCTTCAGTCGGTACAAATAAATAAATAAATAAAAGAACAATATATATATAATGATTGTTTTAATTATGCATATATAACTATATATATATATATATTTATAATAATAATGTACATTATTATTATTATATATAGTTATATTATATATATAAAGTTAAAGTAATTCAAATATTATCATATATATATCGAGCAAACTAATCAAATGTTGTCTTAATTAAAACACCGACTATAAGCAGCAGTTTATTAAGTGTCTTTGAAGATCGACTTTAAAATGTCGATAGACATGCAAGATAATGTAAAGAGTCACATCCACGATGGACGTGACTCCTCATGGAGTCATGTCCATCTTGGACGTGACTCTCCAAACTAGATTACAACATATAAATGTCAACTGCTGCAATCTGGAAATGACACATAATTCGAACAGTCTCAGTTTACAGATAATTACGCAGTCTCCTCTCAAGCATTATAAATTTAGATTTAATATATTTCAATATATATATTGTTACATATAATATATATACATTGATTATTAAATTATATATATAATAGTTAAGATTATATATATATCAAAATTTGAAAGTGAATCTAAAACATATTATCTGATCTAAACTTAACAGTTTCTGACATTTTTGTAAGACAGAGATTGCTTTTATTGATGCAAGAGCGCGGTTATGAATTCTCTTTCTTTCCAAATGCCTTTCATTGGTTGTGTTGATTTTATTCAAAATTTGTTTTGCAGTTTTCTCTCTCTGACAAAAAAATTGGTTATTGTCAATGTGCTTTTTGAGCTTCCCAAAAACAACTCTAAGACTTTCATTCAATTCAAACCTATCACTAGTCACCTTTATTTTCCCCCAAAGGTCTCTTTTAATTTGCTTGACTGTATTTTTCATTTGGTCATTCAAGTTGTTTTCGTAAGTTTTAATTTTCTTATTTCCCTTCTTTATCTCTTCTCTCAATTCTGACAACTGGTGTTCACTCTATTTTTTATTTTCTCCGCTTCCTCTTCCCACTAGTTTTATTTCTCTTCCTACTATTTTTCTTTTACCCTCTCATCCTCCAATTCTTTCTTTAATTTATTATTTACTTGTGCCGCATTCTCCATGCTTTTGTATAAATTTACTGAAGAGGCTTTTTCATCCTCAAGATTTTTATTGCTCTCTTCCAATTTTTCCCTCACAAATTTCAGTTCTACCTCCATATGTTCTTGCTAAACAATTGCTTCTTTAGAGGATGATTTTTTTATCCTTTTCTCTAATTATTTCCACCTGTTATCTGCTGCTTTCTCCTTTGCATTTTTATTTGCCAGGTCTACCTGTAAATTTTCTATTCTTCCCTGAAGCTTTCCATTCTCTCTCTCGACCAACTTCATCACTGAACTGTAGACAACTTGGTTGGTCATTTTTGACACAATTATCTTGTCCACATTTTTAATTTTTGATAAATCCATTTGGAGGGTGCTAACTTTAAATTCAAATGGATCTATCTGACTCTCTGGTGGATTGTTATCTCTAGCTGGGGGCATAACAACCATGAACTCCATCATTTCTTTCTTTGGGTCATATGTGGGAAATAACCTATTCGATGCAGGTTCTGCATCATGAGCTACAGCAACTGTATCCCTCTTCAATGTCTTAGAATTTTGTCTATTCCTATTTTTTGTTTGTTCAAAGTTAGTTACAAAATCATTCTAACAAAAAATCAGGGTTTTCTGACACAATTGAATGTTTGAAAGGTGAAATAAAACTTGCAGCTATGTATGAGCTTCCACCTGTGGTTCTAATGATTGCACCATGAGGATTAGTAGAAGTAACATCCTGACCCATTACAAGTGGAGTATTTGGACTGTTCGGAGGGTTTTGTCCTGAAGGTGTGGCAATTGTTGGACTCACAGTCACAGACACCATTGGCATTGTTGTCATAACCTTTTGCTTCTTTACACTGCCTTGATCTCTGGGATCCACTGATTCTATGTCCAATTGTAATGTCCTTTTTGGACCACTAGTACTACCCATGTCATCCCCACCAGTGGTAGTGGCACTTGATTCAGATTGAATCTGAGTGCTTGGCAAAGGTGGAACTGGATTTGAAGTTGGAACAAATGAAGGTGCAAGGGTATGAGACTAAGTAGTACCTTTTTCTGATGAACTTTCAATTACTGGTCCCCTACCATGTTTTGGTGGAGTGGGTGTGGAAAATGGATACCAATTCCCTTCTCATGTGGGACCCAAACCACCCCTACCTGGAAAACCCATTTTTTCTACCATCTCTGCCCCTTTGCCATATTTTTCTTTTGTGGACGCACTGACTCCAATAGCAATTGTCACAGAATCTCACCCATCAAAATCAGTATCTCGATCATCATAATTACTAGGATGTGCTTGACCAGGATGCTCTGCATTCCACAAATCACTAAATATTTCATCCTTGTCTGCATCATAAAGATCTGCAGAGGTCTTTGGCTCGCCGAGATTCTTCCTCATTTACCAAAAATATTTAATTTTGGTTGCAATCCAATTATCATCTTTACATTGAAGCGTTATGTTGTTTGAAATAGCTTTTGTAGATGGTTGAGCAGCTTGCTTGTAGAAATTGTAGGATGTCTTTTTCTGCACTTTTACTTTCTGCTTGTGCAATGAAATAATTTGTGATGACAATTCCTATAATAAAATATTATTTTTAGCAGCGTATTTCTCCATCTCTTTTTTGACCTCATCCCAGGACTCCATGTTTTTAATTTTTTCTATCAATGGCATACTTTCATGTTGATATTTTCTTGCGGAGCTCCTATTCGCTCTAAGCTTTGATCCAATTATGTTTAGTGGACCATATTGTCAGTTATTGTCAACAGAAAAGCAAAAAATTGGAAAAAAAAGCCTCTGCATCTTTGAATCCTCTTCTCTCAAATGTGAACCCTCCCAATGAGAAAGGCAAGGAAGGAAATATCATTTTCTTTTGCTGACCATTAAATATTACATATGTGCTCTCCATATGCGAAACATATTCCAATGCAAATACTCTCTATGTAAAATGTATTGGAAGTTTGTAGGGTTCTACCACTGAACCGTAAAACCTTAACATGGTGTAGTCTTTCATGAAGTACCAGTTAGCCAATTGTATTTGACTACTGAGTTGAATGCAATCTCTACAAGACATGCAATCTAGGTAACGGAGTGCCTGTAATTTTATGATACATTGGTGTCAAAAAGAAGTCTACAAAATTGTTATTTTTCCTTCTGTTATCACTCATCCTTATCTGAGGTTTCCATTCATATATTGCATTTTGGACCTGACTTTGAAGCTTGTTTGTCTGAAATACTACACGATACTTTGCTAAAAGAAGATACCACAAGTAGGTTGTGAACCTAAATGTCTTCTGTGAACCTCTTTTAATCATTAGCAATTGTTTTTGCATGCAATGAACAGTGTGCTCAATAAAATTCTAATTTACTGGTTCTTTTTCACAACGAATATGAAAAATCATTTCAAGAATGTTGGCACCCACTTCTTTGTTACTATCCAAACCCAAACAAAATGCTAGTGAGGAAATACTATCCTAAACCCATTGCACAAAAATATCATAATCATCAGGAGGCTTATGATCTGGATCCAAACTAGAACTACTTGTTATTCTTCTGATATATAAATCTTTCTGTTTTGCATCTATTTTTTCATAAGTCTCTATCAGCTTTCCCAGGTCAATGTGCACGTTTGTTTTTTGTGCTTAAAACCCTAGGTCCAACATACTAGCAAATTCAGTCTCTGTTATCGACAAAATTTCCTCCTGAGAATTTTTGTTAACAATTGCTTTTCTATTTTCATCATAATTTTGAGTGCAGAGCATGACAATTTTTGGACAAGGGAATACTTGAGGTAATGCCATGTGTGCTGACCCAACAACCCATGGTGCAATTTTATTTGTCTTTGCCTTTAACGTGTTGTTAAATGGACAAAAATTTGAATCCTTGATTGGATCTTTCCACTTATTTTCAAGTGCAAATCTAATTTCCATGATTCCCTTATTTCCATGGATAACAAGATCAAAAATATCATGGAATTCATCAGTGAAACCTGGTGTTTTAACCAATTTGTGGAAGTCTATTATCTTTGTTTCCTTTCTTTTCCCTTTACTCATACTCTTGGTATTTGTTTTTCCCATCGTGGACCGTGGTATACTAGTATTACTATTTACTTGTACAAAAATTCAAAAAATTCTACACAGGTGATAGCTGCAATTTACAGGCATGTTTGAAAATTCAACCCTAATTCTACAACTACAATATAAACAGTAAACCTCTAGATTTGAAAAATTTAAAGGGCGGGACGTGGGTGTTCAGGATTTTACCCAGAAATTCAATTTGCATAGACTGTGAGTGGGCAGAGAGCTGAGAGACTCTGTTACATTCCTCAATCCTCAACCTAGAAGCTGTAACCCCTTTCTAAATCTCCAATACAGCATACTAGTAAGAACTAAAAATATAAAAACTTAGGTTAAAATTGTACAATAGTAGTGAGTAGTATTGAATCGTCAGTCATGACTCGTCACTTGTGTTAAATTTTACTGTCACTCATGTTAACTTTTATTGATTCTCCAGATATCTGAGGTCACTAGGACATGTGTCACTTAATTGTTTGGTCTACGGTCAAATTGAGCTTATTACTTATTAAATTTTAAGTTTCTCTTTTACTCCAATTATGATTTTAATTAAACTTAGCTTAGTGTACCCATGTCATGATTCTGGAATAGGTTTGCAAAAATGGGGTTCTTTTCCCTTTCAGCCTGAAATACACCACACGTCGTTGATCTGTGCTCATCCAACTGTCATTGGTTTCTTTTAATCTTCCTTTATCTTTCAGTCTTTCAGTCGTCACTCGTCATCGAATGACACCGATTGAATGAGTGTACATGTGTCTTTATTTCAGAATAAGATTGCAAAAATAGGATTTATTCTCCCTTTCAGCCTAAAATATAACGTACATCGTTGATCTCTTCTCATCCAACGGTTAGTGGCAGTCACCATCATTTTTAATTGTGGTGGGTCCCATTTATTTACTTTGAATTATATTTATCGGATGACACTGATTGTGTGAGTGGTCATGTGTCGTCTAATTGAATGAGTGTACATGTGTCGTGATTTTGGAATAGGATTACAAAAATGGGATTTCTTTCCCTTTCGGCCTGACATACACTGTACGTCGTTGATCTCTTCTCATCCAACGGTCGCTGGCAGTCACTATCATGTGTGGTGGGTCCCATTTATTTACTTTGAATTATATTTATCGGATGACACCGATTGTGTGAGTGGTCATGTGTCATGACGTCGTCCGATTGAATAAGTGTACACGTGTCGTGATTTTAGAATAGGATTGCAGAAATGGGATTTATTTTCCCTTTCATCCTGAAATACATCGTACGTCATTGATCTCTGCTCATCCAATGGTCATTGGCAGTCACTATCATGTGTGGCAGGTCCCATTTATTTACTTTGAATTATATTTATCAGATCATGTGTGGCGAGTCCCATTTATTTACTTTGAACTATATTTATTGCATGACACTGATTGTGTGAGTGGTCACGTGTCATGATTTCAGAATAGGATTGCAAAAATGGGATTTATTTTCCCTTTCAGCCCGAAATACACCATACTTGTTGATATCTGCTCATACAACGGTCGCCAGAAATACAGTTACACATAACACCATATGCCAAAAATTTATTAAATTTAAATAAGATTAAATATTGAAACTGTCTAATATAAAAATAACTAATTAAAATATTGCAATCACAAATAATTGTCTAATTATTTATTAATTTATTACTAACCATAATTTATAAAATGCTTTAAAATTTTACAATTCCACATTCATTGTCGCACACATGACACGTAATGATAATTACATTTGTCATTGACATGGAAAAATTAAGTTAATACTCTTAAGTAAATCACAGACATACATTAAACATTGTTACATTTTTTTGGTTCATATTATATGATATCACAAATTCACACATCGATTTGGCAATGTGAATGGGCATATAATTTATTATTTATTATTTATCAAAAGTAAAGTCTTTATATTTCTTTACAAAATTGCAATTAAACAATATTAAGTCTTCAGATTTATTTACAAAATTGTAATTAAACAATATTACACAAACAATATATTATCTCACACACTGATACGTGTCTCGTTTCCAGAGGAAGATAGAAAAATTACAATAATTATTAAGAGTCGAAAAGAAAAAATTTCATTAATTATTTTGAAAATTTACATCACTAATATTATAATATACTTTATAATTATAGAGTTTAACTTTAGACTATAGTTGCACCGTAAACCCCTACAAAATGGGAAGTATGTTTACCCACAAAATGGGAAGTATCCAAACAGTTACATAATTTGTTTTCACAAGGGCACTGGTTGATCATATAAGAAAAAAAAATACGAAATGCGGAAACCCATTTCAAGAACATAAACACTAAGGGTCTTCATCTACATCCCTATTTGAGAATAATTGTCGGTTGAGGATAATCTCCCCGAATTCATCGAGACAGTTGTAGTCCGTCTCCTCAAAGTCATCGAGGTGAAACCACTTCTACAGGAATTCCCTCCCCAACCGCACCTACTTCTGATGTCGTGTTAGTTGTCTTTCATTAAGGTTTAGTAGGAAGGGTTTCCTTTCCACATTGCTGCCCCGTTGGATAAGCTTTTCAATTTCATCAGCCCAAGGGATACCCAACCTCGGTTCTGCGAAGACAATGAATTGGACATTGTCCACCAGAAATTGATCCTTAAAAACATTCCACAGCAGCATAAGCATGTCTACCTTCTCTCCTTCGAGGTCGAGAAGAGACGCCAGGAAGCGAGACGTAATGTTCGTGCTGACGCGGTATCTCTTCTCGTTGTGAATTAACTCATGACCGAGCACCATCAACACAACATTGTTAATGAAAGAGCCCACTTCCTTGCAAACGGAAGTGAGTACTTCGTCTGGTATCTGGCCCAAAAAGGGATTTTGTTTATCAATGGATGTAGTTCTCAACCTAATTGGTGTGTCCATCTCTGCCTAAACTAAAAACCTAATTCTTCAAACTACACAGAAAATTGAAATTTGAGGGCCGAGGCTAAAAGGAAAAAGCAAATTGAAATTGATGAAGAAGCAAGCAAGAATGTCTATTAATATCCCTGCTCCATATCTTCCAAATCTTTAGGTAAATCATTCCCATTAATGCAGGAGTGTGGGAAATTACTAATATAGTCAGTGGTCACTACACTAATAACTACAGTTTGTACTAGTACAATTTTGGAAACCGTCCGAATTGTTTGATGGCTAAAGAATGTCACTGTCACTCTGAAAAGACATTCATTTCGAGAAATTGTGCCTAAGATAAAACTCTAGCCATTGATCTACATCAATCAAGGGTCTTGATTAATACATTTACAATTTAGGGTTCTAAACAAACAGGTTTAAGGTACGAGTCGATGGTATCAATGCTCATAGTTGATAGTACAATGTGCATACCACGTGCAGTTGCCAAATGTACATACCACTTGCAATTGCCAGTGGCGGCGGACAACTCTGCTACCAAAGAGGTGATATTAACTCAACGTGACTGGGAGTCCATAAATTATAATTATTAGATGTTTTATGAATTGCTATTTGGCATTTTCTAATTTTAGATTTTAGTTTTACTTTAAAGTTTAAAGAATAACTACTTTAAAATTTCACAATTCGGCGGTCGCATAGTCACACATGTGACATGATACATGCAAAATTTATGTAATATTACTGTTAAATAAATAACATATTGTCATACATTAACAATTTAACATTTGTTTGGTTCATTTTCAATTTCACAAATTATAAAATCACATATGTCATGACTCACACATACATATTTTACAATTAAATCCATAAAAACAAATTGAAATGAAGTTGCAAACTTTTCATTAATATTTTCTATAAATTTACAATATTCAGAATTTCAGACTTGGAGACTTTCACTTGAAGTCCATACAAAACTTTAAAGACAAAACCTACTATAGTGAAAATTTCAAAATTTTCAGGCGGAGGCCATAGGGACACAACACTAAGGATTTTCCCCTCCGTCTAAGTAGAACTTTTCAGAGACAACAAGCTCTGTGAATTCATACAACCATCCATAGTCCACCAAGTCATCCAACAGAAACCATTTGTGAAGAAAATCCCTACCAATCTGCGCCCATTTCCTATAGCGCGTCAATTGTTGAACATCTAGGTTCAAAAGAAAAGGTTGAATGGCCACATCTTCGTTTGACTCAAAAAGCTTGCGTAAATCACTTGTCCAAGGGTTCCCCACCCCTAATTTTGCAAAAATAGCAACCTCAACAACATCACCCAGGAGTTCATGTTTGAATAGCTTCCTTAACAGAAGGAGCATATCCACCTTCTCTCCCCTAAGGTCCAAAAGAGATGCCAAAAAATAGGACGTAATGTCCGTGTTAACTCGGCACCTATTGACATTTTCCAAAAATTCACAACCCAGCACCATCCTCACAGCCTCATTTGTTAAGGCTCCAAACTCCTTGCAAACTGATTCAAGGGTTTGGTTTGAGACCGGGCCCAAAAAGGCCTTATGTTCCTCCGTAGACATGCTTATCAAACGGATAGGAGTGTCCATCTTCAAAAACAACTACCACAATATTTGAAATTATACTAATACAACCTAAAAACCTAAACCAGAGGCAATCTTTCAAGCACTAGCAAAGGCAGACCCAAACCAAAGGAGAATTGAAGAAGAAGGAAGCGCAGATCATCTATAAATAGCCCTTAATTCTTCCTCTAACCTAATTAATTCATTTGTCCTTCAAAAATTTTTAAATCTTTCATATTAAAAGCACAGTCGTTCATATTAAAAGCACGACTGTGTGAAATTAGAAATAGCCAGATTTAGTGCAAGTGATAAAACATTTCTTTTGTTAACGACAATTGTGATACATTATCAACTGTCCACCTAAACAGATGTAAGACTTGATACGTGTAAATAATGATGTCATTACGTGATGTTGCATTAATTAGATAATAGTTATGGTGCAGATTAATTTGATACGTGTCATCATTCTGGTGAATTCCTGGAGAACTCTGTTTCCTTCAAGAAATTGGGCCGAAATTAAATTTCAGCCATTGATCTAGGATCATCAAACGGTCTAAAATAGACATTTAACATTATAAAATGATGGATGTTACTGTTAGGTTATGTTTCGATGTAACTTTTTGTGCTTATGGATACCAACATGTGTTTAATTTGCAAACAATTTTTAGTTGGTGTTGGCCCACATGACGCATTGACAAGTCCCATCTTTTGAAAATCGCCAATAAAATATTTATGTTTTCCATACTTAACGATAGATTAGCCAAAAATATAAAAAAAATTTCAAAAGGCACATAAAATTCATCAGCACAAATATTTTTTTCCCTTCAACAAAAAATTATTCGCCTCATATATTATAATGTATTTACTTTAATAGAAAAAAAATTGCCTCACACAATTTATATTTTCCCCCACATTAATGTATTATTCGCCAGGATTTTATGGAATTTTCATTGGGCAGGGGAAAAATCGTCTTTGCCTTTATATTATTTTCCTAATTTGGCAAAAAAAATTGCCATCATCAAAAAAAAATTTCCCCTAAATTAATGTACGATTCGCCAGGATTTTACACTTTTTCCTAGGAGGGGGTTTCTTAAAGTTATCCCTGCTGGTTTGTAAAGGCTACTCGCAACAAGAAGGCAGACTTTGAAGAAACATTTTCTCATGTTGCCAGGCTTGAGGCAGTAAGATTATTTATTGCTTATGTTGCACACAAAAACTTTAAAGTATAACAGATGGATGTGAAATCTACATTTTTGAATGGAGAGGAAGTATATATTGAACAGCCTGATGGATTTTCTCTGACAGATGATGAGGACACGGTTTGCAAATTGAAGAAGGCTTTGTATGGACTGAAACAAGCACCTAGAGTATGGTATGCTACATTGGACAGTTATTTACTTCATCTTGGTTTCAGAAAAGGTAATGCAGACAGTAATTTGTACTTAAGAACTAGTGAAGATGGAATTTTAATAGTTGAAGTTTTTGTAGATGATATCATTTTTGGAGGTAACAATGAAATGAGTAAAAATTTCTCTAAGGAAATAGAAAATGAGTTTGAGATGTCGATGATTGGTGAGATGAAATTTTTCCTTGTACTGCAAATCAATCAAAACAAGAATGATATTTTTATTTCTCAGACCAAGTATCTTAAGGAAATGTTGAAAAAGTGTTGAATGGAAGATTATAAATTTGTTGGAACACCTATGGTTACTGGTCACAAGCAATGAATCTCAGTGTTTTTCAGACAAAGTACAGATCTATGATGGGAAGCTTACAATATCTGACTCACACTAGACCAGATATTGCTAATGCAGTTGAAATTGTGGCAAGATATCAAGCAGATCCTAAAGAGACTCACCTTGCTGCTATTAAAAGAATATTTAGATATCTGAAAGGAACACTAGATTATGGACTATGGTATAAAAATCTAATGATTTTGTTTCGCATGCTTATACTGATGTTGATTGGGCAGGAAATGTTGATGACAAAAAGAGTACAAGTGGTGGTGCATTTTTTCTTGGAAAAAGATTGGTTTCTTGGTTAAGAAGCAGGATTGTATAACTCAGTCTACAATTGAATCAGAGTATGTTGTTGTTGCTATAAATTGCACATAGATTTTTTGGATGAAGAAAATGTTGAAGGACATTGGGACATTTTTTTATGAGTCGGTGGTTATTCATTGTTATAACACTAGCATGGTGAATATGTCAAAGAATAGAGTTGTGCATTCAAAGACTAAACATATTTCAATTAAGTATCATTTCTTGAGAGACAAGGTTGCAGAGAAGGAGATTAGATTGGAGTATATCAGCACAAAGGAACAAATAACAGATATATTTACAAAACCTTTGCCAAAGGATGCCTTTGAGTATCTCATAGGTATGCTTGGGGTGAGAGCCCCTCCTTGCGAGAACTAAATTGATGCAAAAATGCATCAGTCCAATGGTTTTCAAAACTATATCATTTTATGGTTTTCTAGGAAGAGTTAGGGAAGAGGAGGAAGAACAACCTTTCCTCTGGCAATGAACAACAATCCAGAAAATACAATCATTTGGAACATCAATACAAGGGGAATTCTACCAAGAGAGTCTGTCAACTTAAGGGGTAGAGTGCTAACAAGGCGAAACATCATTTATCAAAAGGCTAGAGAAAAACAAGAGGAACATGTGGAGTAGGCTCCATGGTGCCAGAGGAGACCACACCAACAAAAAGGAGGCTCAAAATAATCTTGAGAGTAGTCAACATAAACTTGGGAGTCATCAGAAGAGGATTCAAAAGCTTGGAGACTCAAGTTATCACCACTAGCATCCTTCCTCCAAGTAGTAGCATCTTTACAATGCGAGAGTACAATTTGTGACCAAATTACCATTTGAGAAGCAATGGCAACATCGAAAAGGGAAGCCCTCATAATGCAATGATTGAGTCCACGAACTAACCCCCACCATCAAAACCACATCCCCATGAAAAGGTTTGGAGATGTCAATATCAACCAAAATGCACACAAAAGTGGACAAGAAGTTATTGCACTCCTAAACATGTTAAACCAAATTGAAAAGTTACAAATCTCTTTGATGCTAAATGCATATGGATTTTGGCTCTACAACATCCTAAAGTGTCTCTCCCCTTAAAGATGAGTTTTTACCTTAACTCCAATTAATATGTTGCATCATTATAGCCTTCACATGCCATTCTTTGTTCCCCCACCCCCGATAAGTTTTTACCTTAACTCCAATTAATATGTTGAATAATTATAGCCTCAACATATCATTCTCTGTTCCCCCACCCCCTTGACTCTTAGGGTGGAGTCCCAAAGGGAGTTTTAAGATCTATTTTGAAGAAGCCAGAGATCCCATGAAACAAAAGAATATACTACAAAATTAGTTAGAATATCTTACTTTAAGACTCATGTAATTTCCACAGTCCATTATGTAAGCTTATTGCACTTCTGGATTAAACGGTGTCATTTTTTCATCATAAAGGTTTCAGATCATACTACATCATCCATCATCGGGGACGAAAGAAGAGTTAGAGAGCATAATTGTGAGACTAGTTGCAAACTTGAGAGTAAATAGATGCAAGAGGAAAGTTTCTAGACGTGGAAGAAAAGGAAGGGAAAATTCTGTTGAGATTGCTGATACGCAATGCAACCAAGATCACCTGCATGCAAGACCATTACAAAGAAGAAGAAGGCAGAAAGAGGATAGAAGTAATCAGACAGCTATGGCGGCCAAAATGAGAGAGACTGCAAACCCATTGTGAAAGAAATTATCTTCTATTAACACAATGATGAAAATAATACAATCTCAGTAA
>MU223584.1:3413492-3442029 GCA_018584345.1 Thuja plicata
TATGGAATCACATGTTCTTTTAAATGTGTTGGTTATTTATGTTTCATCTTCCTGTAATCTGTGAATAGAATCTATTTAGAAACTTGTGGAAAGTAGTTAGAAATCACAGACACACCAGATTTCCTTCTGATCCATCAGTGCGGAGAGAGACTTCTTGGGCAAGGTCGGTGTGCTCCTCATTTCAGGATGAGCCCCGGAGGAGCTAACCACTCCGTGGTTGGGTGGATTAAACCCCTGAACCACACTCCCGTCTCGAGATTTGCAGATAGACAGGTGTCCGATGGCTTAGGAGACAGAAGCATGCAGATGGACAGTTGTCCGATGGCATGTTGTATATTGTTTAAATTTGACCTTTTGGTCTTAATCGTGATGTTTATATATGTATTTTCTCATTTGTAATGTAAAATGCATGACAAGTTAGTCGGCATCCTAAAATTGAACATTGTAATTCCACTGAATACAAAAATATTTTAGTTTTGACAGAATGGTCGATTACTTCTGGATATATTACTTTTTGTGTTATGTTGAATAATTGGAAAGAAATAGAATTTGGTATTCATGAATAATTGTTGTCGTGATCTTTTTGGTCGATTAGTCTGTAGCGTTGACCGACTAAGACTATGAAATCGACATAGGAGAAATTTTGTCTTTTTATGCTTATGTGGCGTGATGTAGAATTTTCAGTCTTTACAGTAATATATAAATCAGAGTGCACCTAACAAAATTGGTAATTCCATTACATATAAATCTTCAAAAAAATTGGCAATTCCATTACATATAAAAATGCAGATGTTACATTCGAGAACAGAGGTTTAGAAAACATACTAGGTCGGAACAAATTTACATTGAGAAAAACAAGATTAACTCCTCAAATTTACATCTACAGTACGATCAAACACCCACTTTGCCTTTTTTTTTTAAGGGTACCAAAAACCAAGATATCAACACAGATTGATCCTTTCGGTGCCCCCAGCCAATGCCCCTTCCTGACACACTCGACAACATTACATGCATCGCCTATTCATGCACGCCAGTTGTCTGTTTTATTGATGTAAACGAAGATTTACTCACTAGGTTAAAGAAAAATGAGGGCCTTGAACTATTATATTTTTCCCGTGCCTGCTAGAATAGCATAGCAACCACAGTTGCCTTTTCAGTATTTATAACTTATGTTACCTTCCACATCAAGAACCTTGTAGCAAGTGTTCTAGGTGGGTTCCTTTCAATAGTTCATAAACTTCTTTCCAATTTTGGATATGGTCGGAAAGAGGCTTGGTGTGAATCTTCACATGCTGGCTTCTAAGTTTCCTTGGTTGCAGGCCAAGAAAGTCCAAGATTCCCTTTATCTTCTGCAGAAATATAACCAAGATTAGTACATGGAAATTGGCATAATAGAGAAGACAAGATTAGATTGCTCAAGCTTTATGCCAAAGTTTTCAAGAATGAATTGATGCTTCTAAGCTCTAATATAACTGTGAAAAGCAATAAATTTCATGGAACCTCTGGCTTGTTTATGTCTTCATAATAAATTACTGTATGTCGAGAACTTTTGTAAAAATATATTGCATCATCCATTATTTGTTGAATCCGCTGTAAATATTCAATCAGAAAGGTCACGTTCACCGATGGCTTATATTGTGCCAAAATTTGTGCCTGCAGTAACCCAAAATTGCATATATTAGCATAAAGTTGCTAGGCTAACCTTGATTCTTTGTGCATAAAGAACGGGTTTAACATCATAAAGAAAATGTGAAAGGGAAAGGGTGCCGTCCTCTCCAAATTCTATTTAAATTATCTAGATAAGGACTGATTAAGTAGTACACAAGACCAAAACTTCTCCGTAAATATAATTGGTAAGTATATTATACTTAGGCAACACAATTAAACACAGATCGACATCTATGTAAGTCTTACCAGGATGAAGAGTGCAGAAGACAAGCATCTATCACACAGAAGGCATGAAAGCAGTTATTGTGAAAATGAAAATTGGTCATTTAAGTCTAAAATTTAAAAAATTGTGTGCCCAATGCAAGGCACCATCACTTTTGAACTACATTTTGATCATAGGAGATCAGTAAAATTAGAATACTTAATAGATGGATTAAAGCAATTCCATTACCAAGAAGGGATTCAACAAATAATGGATTAACCTATGGATTTTCCAAAAAGTTTGAACAGCAGAGGAAAAAAGCAGTGCTTATAAGTTATATACATGAACTGGACATTAGCTGCACTGACAGACAAAGAATTAATTTAACTGCTTAAAAAGACTACCTTCTTCAGTGCCATCTTCCACAGGAACAGACTGATTGAGAAGTTCTTTCACTGACCCACTCAACAAATGATACATGGAATGTGAATGAATGGGAGATCCTCAGGACTAAAAGTTGAAACTTAACTGAAATCAAGAACATTTTATCATTTCAGAATAATGGTTTGAATTAAATTTACAAATTACATCCTTCATAAGTTACGACACCTCTTCCAGGATTTAATTAAATTGTCGACTAATAGACAAGCATAATAAGATAAATACCAAATATACGGGGAGATCTTTCAGTCTTTATATAAATACATTCTCATTGTACAGAAAGATTCTCCCCGTATCTGTAGGAATGTTGTAATGGAAGAAGAAAATGACTGCATTAAGGTATTTTTTTTGTAAAAGTGGCAAATTTCCTAGTAACCTCTACTAAGCCCGTTGTGCCCTAGGGCCTGGACACTAAATAACACGTGATGCTAAATTTAGCACAGATTTAAAGAAGAAAGGGGCAGACCTTGAATGAAAGTCTAATTTAGTTAAATTTTTGAAAACCTAAGATAAACAGAGTTTTCACTTTCCTTATGTTAAAAGCTGAAAGATTGACAAATTCAAAATGTTGGATAGAGAACAATTACCAAAATCAATTGCAAGGTTGCTTACACAAAATAATTGAGAGTACTCCTGGTTTAGGCTCAAACCTAATCAGAGGCATCCTCAGAGGTCAAGCTTTGTGAACATTGGTTAAAAGCTTGACCAGGTACAAATATATGTGTGACATTATTAAGTCTACAACTCAATTTTCAACCTCTGAGATGGTATTACACTATTACTAATGTACAGCCATGCAGTGACACTGAAGATGAGAAAGGTGAAAGCAATGACTACTTGGGCGAAACAAATCTTATACATCAGATGAGGTCTTGATATGACACCCAAATGATTTAGGACATACCGCACAAATCTTTAACACAGATGCAACTTTTGAGATAGAAAGGCATAAATTTCCTGCAAAAGGAACTTCCTTGGTTGTATAAACATCACCCACCTATCAATTATCCTGCTAACACAAATATGACAAAATAATAATAATCGCTTTCTTTGTTCTTCATTCCTTCTCTATATATTGGACGTTTGGGGTCAACTGCATCCTAGCCACACAGTCCATGGAACTCCAATTTTTCCAATAATCTTCTCTCACAAGGCCTGGATCAGATTAATTTAATCCTATTAAAAACTACAAGATTTGAAAATACCCTTGCCACATCTATGTATCTTGTGTTAGAAATCTATCTTTACAAAAACGAAGCTCAGGAAGACACAAGCAGCAAGGCCAACATAAAGAAGAATATGTCTTTGTTATGCTTCTGTTTACCATGCAGCCTCTCCTCCCTAAGGAGGCAGCATGTGTGATAGTCAGCATGGACAGACATTCGTGCTGAAAAGGAACAAACTGTTATGACAATGGAAGAACATAAACTTACAATGTGATTATGGCAAAGATATCATGCAAATGAAGTTCAGGCACATCTAAAAGGATATCATAGAACAAGTCCTTGGCAATGTAATAGAACAAAACCAGGAATAGGATACACACAATTTATTTCAATGATATGAGCATGAAATCCTCTCTTGCACAGCAAGTAGAATATTTAATCTGATGGATCTTTCAATTATAAAAATTCACTGACAGCTAGCAATTCCACTATTAGAAGAAAATCAGCTATTACTGCCATGAAAATCAAGAGAGAAATGAATGCTAGATGGTGATTAAACCAGAAAACATTGTGAATTTTTCTGAAAGCATATAAAGGTGCTCTTCAAATTTATTTATCAATATATCTGACTAAAATCAAGGATCAATCAGCTCTCTTCCTCATTAAAATTCATTTTCATAATCAATCAACCCCACATATTTTGCTAATGGTTAAGAAAGGAGGAAGATTAATACAAGACTGTAAAGGTCTCACAATTTCTTAAATTATTTCCACAATAAATAAATGGTCATATTTACACCATTTCCAAATTAAATTTCATGCAATATAATTAATAATTAATTTCAAAAATTCATTTGCACATAATCAAATAATCATAAAATAATCAACCATAATTACCATCAAGTTATGGCATTTTCTATACAAATGAAAAGTCAGGACGTGACAAAAACCCACCTTACTTACAAAAAAATAAAAAGCATGAGAGAATCTCTATGGCAGCTAAGCCAGATAGAATCATAGATTTGGCCAAAAACATAGAATGATGCTCTTCAGATTTAACTATCAATGTCTAATAACAAATTCCAATAATTATCAGTTTCTCCTTGCTAAATTTATCCAAACACTGAAGGCTTTATATGTACAAACTTTCTAATGCCTAGAAGCCTCTAATGCAAAAGGCAGATTATCTAAGTTTTTGTTGAGCCTCACTCTGAAATATTGCCTCATCCTGATGATGGATTATGTAGTTTGATCTGAAACATTGATTCAAAAAGATCCACACTGTTTTCAACAGAAGCATGCTAATTCAAAATCAAATATTAAAAAAGCAATCCAACCTACAACCAGAGAAGTGACCAGAAAGCTACAAGTCTTATTTGTAAAGGATCTTTTGTTCTTAACAAAAATGAATCTACCCTCTGCATACCAAAGCATTCACATAAATCACTACAGTGCAATAATTGCATCCATATATTCCTGAATATAAAGCAACACCAACAATACTTTGCTCTGAGTGCATCTTAAAATTCAAATTAACAGAACAGAAATTATTTTCCTGTCACTAACCTCAACTTCAGAATGTACATGAGATTGGTGTGTGCCATTGAGGAGCTTTGCTTCCTTGTCAAACACATTGGCAAGGATGGACACGTATCTTCTTAAAATGTTGTGTCTGAGAAGGAAGATTACTGACACTCCCTTTTCTTCAAAATAAGCCAGAGCTTGTTTATTATATTCCATGGCACCCTGCAATGAAGTAAGAACTAGAAAGATTAGCTTTACATTGGGCATGTTCTCTTTCTCCTCCTCTGCACAACTCACAATCACACTAAACCTAGAACATAAGAAAAATTAATAATTATCTATGAGCTTGCACATATATTTACAACAAAGACAGATTGGCAAACAAAACTCTGAGAACAGTACACCCTGACAAAAGAAAAACAATATAATCATCATTCAGCGAAACAATTGCAAACAGGACTAATACAGAAAACTGCCATAATTGTATAGCTGTGATCTCATTCCTTATAGAACCCCTTTATAAAATCTTTTATGCTCAACTTGATGTCTCACAGGATCAAAGTTATCCACTCAGACAATGTTGTGAGCAAATTTTATGCAAGTGTCTCCATCACTTTGATAGGCTTGGCTTATTTTGGCTTAGTTGAAAAATGATATCTAAATGGAATAATTATCTGTATGAATTTCTATTTAGTCTTTTTAATGTGCACAATGTTATAAGTGCTTTATTGTGGGTTATTCATCTCTCAACTGACTTCAAGATTTCATTAGCAAGCATGGTTCACTATACTCGTTGCATGTTGTACATGCAAATTAAAGGCCAACCTTTGCTTAGGAATTGAGTCTATTGAATTTTTTTGCTCCTCGTTAAACAACTTTTTTGCCTTTTATAGAATATCAACAATGCATCCTACTGGAATCATCCACAACAAATTGAATGGAAAATATGTCAATAAATTGTAATGATTAAATATTTTAAGATTTGGCAGTGGCTAAAGAGAGCATATACAGTTATTTAATGGTTTTGTATTTGATAGTGCCTACAGTATAGTTCAATGCATGTTTCCTTATTCTGCAAATCTGCCCTAAAGAGACTAGACAAAATCATCAGTTGACCCATAGGTGAACTTAGAATCGTCTTAAAACAAACAGCAGCTCATCCACAGGTTTTGTAGTAGCATTATCTGACACTGACATAAGCCAAGATTTTGGATGTCTACAGTTTCAATTTCAAGTGACTCACAGAACACCTTGACATCACTGCCTCCAGATACCAAAGTGAGGGTATTTCAAGGAAAGTTGATAAACTTAACTGACAAAATGATGAAATTCTAACTATTTAAAAAAAAATCTCTCTCAAAATGATGCTAACATGGATTCAATTATCGATACAGAGATTGATGGCATATCAGACCATCAGGCAGCATTTTCATAGGGCAACATAATTGCAGCCAGTGACAAGTCCCAGGAAACTTTAGTGGAAGAGTTACTCTTGTTTTGTGGCTACTCAGCCTGTGAGATTGACCCTTGCAGAGAACTGACCCTTCCACTCATCTAACCCTCAGAAAGCCGTTGAAAAATTGAATGAGAAGAAGATTTTACAAAAGAATCTCTTTCGAAACAATAGTTCCCATGCTCCACTTAAATGCAAACATTGTAAACAAACCAGCATTATAAAATCTGATCGGTGGATAATTGCAAGCACTGGATGAGCAGAAAACAGATAAAAGGAACAAACATATATGCCAATTTGATTAACATCCAAAGACCTCATAGCACAAATAAACTAGCTCAAATTACAAAAACCATTTTAGCAGTAGCAGATTAATTTACCTGATTAAGCATCCATTTGAATCCAACAGCGGAAGTGCAACTGTTCTTGGAAGCACTACTATTCCAGTCCAGATTATACACAAGATCCAAGACCTTGTTTATGGAAGCAAAGCTTTCCCTTCGGATCTCATTTGCAAATATCTCTCCATGTGAACTAATGTTTGGATGGTTATTGAGAAGTGTTTCAAACCACCCACTTCCAGACCTTTGCATAGTTAATATCACAAAATTGTGTACAGGAGTGCAAGAGCATTCTTTTCTGCAAGTTAATGGTACAAATAAAAGCAAGTAAGCTGCCGTGCCCCAAATAAATATTCATCAAAATTATCAACCTTGATTGATTAATATCACAACTTAATGTAAGATATCATCATATTAGGATTGAGTACCTATCATAAGAAATTGGTTGAGGATAATGGACAGGAAAACTACGCGCATGCAGTTGCTGACAATGTACATTATTTGTCTTGTTCTCTAGACAAGAAAAATGTTCTGATTTTCTTTGCGAGATACTCTGATCAACCCCCAGAAAACACATGCATATTCCACTGACTCCAAGCACCAAAAGAATAAAGAGTTTCCATAACAATGGTGCTTGCTTTTGCACATATTTGCCCTGCACATAAAATTCAAATTGTCATATAATAATTTGAAAGCTTTTCCCAACTGTATGAGAGAGACAGGGCAAAAATTAGTAGGCGCAGATTACCAATTAAAATATTATTTTAGCAACAACAAGTGTGTATTTGTCTCTAAAACGTCACAACTCCAAGTCCGCCCAGACTGAAACCACCCAACAGACCCTGAGATACAAATAAAATATCTACAATCATGTCTGTGTTTGCTCAAGAATTCAAAATCAGTGCCTCTGGTGAAAGTTAACAAGTTAAATCTGTCACCTGCAAACTGAGGGCACTGTAGGTTTAAACATGCCTATTCATAAATATCTACTATTTGGCACGACCTGTCTTTGAGTGTATATGATTTTCAATATTATAAATCACTCGCAACTGAGCATTAAATCATTTTTCATAAATCACACTCCTAGAGGTGGCACTATCAGTATCATGGTATATGATGGTCAATATTATAAATCACTGGCGACTGAGCACTACATCAAATTGATAAATCACACTCGTAGAGGTGGCACTATAATGGCATGCCGAATAAATGAAGTGACAAAAAGGATTAGATAATACCATATATGAGTTCTCATAGAACCTACAGAAAGTTAGAAACCAAACAAATACTAACTGTATGTTCTTACTTTAGTACTAAAACCCCCTTTTTGCTAGGTTTGATTTTGATTTTGATTTTGAGTTGAAGAGGCTCAGGGCTAAAATGCTAACCAGCACTAATAGGGTACTCAAATTTAAAGCATGGCTGGTGACAAATTCTCCAGTGAGGGCGGGACAAGGGTATGATCATGGTCCACAGTAGACACTCTTCTGTGTACTTGACAATAGGATCTATCCTCACTATCAAGCATCTGCTCAAAAGATGTGCTCAAATCAAACTTAAAAATGGTACGTCATGAGAACAATGAAGAGATAAATCTGGACTACCATCTAAAATTCTATGATTTATTATAAACTCATGATAATTTATGCCAGGTAAGACAAAAGATGATTGTTTTGCAATTAAAATCCATACTTAAACTGGCACTGGAGAGCGTGTCCTCTAGATTAATTCATGCTGAAACTGCATAAGTAGTTTCACTTGTAGAGGTGCCACTATCATGGCATACATGAAGTGACAAAAAGGATTAGATAATACCATATATGAGTTCTCATAGAACCTACATAAATGAAGTTACTTTAGTACTAAAACCCCCTTTTTGCTAGGTTTGATTTTGATTTTGAGTTGACGAGGCTCAGGGCTAAAATGCTAACCGACACTAATAGGGTACTCAAATTTAAAGCATGGGTGGTGACAAATTCTCCAGTGAGGGTGGGACAATGGTGGTCGTGATCCACAGTAGACGCTCTTCTGTGTACTTGACAATGGGATCTATCCTCAATATCGAGCATCTGCTCAAAAGATGGGCTCAAATCTAACTTAAAATATGTCATGAGAACAATGAAGAGATCAATCTGGACTACCATCTAAAATTGTAAGATTTATTATAAACTCATGATAATTTATACCAGGTAAAACAAAAGATGATTGTTTTACAATTAAAATCCATGGTTAAACTGGCACTGGAGAGCGAGCCATCTAGATCAATTCATGCTAAAACTGCATAAGTGGTTTCACTTGTACATGATAAAAACAAATTAAAACATAAAAATTGGTCACCTTTGGCCTATCCTTAGCAGAATCTAGATGAAACGACATGCTTCGCCTTACAGATTTAATGAGCGTACTGTAAGTCTTTTAGAAAACAACCCACATCATGAATGAACATAAATACCACGCATAGATGAACACATGACAAAATTTGATTTTGTAAAATACACCAAAAATCCACCACAACCAATCTGCTGGTCACAAAGTAAAATTCATTTCCAGACACATAAGGCACAAATTGAGCACTATTTCAATGATCAACACTGTAATCTGGCTACAAAATTGTCAGAGATCACAACACTCCCAGTTAAGAAAATACTATTTCCGACATAAAAAATTTGCGACAGGCATGTTTAAATTTTAAACCCTCCTAAAACCTAAAGAAAAACAACACCACTATCGCCGAACCTGACTGCTCGAATGAATTCCCAAATTAAGCACAAATCTATAGACGGTATGCGGGAAATTATTCAAAATTCTATAACTGCATTCCAACAAGCTAAATTATAGTAATACCTAAAATTTAGTAACATAATGATGTGCAAATTTTCAAATACTGACTCCCTCTTGGAAGCTAGTACTTTCAAATTTGCACAAGCTGCTTGACCTTATGTATCAAAACAACATTGAGAAATATGTGTTCATGTTGCAACAAAAGAAAAAATCAGCAATATCTGAATAAGTGGAAACGCGCATTTCCAGCAAACACTGTTTGTGGGAACCGCACAATGTGGGCACATTCAAAATACAGTCATAACTGTGGGTATGCATCAGTAAACAGCACTCCGATAAATCTGAACTTCAACAAGCCAGACTGCATTACAGATGCAGTAAAACACATGCTAATCCGAGAAAAAAACAATCTCTTATCTGCATTAGTAATAACAAATCTCCACAAACCCTTTTAAGAACAATAAAATGACAAAGTTCAATCCATTTGAAAAACTTACAGAGAAAACCTTGGGACATCGTGAAGGCGAATCAAGCTCTCCAGCTCCCATCTCCCTCACACGCCCCGCATCATAAGCATCACAATGTCATATACATTTCCACATTAAGATCGACAGGCACTCGTTCCAAAGACCGCAGTAATGGGCGGACTTAAAAATGCGGGCTTCAGATAAATATTCTACTTTAATATTCTTCCGAGGCACAAGAAACCTCGAAAAAACCATTACCCAAATCCGAAGTCTTCAAAACTCATAACCTCCTCTGCGCCATGAACTTCTCAGAGCGCACATTATATGCCTGAAACGCCGGCCGTGTGAGTCAAACAGACAGCTTCTTCTGACGATCGAAAGAGGCAAAAAAAACGATGAGCTGGAAACAATTCACGACAAGTAATTTATGAAGAAGATAACAGAATTGCGTCCACGGCACAGTTCCAAAGATCGAGGAGATTTTTTACACTTGCTATGATTTAATAATCCTATTACAAGACGAATTCCTCGCTGTGTTCGCCCGCGCTGATTGAATCGAGGTTGAGATTTGGGTTATGCTTTTTTCTCGTCTGTTAATCTGATTTAATCACAAACCATTAATTTAATTGCTTGAAACCATCGTTGATTCCGACTTGTGTTGAACTGGTACGCATTATTATGTCTGCACTGTGGGTCGGAGGTTGGGACCCTGCTAAATTTTGCCTTCCGTAATTGAAACGGTCCTCCATTCCACGTTTCTTAACATTTTGAAATGAATTGTTGGATTTTTATGATTGCGGGAGGTTACCCATGTGGGCATTTAAGGAAGAGGTGAGAAGTTTTGGGGATTTACAATTTTACTGCGGTGAGAAAAATATTGTTCCCCCAAGCACATCAAAGCCGTTGGTTAACCTCTGGTTTCTGCCCAGTGTGAGTTGTAAGCATTCTTTTTTCTAAATTTGTTTGACTATATTGGATTGATTTTTATGCTTGTGATTTTTTTTTAATTGAATAAAGCTGAGTTGTAAGCCTACTTTTTACTAAATTTGTTTGACTATATTGGGTCGATTTTTATGGTTGTGATTTTTTTTAAGCGAGAAAAAAATTATAAAATAAAGATTTTACGTTGTGATTTAGTTTATCTTTTAAATGTATAATTTATTAGAGTTTGGATATAGTAGTTATTATTAGAGTTTGGATATAGTAGTTCATATTTATGCACTATTAATTTTGTTAAATATAATCATTACCAATATTTTTTGAAGTAAAAGATAGTCATGAGTGTGTATAGTGGAAGTGAATGTGTATGGTTAATTTGTATGTATTTATAACATTTTATTTTGTTCTTAATAACATTTTATTGTTTTTTAAATGATGAGTTACAATATATTTAGTTAAAAATGGAAATGTTCATATGCTTCTACACAATCATTTTCACAAACATATTGGTATTGCTATGGATTGTCTAAGCCTATTATTTTTAAAAAATAGAAAGTTTGAATAAGAAAAAAACTATCACACAATCGAATGAAATTTAACATCAATTTTATTTGATTTTATAAAACTTGTAGATGTGTTTTTAGTAAAATAAATATTGTTATGTATGATTTTAGTGTATAATTTGATTATTTCAATGTACTTATTGTACTTGCCGTAGGCAATATACTTATTGCATTCAGTTGTCCATAAATAATGAATTAATTTTACATCAATGAACCAATCATATTTTCTTGTTCAACTATTTGTAAAGTTTAAATATTTATTTATGAAACATTTAATTTATTTTGAAATTGATTTTTAATTTACAATATAATATATTTATGAGATACTATATTTTAACTTTTATATTAACTTTTAAATTTTTACAATTATAACTATACAAATGAATTTATAATATATACCAACAGAATTTATTAAATATTATTTTTCAGATTTTATACAAATTTTCTTATGTAATTTTTAATCTAAAATAATTTTACTTTTATTAAATAATTATTAATTAAAATATATACAATATTTATAATAAAATTAAAATTAAATTTATATATATAATTATAACTAAATACGGCAAAGGCTACTACTTGACACTTGTTTAATTTTAGATATTATCTAGAATTTTTTTTATTTAATTTTAGATATTATCTAGAATTTTTTTTTTATGGACTAAATCATGGACACGGTTGCATTTTTTTTTATAAAATTTAATTTCCTAATTTGAAGGCCAACAATCTTAAGATTTAATTGTTATTCATCAACTTGGCACTAAAAGTTTAAGATTTATGTATATAAAAATAAAATGACACTTAGAACTCATCAAATATTATATAATAGCTAGTATTAGTTGGTTGCATATGCTTTGTAAACCATTCACATGTAATATTAAGTAAAGGTGTTGATAAATATATTCAAGTCATCCCATTAGTTAGTTAGAATAAAATATTTATCTCATATGCATGGGATGGTAGCAACATTGTTTTTAGGAAAACCATCTATTATAATAACTTTTCAAGTAGAAAGTGTAAACATATAAATAGAATAAATTAAAATTAAAATTATATTTCAAAAAATTATCAGTCTAATTTAACTATATGGAACTATTAAATTGTTGATTGCTTTTCAAATATTTGTGAGCTATTTTCTAAATTATAAAAAATGTTTTATTATGATTGACTAATACATTTGGGGTCTAATTTTTTTCTAAGAGATATTTTAGAATTTTTTTAAGATTTTTTTTTTTGGTTAAAAATATCTCACTTAGAAGAATATTTATTTTGAATTTAAATTATTTTAAATATTATTATTATAGATTATTAAATTATAAAAATTATATTTATAATGTATAAGTTTATTTTAACTTTTTCAATTTATGATTATAAAAAAAAATTATATCTAAAAATAATTATATTTATTTAAGATATATTTAACTAATTTAAAGTAAGATTTAAAATGTTTGAAGGAGAAATAAAAGAAAATTTTAATAATTATTAGTATAGGCATAGTACTATTGCAATGAATTTTAATTTTTTCTATTAATGTCATTAGGTGACACTTGTTTACAAGTTTATTTCTTTTATTTGATTTATCATGATTATATTAATTTACTTATGGACATCTAATTATATTATTTATTTATTTTGAATATTTGTGAATGGTGAGTTATTTAAATTAATTAAATAATAAAAGACAACTTAAATTATTTAAATAATAAATATTATTCAAATTAATAAAATAAAAAAATTAATTTTAATTAATTTATTCAATTAATGTAAAATTAATTGTATAATGAATGGATGTTGTTAGGCACCAAGATGGAAGTGACATTATGGCAATGAGTGTTGATGAGGTTTCATTGTTTACAAAAAGCATCTTGAATATTTGCATGTTAGAATAACTGAGAGGGGGGGTGAATCAGTGGCCTCAAAAATATTTCAATAAATCAACCCAAAAACTTAGTACCACAATATTAAGCATCTAGTTATCTTCAGTCTTACAAGATGTATGCCTTCAAATAATCATATAAAATAACTACTACTCGGAGTTTACTGTTAAACATTTTTCTTAATGTTTACCGAATAGTAGTCTTTCATTTACCAAAAAATAGTAAATTGCTTAGTATATACCGATCAATCCATATTAGTTATGTGCAATGCAAAACACTAAAGTAATGACTCATAAACACATTGACACATGGATTTTTAACGTAGAAACCTTGTTAAGGGAAAAACCACTTGGGACCGGTAACCCAAAATTTTCACTCTTCTAAAGTGAGCTCGCTAAAGAGCCAACCCTGTTAAAGGTTACAAACACACTGTTAGGTGTGACCTTGTTAGAGGATTTAAGTAGAATAGTTTGTCACTTGATATCGGCCATCTCTATGCTACCTTCTATGACCAAACCCAGTGTAGTTTCTCAAATGGTATCTGGCATCTCATGCTATCTTCATGATCAAACTTTTTGATACTCCTTGGGATGTATCTCAATATAGAAAGGATTGTTAAGTCCTTCTCAGTTAAGAGACTTTCTGAATCAATGGTTAAACGGAAACAGTAAATGATCTGTTCACACATACAACTCAGACTTGCAGATTTTTAGATCTATTGTAAGCTCATTTTACCTTTCTGATCAATATGTATTTTCAATACCTTTGCTCCAATTCTTTATGCTCAGTGATGTTGTGCTTCTATGTTGCTCGGTGTCCGCAGAAATCTTTAGCCCTTTCCTCATCTTGAATGATCAGGACTATATGAAGTTGTTCTTCATCAGTTTCTCTTTAGCATCCTTCTTTTCCATTCACTCCCCTTAATTCATAATGAATTAGGTTGTCTCTTTATAGACATGATATCAACGTTTCTCACTTCTTGATTTTCTTGTTCTTAGTGTGATCTGCAACCTTAGCCAATCTTGCTTTAAAGCATAACTCGTGTTTTATCTCATAGAAATCTTCTTGCCAACTAGATAAAACATCTTTAAATCTTTTACTTATCTCTGGCTTTGACTTGTAGATAAAAACAATGTTAACAACTAGTTAAGTCTATCTTTAGCTCTTCCAACTAAGTATTTTGTCATTTCTAAACTTCAATTAATTTCAGTGTTTTAACTCTTAGATAGCTTTGGTCAACACTTTAGTTATCCTTGGGCTTCTCTGTCGGTGTTGTCTGTCCGTCGGTTAGTACTGTAATTCTAGTCGTTGGTAATGCTTGTGATTCTTCTCGTCGGTAATGCTTGTCAGTTTTCTTGCTCGGGCATCACTGTAACTTTGCTCTCGGTCTTCTCTGTCCTTCGGGTTCCACTAGTCGTCGATGTTTGAAGTCACTTGGTGAATACTGGTCTTTTATGCATTACTAAAAGCATAATCTTTATCTCTCTAATTCTCTGAAGTCTTTGACACTTTGAATATAACCAATCAGATTATATCAAGTTGACATCAATGACAATACAATCCATTAACTGGTTTAATGTCTTTCATTATCTTTCTCAATTTCGGTGATCAACTTAACATCTTCAAACATTCAATCAGTTACATGTCATCATTACAATTGTGATGTATGCTCTAATGGAAGTTTTCTCCCTCAAAGTGGCATTACAAAGATAACAAAAACATTTTGTGTTGCATTTCTATATATTTCCAAGTATACTATATTTTAGTGATCTTGTAGGTTCATTATAACTGATATTAAGGTGTCTTTCTAGGGTCATTTTTGCAAGTATTTTTATCAACTTAGGATTTTTTGCAACTATCCACCATATGCTCTCACATTCATCATAAAGAGATCTTGGTGGTCAAAAAGTGGTTACAACCACAATTACACTAAAACTCTTGTACTTGAGTTTTTCCTAGTTCTTTTTTCCTTACAAGTGGTTTATTTTTTATTTTTTATTTATAAACCACATGCTAAGGGTTATCAAATATCCATTCTTAACTAAGCTAGATTCCTCACAAAGGTTATAGTGAATTGAGTAGTATTTTGGCTCTAATACCCAACTCATAGATAGCATCTACATATGACCATAAGATTTTGCGTACCTTCTACTATATTAGAAGACTTTGTAGACTTTCTTTTCATGACCTTGTTGTAGGTAATCTTTAATAATATTAACTATGTGATGCACTAATATTTAAGTAGTTAGTCCCACAAAGTTATGCATTGTATACCTCAAATATGGGATAGTGAGATTCAATACAATCCTAATCACTTTTAGTTAGCACTTTGTAATATTGGGCTAACTCTATTTGTTAATGGGATAAGCATAATGGTGACATAAAAGAACATACCTTATAACACCTTCCCTCTTAGCCACATGTATGTTTCATCTATCCTAGTTACAATTGCTTCATCTTTTAACAATTGGATACTTCGCATTAACTAGATAGCTATCAAATATTATTTTAACATATTAGATCCTCTCCAAGTTTCATAATATTATTGCAAGGTCTATATTTTCTATATCACCAATTTAAACCATCATCATGCTATTAGATTTGAAACTTCTAAAACTAATTTTTCTCAATAATCCAAGTAAAATTCCTCAATTTTGACGGTAAATTTAGCACTGATGGTATAAAGAATAATATAAAATAGAGTATGGGATAAATTTTGCCCTTTTTTTATGGATTGTCACATTATAATTATCTTTGAGATAATCAAGATGGTATATAACTCTAGATAACCCTTCTTTTATCCCAAGCTCATATTTTCCTCATTCAAACCTTTATGTATTTGTATTATCTTTTCCTCTAATCATGTTCACATATAAATTTGGTCACTTTTTATACTATATTTAAATGTCACTATTGCAACAAGTTGTTGTTCTCAATAATTACTAAAGCTTATTATTCACTCTCACAATGGCCACATTGATAAACTACAAATGAACACAACACAAAAAAATTGATTAACAACTAGAGAAGATTTAGTAGTTGATAATTTCATCATGTATAGTTTAGAAATGGCTAATCTTCTACTACTAAAGAAGGGTCTCACTCACCAACTCAATGTTGTCTTTCATGCTCCCTAAACTAAACTTTCCAAATTTGATTGTAAAGATCTCACCAATTGGATATATAGGGTCAATCATAGTTTTGTAATACATTGAATTCCCTAGGACTAAAATATATTTATTATATCTTTTCACTTGGAAAAAGAAGTCATTTAGTGGTTTTAATAGCTAGATAAGACTTACCCATTTCTCACATAGATTCCTTAACAAAAATTGGCCAAAGTGCTTATGTAGGCTTTACTAGCATACTCAAAAAATAATGTCAAAAACATCTAGTATAGGACTTCAAACAAATTTTAAGAAACTAGTTAATCATTCTTATGGTCTTAAATGAATAATTTTTCAATTTTTTTTAAAGTGGTGTAAAAGAGCATATTAGGATCGTTGAATGTACAAGACAACTAGTGGAGGGGGTGGGGGAGTTGAATCAGTTGTCCACAAATTATAACCTTAAAAACCTTAAATCAGTTCAACCATACTTTGAACTTTTAACGATTGAAAGATATGAACATGAAAATAACAACAACCATAAATATAAGAAACACCAGATTTACATGGAAAAACATGTAAAGGGAAAAATTATAGATAAGATTATTCTCAAATATATGAACACTAGTTAATATGAATTATAAGGAAGGCTCTCTGTTAGAGGCTCACTACCCAAAGAAGGCTCACTGTCAGGGGGCTCACTACCCATATGAAGAAGGATAAGAGAGAATAGATCCACCATTGATATACAACCACAAAAATATTGAAATATTTTTATTCACCTTTGGCTCACTATTTTTAGTAGCTAACACATTAAAGTCCACATTGTTCTACACCACACTTCACACTTAACTTATATGTAATCAGGGAGACAAATCCTCTTTCATACATCCTCATCGCATAAGAACATACTTGCACAATGTTAAAAAATGTATACACATGTGCCACACACTCTTACCATGAATGATTCATCCTTTATTTATATCAACTTTGTATTTTTAAAATCTCCCATTGTCAACTAGGCAAAGGACTGAACAATATTTGAATGAGGTCAGCACTAAACATTCTCGCGGTGGGGATGAATGGGAAGTGGACCACGACATGCTATAACTAAGACCAAAAATAGCACCATGCATATTTCATATCTTCTTACATTCATCAAGACAAGTAATTGAAGTGTAAACACTCGAGGTCGGCCAAACCTAGAGTAGAAACACCAAGAACTTTTAAAACCATGTCTCCAAAGCCCAAAATCTTGTACCGACTAGAATAGATGAAGCTAAGGATATTATAAAATCACATCCAAAATTGCACCATCAGAAATCATTATGTAGAGAAATGTGGAGCATGCATTTCAAAGATACAATACTATCGACAATTGTCATACTTAAACAAATACCAAATTCACTGCACTGCATTTTGAACCACGAAATCTTGAATTCGATCACTCCAAACTATACCAAACAACATATCAAAGTTTCACCATCAGATCTACAACAAAAAGAATATGTGAAGCAAAGTCCACATCAACACTGCACAGAAAACATGTTGACATTAATGCTATAGAGTATTGACATCAATGACAACCATATCACAACAATCTATTGAATTATTACTTGTCCAACTCACTCATTCTGCTCAATACTGCAACAATGATAATTATTTTCATGTTTAAATTAACCATTAGAATATTCTTTCCACGGCTAGGCTTGTTGAGAACAAAATTATATTTTTACTAAAACTTGTAAATCCCTCCTCTTTTTAACTAAAAAATGATGTAAGAAATTAAGGAACTACAATTGTAATGTTTGGTAGAATGTCTAAAGACAATATGTTAGACAAAAAGATCAATCTAGGATATATTAAATTATAAAAAAAACTCTCGGAAAAAGGTTAAATTATTAAGAGGAATTCATGTATCTCATTGATTCTACAAGGGTGCTCAATGGTTTAGTTAATCCTTATATGATGATGACAAGTTGGATTCTTTTGGAACAAGCTCATCCACTCCTTATTCTCATGTCTTTTATTCCTCCTCTAACCAAATTCTCTCTCTCCTAAATACTTAAAGTTATTCGGGCCATATTTAATGCAAAAATTTGGTGATATTGATACATAAGGGTATCACCTATAACTTAATTACTAAAAACATTATTTACCAAATCCACTACTACATCCATAACTATAATAAATTATAGATTTTGGTTGTCAATTATAATACTATTTCACCTAGGTATAAGTATTATAATGTAAAAATTACTCAAGGGGACTATCAATTCACCACTAATATGTATTGTTTTTCCATATGTGGCATATATGTGGTGCTTCTAATTAGTTACAAACCTTAATAGCACTCAATTGTGATTGTTCTCACATATAGATTAAATTTAACTAGAATGAAAAATAATATACATTCTAAGGACTGAAGTTGTGTGGTGTTTAACCAATTACCTCTCATTGTATAGAAAAATTGTTAAGGAAGGGGTGTTATTGCACCCTTTCCTAATTTAAAACCCATTGGACACTTCTCCACTAGACTTGAAATGCCTCCTCAATAAGTATCAAAAATATTTAAGGATTCCCAATGGTTCCCCCCGCAATTCATGATTGTGTCATGCCCTCATTCTTAGTAGTCATCTTCAAATATTCTTCCCTACAGATATCCATTTGAGGAAAAGAATGAATTTGAGAATATGCTTAAAGAGCTCCAAGAGACAAGTGGCATTCATCCAAGTGTATTCCTTACTCCATTCTTATAGATATGGTTCTAAGAAAAGAGAGGGATATCTTGAATGTGCCCTAATTTATGTAAACTTAATGAATTAACCATCAAGGATAAAATTCATATTAAATTTATCAGTAATTTTATCTATGAACCTCCAAGGCCCAATTATTTTACTAAATTAGATCATTGTTCTAGCTATCACCAAATTCATGTCAAAGAAGTTGATATTCCTACGCTACCTTATACTCGTTAAGGAAATTAAGATTTTTTTAAATAATTCCCTTTGGACCAATGCTCCTAATTTTTAGAGCCTCATGACAATATTTTTTTTGTTTCTTACATAAATATATATTGGTCTTCTTTGTTAAAAATCTCATCAATAGTCCATTATAGGTGAAAGTTTTCCTTAATATTATAAAGGAGAATTTTATTTTTTCTAATTTCTATAAGTATTCCTTTAGTGTCCAACAAGTGGTGTATAGATAGGCCACATTAGTTTGCATGATGGTTCCCAAGTTCACCCCAAGAAGATTGCAACAATATAAGGGTGGATAAAACCTAAATACCTCAAAATATTACAAGGTTTTTATGCATTGATAGGGTATTGTTACAAGTTTATTTATAGTTATGGTAATAAAATTGGGCCCTTAATGAGATTTAAGGGTGGATAAAACCTAAATACCTCAAAATATTACAAGGTTTTTACGCATTGATAGGGTATTGTTACAAGTTTATTTAGAGTTATGGTAATAAAATTGGGCCCTTAATGAGTTTTCTATAAATTAAATCTTTTTTATGGATTGAAGCAATTAATTTGGTCTTTTCTAATAGTAAGGTATTCCTTTGTTCCACTCTATTTTCCCTACTATATGTTCATAATTCCTTTTTAGTATTGAACATGTTGTCTCTAGCACTAGCATGGGTGCAATGTTGATGTCAAAAGGTAAGCACCTTACCTTCACTAATAAGAAAATCATAGGGTGAAATCTAGTTGTTTACATATAAAAAAAGATGTTGGATGGAGGGAACACTAAGAGTGGGGGGGTGAATCAGTGTTCTACAAATTTAACTTCAATTAAATTGATTATAATCTGATAAGGATACATCAAATCATATAAACCGAAATGAAACATGCAAGAACATAAAGAAAATAAACATCACACCATTACACATGGATTTTAATCATGGAAACCCTATTAGGGGAAAACCACGGTGGGGATGGCACCCACAAGATAATTATTTACAGTATAATATTGTATTACAATGATGTAGAATGCACTTGCATTTAGGCACATTGCCTAGAGCTCACTACTTAATTACAATTAGGGATATAACCCTTTACAAGAAGGCACACTTCCTTACAAGATCACAATAATGATCATAAGTTTTTGAACTACTAAAATAACATCTAACAATGTCTTATTATAGTTCCATATTAGCACATTACTCTAATATGATACACTCTAATCTCTAACTACCATATTTTCCTACCCTTTTTCTAATCAGATTATCAGATCCAAAAAACCTTCATGAAATCCTTCACTTCGTACCTTGCACATAGATCTCATGCATCAACAGTATCATCTAGTCTTTCACACATGCTTTCAAACCCCAATCCATCGATCTTATAGGTCCTCTACCAAAAATTTGATCTCCCAATGTCGGCTCCAAAAATGTTCTAGGGAAATGTAAACCGTTTTGACCAAGTCGGTTAAATCCTCAATTAAAATTCATTTCCCAACAAAAAACTCATGCACAGTCTTCCATACATGTCGGTTCAATCACTAAAACATAAAATTTAGCGCCAAAAACAATTTACCTCATCCGCGCAAGGATTTTTCCACCATGTTGGTTGTTCTAACTGTCAAACACAAAATATTGTTGTTTGGATCTTTCTAACTCTCACATCTTGTATCACTATACCTTCAATTTATGGAATTAGCATCTATATACATCCAACATGCTTCCCTTAGATGCGCGCTAAAATATTTTAACCTGGAAAGGAACACCAAACCTCTTATTGTACAGTGGTAGAACACTTTGTCTTCATTTCCATACTTAGCGAAATTCTTATCTGACTTCTAGTTTGACCTCCTACTGCAATCTGTATGTGGAATTAGTGTTTAGTTACCATCAATGACAAAATCCAAGCTTCTATGCAGTGTCTCTTTCCAACAATATCCCTCTTTGGCATTGATGGAAACACTTACTGAAAAATGACGAAGTGTCCAAAACTGTCTACTGCACAGAACTTAACTACTCCAAAACATTTCAAACATAACTCCACCATAACTCATCCTAAGCATAAAATGCACATTTTTCACTCTCCTATACTCCCCCTTTGTCAGCAATGGAAAATGTATACCAAAAATGTCCTCCACTCTCCCTTAGAGCTTGCATACAAAAACTTGTATACATGCATCACATGTAGATGCAAAAACTGATGAACGTACATCATGTTGAAGATGTCAGCACAAATTATCTTTAGAAGTTGCAGATCATTGTCCCAACCCTTCTTGAGATTTCTCAACATGGAGATGTGGCCATTGAATATAAACACTTTCCACTTGTAGGTTAACATGGGTTGATGTTGCTAATGCAACTTGTGCCTCCTTTTCTACACTGAACAAAGTATGAAGTTTGGGGGAAATCAAACTTATAAGCTCTCCCACTCTGCCAATAATCTTCTCCTTGTTTTTCTCCATACCCTTGATTTTGTCAAGTAGAGCTATCGCTTGACCTTCTGGTTCAAATGTAGAAGCACTCATCAAATCAAATGATTGAGCTATTTGTTCCAATTTCAGCTCACAATCCTTTATTTGTTTCTATATATCTCCAACAAACTTGGAATTTGATAGACATGACTTGTATATATTGTCACCTCTAGTCAAAGCATCTTGAATGTCCTTAATGTTGGTGTCTAAAATGACTCTGTCATAAGCTATCATTTATTTCAACTCATTGAATCTTTTCTCATCAAATTCTCTCCTAACTATTATCTCAACAAACCTCTCAAATTACTCAAATTGAGCACTTACCGCATTTATTAGTCTCTTCAGATTATCAAAAGGGATGTCTATTGCATCCTTGACAAAATTTGGCATCTTTTAATACTATAAGGTCCAAGTTTACTGAGAGGGGGGTTGAATCAATAATCAATCAGATCTGAAACTTTTCACAATTCATTCAACATTATAAACCAAATTCATCAACTTTAAGCCTTATGCATGCAATAACAAAGTAACCCAACAATCATCCACATATGAAACAAAGTAACACCAGTATTTTATCATGGAAACCCTGACTAAGAGTGAAAATCACGGTGGCTATTAGCACCCACAAATATTTGCACTCTTTTGAAGTGTGCCATGTTAACGGCCTAGCCCTTTTAGGAGCTAACAATGATTCCCTATTAGGAGCAGACCCTGTTAGGAGTCACCCAATTAAGGGATTTACCTTTGGCCCTGTTAGGAGCTTTACCTTGTTAGGAGTAACCTTTTTAAAGGATATAAACCCTAGTTAAAGAGTCACTTGGTTAAAGGATTTTCTTGCAGAAACTATTAGGAATCAACAAGTACAATGATATGGGTGTAGCATTTCTCCTCTACTTGTTCAGATCCAATATTTAAGAACAATACTTCTACTTCTTGCAGATAGTCTTCTCTCTTTACTTGACCACACCTTGGCATCCACGATCTACACTTACATAAAGCATTGATTTACATATTTATACATTACATGACCATTATGGAATTTAACCACCTTACAAATGTATTACAATTTTTCCCGCTTGATCCTTAAACCATAAAATGTATTACCAATCTAAAAATTTCAATTACAACTTCAATTCGACCTTCAAATCCATCACACATCGAATTAAATCAAGAATAGTCAAACGTTTTTTACTTCTTCAACATGCTTCCAAAACTTGATTACATATGATCACCTCAAGTAATGAAATATAAATTAATCATCATAAATAGTTTATGCCACATCATGATGACACCTAGAACATAGAAACATCCACTACAAATGATCGTAATAGTACCACACACCGATCTAACACCAACTACTCAAACCGGTTCAAAACATTTAGCTATTAGGCACAAAATGATCTTATATCAATTGAAACGATGCCTTCCAGTACTCCAATCCTTTTGCGATCATAGGATTAGCAACATAGCTTAGTCAAGATAAATATACCGTGACCACAACACGTGAATTCATATTGATTTGATAGAACAGTCTAATCATTCACTATCTATCTTTTTCTATTCTTTTGTCTTCAATGTTGCTCTTCAATTGATCATATCTTGCTCCATGTTTTTTCTTAGCATATGCAATCATACAAAATGCATCTAGAGACATCTGTGATTCTCCAACCATGATCACACACTCCAATTCCTACTATAACACATAATTCATCTATACTCATACTTAGCAACACATTGAAGGAACACTGTCAACAAACATAACACCAAGGTGACATCAATGACAACACAATAACTGATCTTCCTATCATCAAACTAGTACCAATAAACACTCAACAATCTATGCATCAATTATGCCAAAAATATCCCCCTTTGGCATTGATGGAAATACCACAATGAGATGATAACAATTGTTCCAATTGCTCCCCCTTAGCTAATGCACTAAAATTCTTGTCTTGATCTTCCTAGTCTTCTCCTTCAAAGTCATCTTCACATCTTCTTCCCAAAACTTGTATCTGGTTCTTTTCTTTCTCCTGATCTTCTCATCCTTTGACAACAATGCCAAAGGTGCCACATATATCACCTACTATTTTAACATCTTTCTTTTTTCGTTGACTGGTCCCTATAAGGAGTAGTCCCTCTTAACATCAACCCAATAGTGAAAGATATTCAATGAGTCCACTGGATTGACACTTACAACAAAATCTTAATGTATTTCAAGTAGGGGAATGACCCCTAACTTACCTCTCAGATACTCAAAAGTATCTTTAGGTAGTGGCTTAGTGAATATATCGGCTAGTTTCTCCTTGGTTGACACATATTCCAACTTGACTACCTTCTCCTACACTTGCTCTCTTAATAAATGATACTTAATTGAAATATGTTTAGTCTTAGAATGCATTACTAGATTCTTTGAAATGTTGATTTCACTTGTATTATCATAGTAAATAGTCACAGGTTTAGTTACCTTCTCTTTGATACCTTTTAGGATCTACTTCATCCATACAATTTATATCTGTTGCAACATACTCAGCTTTTGTAGTAGATTGGGAGATGCAATTTTTCTTCTTACTTGTCCAAGACACAAGTCTTCCTCCTAGAAAGAAAGCTCCTCCACTTGTACTCTTTTTGTCATCAATATTTCCTGCCCAATCTGCATCAGTAAAAACACTCAAAAAGAAATCACCTTTATTATTATACCAAAGACCATAGTCTTTTGTTCCTTTCAACTACCTAAAAATCATCTTCAGTGCTACCATGTGAGATTCCTTAAGATTAGCTTGAAATATTTCCACTATTCCAACTACTTGTGCAATGTCTGGTCTACTATGAACAACATAATGCAACTTACCAATCATGGATCAGTATAGAGTTGCATCAACTGCACTTGACTCATCATCCTTAGATAGATTTCATTATATCACCATTCGGGATCCAACTGGCTTGGAATCTTCCATTCCAAAAGTCTTCAACACTTCCTTTATGTACTTAAATTAACAGATATAGATACCATCCTTTAGTTGTGAAATTTGCAATCCAATAAAGAACTTAATTTCTCCAATCATTGACATCTCAAACTCTTACTTCATCTCTTCTACAAAATCCAATCCCATCTCATCATCTCCTCCAAAAATTATGTCATCAATAAATACTTCAGCTAACAGCACCTTATTCAACTTTCAAGTACACAATACTATCTTCGCTTGTTCTAATGAAGTTAATCTTAACAAGATAAGAGTTTATCCTTTCATACTATGGTCTAGGTTCTTGTTTCAATCCATAAAATGTCATTTGTAACTTTCACACCATGTCCTTGCTCTCTGTCAGTGCAAACCCATCTGGTTTCTCTATGTAAACTTCTTCAAGAATCTCATTTAGAAAAGAAAATTTAACATCTATTTGGAAAACTTTAAACTTCTTGTAAGGAGCATAAGCAAGTAGCATTATTACCCCTTAAAGTCTTTCCACGGGATAAAATGTCTCTCCATAGTCCAATCCTTCTTCTTGTGCATAGTCATTACACATAGGTCTTGCCTTATTTCGAACCACTTCTCCATCTTCATTCAATTTGTTCCTGAAAACCCACTTTGTATCAATCACATTATTGTCTATTGGTCTAGGAACAAGTGTCCATGTGTCATTCTTCTCAATCTGATCAAGCTCTTCTCCCATAGCTTTTATCCAATCATCATTATTCAAAGCTTCCTTCACATTTTTAGGCTCAAACTTTTAAATTAGACAAGTACTCTCTCTAATTCTTCTTCTTGTCTGCACTCTAGCTTTATCACCAATGATCTTATCAATAGAATGATTCAATTTCACATACCTTGGAATAACAGGTTTAGGTCTAGGTGCTTCTTCTTCTTGTTCCATCAGTTGTACCACTTCTTCCTCACCATTTTGTTCAACAATTTCTTGCACTTCAAGTTGCACATATACAATCTCTTGGACATTCTCTGTTTCTTTATTATTGGATTCATCAGATATCTCTGGATATTCATATATCTTCACATTTATACTTTCAACCATCTTGTTAGCCCTTTTATTGAAACACTTATAGGCCTTGCTTTTGGTAGAATATCCCAAGAAAATACCTTCATCACTCTTAGGATCAAAATTTTGAGTGAAATAATATCTCTTGATATAGCATCTACTACCAGGAACTTTGAAATAATTAACACTAGGTGTGTGACCATACCACAATTCCTAAGGTGTCTTACTAGTCCTTTCTTCACTTGTACCCAGTTCATTGTATAGAATGCAATACTATTGGCTTCTCTCCAATATGGCTTAGGTACAACACCTTGAATCATCATTGTCCTAGTAGCATCAACTATAGTTCATTTCCTCCTTTTTGCAATTCCATTTTGTTGAGGTTTCCTTAATGTTGACGTTTGTCTCTTGATTCTATTTTCTTCACAATACTCAATGAATTCCTATGAAGTGAACTCTCCTCCTCTGTTTGATCTTAAACACTTCAATCTCTTTCCTGTTTCATTCTCAACAAGTGCCCTGAACACTTTGAACTTATAGAAAGCTTCAGATGTATCCTTCAATAATGTCATGCACATCATTCTTGGATATTCATCAATAAACAACATGAAATACTTATCACCATGATAACTCTTTGTCCTCATAGGGCCAAAAAGATTAGTATGAACTAAACCCAATATGTTTTCAAAAGAAAAAGACTTACTGCTAAAGGTGGAACAAGTCACCTTACCCAACTAACATTCTTTGCACATGACATTGTTTGGTTCACAAGTTGTGAAAATCCCATTACAACATTTGACTTACTAACCTTGATCAATCTATAAAAATTCACATGACATAACCTTTTATGCCACAACCAAATATCTTCAGCCTTAGCAACCAAACACTTATTAACTTAAAAGCTTCAGATGTATCCTTCAATAATGTCACCCACATCATTCTTGGATATTCATCAATAAACAACATGAAATACTTATCACCGTGATAACTCTTTGTCCTCATAGGACCACAAAGATTAGTATGAACTAAATCCAATATATTTTTAAAAGAAAAAGACTTACTACTAAAAGTAGAACAAGTCACCTTACCCAACTGACATTCTTTGCACATGACATTGTCTGGTTCACAAGTTGTGAAAATCCCATTACAACATTTGACTTACTAACCTTGATCAATCTATCAAAATTCACATGATAGAACCTTTTATGCCACAACCAACTATCTTCAACCTTAGCAACCAAACACCTATTAACACTAGTATTCAGATGGAATAAGTTACCTTTAGTTTATTTTCCAATAGCAATTAGATCTCCCGAGCTTCCACATATCCTGCACATACCTCCTTTGAACTCTCAATGATAACCTTTGTTATTCAACTAGCCAACACTTAACAGGTTATATGTAAGACCTTCAACCCAATATACATCATTAATATTTCTTTTAACCTTCATAAATATTGAGCCTTAACCTCTTACCATGCAGGGTGTATTGTTTCCAAACCAAACCATACCACCATCAAATTCATCGATCTTTATGAACTTACTTTTTTCACTGGTCATGTGATGTGAGAACCCACTATCAATGACCCATACATTACCATGTTCCATGTGAGAGACTAATGCCTCATCATCTTCAGAATTTTCTTCTTTGATTGAAACAAACACTACTTCTTCATCATTGTCATCAGACTCTTCAGTAGTCACACCTTCATCTACTGCAACATAGCATTTTTTCTTTTCTTTTCCCTTGAATCTTTTAATATTCTCTTTCTGTTCAACATTAGGACACCTGGCAGAAAAATTTCCTATATAGTTATATGAATTTTTTTTCAAAGGTAACTTTCCTTTATACTTACCAGTACCTCTAGGTAGTCTTCTTGCAAGTTGTATCATCTTAAAATGGAAGCACTTCCATGTTAAGAGAATTTAGCCCTCCTTAGGGGATGTATTTGACCTCTATTACATCATCACCCCATTTCTGCATCATCCCCCCTGATCTTCTCCTCCTTATACCACTTTCGGGATTGATTTCTGCATTCTGGGTTGCAGGACTCTGTTTCTGGGATACAGGGACAGGGTCGACCTTCTGGGACAGGGTCAACCTCGGCCCTACCCTAAGACAGGGTTGACCTCAGTGTTGTCCTAGGATAGGGCCGACCTTGACCCTATCCCAGGGTCCCAAACCCAAAATCCCACAGTTTCTCAGATGTCGGTCTTTGCAAAAAGTTCTCTCCCACTTCCAGGTCGGCTGTTTCGGGTTCTAGATTGGTTGATTCCTAAATTATATTTAATATATGTCCTCTCCTAGGGGTAAAGGCTTAAATGATGATTTAATTATCCTATTTAGGCCTCCTTAGAAGATTGTGCCCTAATTCCATATAAAAGGAAGCCTTCTCTCTCATTTTTCTCTAAGCATTATCAACTATCAACTAAGTGATAAGAGGTGATTAGGATTTTGTTCAAGCATCCATTGTTCTACATGTTCTCAAGCTCTCAAGGTGTTCAATTCTTCCTCTCAAGCATTCAAGTTCTCCATTGAAGATCAAGGATTCAAGCTTTCAAGCCTTTGAAGGGATTTGG
>MU223584.1:3446402-3457574 GCA_018584345.1 Thuja plicata
TACTTGTTAGCTTTCCATACTTTATTGATTTCAAGGTTAATTCCTAAATCGGGGTTTGACTAAGGCAAACCCCTCCCCAACAACAAACAAACATTTTTCTTGTAGGTACAGGTTTGGGACTGTAAATCTGAGGCCAGATTTGGATACCCTTTTCAGATTTCTTTCGGACTGTGCGAACATGGACACTTTTAGAGTTGAGAAGATTGAGTTGGCAAAAGTAGTATAGGGTTGACCTTTTTCATAAGATGACATTAGAATGGAAAAATAGTTTTGGGTTTTGTCCGTCTCTCTGTTTCGGTTTGGTATCAACTGTCAGCATCTCTAGAAATAGTCTACAGATCTCAAAAAATAGCAATCTTGAATCTGCCATTTTGTAAGGTTGGTACTTTCTCCTATTCTTTTCAATTACTGTCATTAATCATATTAATCAATCAATCTACAAAATTTAAGATCCCCTTTCTTGGTCTCTTTCCAAATATTGGATTTATTTGTGTATTAACCCTTTGGGGTTGATCAAAGTTGGATCTCCTATTTGTGTATTTGAGGGTGAAAGAAAGGAGCATCTTATCTCCCCTTAATCACAATCACAATTGAAATATACAATCAACACAAATAACAATTAACAATTCAAACCCTCCTAAACCACAATTTTCTCCTTTACATTTTATTAACATTCTTCATCAACACTTTTATTCATTCATTCATCTATTTTTTTATGTTACACAAGTAATGCTTCAAGTTCTTCTTGCTTCTTTTCTTCATACAAGATAGATTCAAGTCCCTTGGAATAACTTTCATGACTTATATATTTTCCCTTCTTCTCTGATGCTAATGAAAAAGAGGCCTTAAAATCTACTTCAAATTTAGGCATATTATTATCATAGTTACTTAATTCAAAAGTGGCGAGCTTGCCAATTAGCCCATCAACAAAAACAATATCAAATGTTCTCAATTCTTGTATAGCAGAAAATCTAATGGCATAATAAGGTAGCAAGGTTATCAACATTTTACTTACCACATCACCTTCTTCAATGTTACCACCGACAACTTTGATAGTGCCAACTATTTCCTTGACCCTTTGACCATATTGAGCAATGTTCTCACGTTCCACCATTTTCATGTCATCATGTTTTCCCTTCAAGATGTCTACCCTATATTTTTGAACATGTATATCTCCACTATAGATTAAGTTCAAATTTTTCCAAACATCTAAGGTAGTATGAAGTTCATGAATGTCAACATATTGATTATCAGACAAGGTACTTACAATTGCTTCTAGTGCTTGTATGTTCTCTTGTTGCTCCTTCAACTGATTTGCATCAAGAATCCTAGTTGGAACTGCATATCTTGTTTCCACATGATTCCATAACTGTTTCCCCATACCTCTCAGATAGATCTTCATCTCATCACTCCATATTGTGTAGTTGTCTCCTATGAACTTAGGAATTTCCTTCTTTGTCATTAGATATTTTCCTCAAGATGTTAAGATTTTACAAAAAATAGGACCTAGGCTCTGATACCAATTTTTAATACTATAAGGTCCAATATTACTAAGAGGGGGGTGAATAAGTAATCAATCATATCTAAAACTTTTCACAATTCATTCAATATTGTAAACCACATTCATCAACTTCAAACCTGATGCATGCAATAAAAAAAAGTAACCAAACAATCATCCACATATGAAACAAAGTAACACCAGTATTTTATCATGGAAACGCTGACTAAGGGTGAAAACTACGATGGGGATTAGCACCCACAAATATTTGCACTCTTCTTAAATGTGCCATGTTAAAGGCCTAGCCTTGTTAGGAGCTTACAATGATGCCATGTTAGGAGCAGAACCTGTTAGGAGTCACCCAATTAAGAGATTTACCTCTAGCCCTATTAGGAGTAACCTTGTTAAAGGATTTAAACCCTAGTTAAAGAGTCACCTAGTTAAAGGACTTACAAATCAGACCTGTTAAAGTCCACCCGATTAAGGGATTTTCTTGTAGAAACTATTAGGAATCAACAAGTATAGTGATATGGGTGTAGCATGCCTCCTCCTCTTCTTCAGGTCCAATTAAGCATAATACTTCTGCTTCTTGCAGACAATCTTCTCTCTTCACTCGACCACACCTTGCCATCCATGATCTACACTTGCATAAAGCATTGATTTACATATTTATATATTACATGACCATTAGGGCATTTAACCGCCTTACAAACGTATTACAAATTTTCCCACTCGATCCTTAAACCCTAAAACATATTAACAATCTAAAACTTTCAATTAAAACTTGAGGTTGGCCTTCAAATCCATCGCACATCAAATTAAATCAAGAACAATCAAACCTTTTTGACTTCTTCAACACACTTCCAAAACTTGATTAAATATGATCACCTCGAGTAGTGAAATATAATTAATTATTACAAATCTATTATTCCACATCACCATGACACTTAGAACATAGAAACATCCACTACAACCGATCCAATCACCACCGCACATTGATCTAACACCAACTGCTCAAACCGGTTCAAAACATTTAGCTATTAGGCACAAAATGATCTTTTGTAAATTAAAACAATGCCTTTCGGTACTGCAATCCTTTTGTGATCATAGGATCAACAACATAGATTAGTCAAGATAAAAATAATAACACTTAAATTCATAGAGATTTGATATAACAATCAAATCATTCACTATTTGTCTTTGTCTGTTCTTTTGTCTTCCTTGTTTCTCTTCAATTGATCATATCTTACTCCATGTTTGTTCCTAGCATATACGATCATACAAAATGCATCTAGAGACATCCTTGAGTCTCTAACTACAATCGTACACTCCAATTCCTATTGCAACACATAATTCATCTATACTCATACTTAGTAGCACATCAAGAACACTATTAAAAAATACAACGCCAAGGTGACATCAATGAAAACACAATAACTGGTCTTCCTATCATCAAACCAATACCAATAAACACTCAACAATCTTTGCATCAATTATGCCAACATCACCAACTTCTCCAATATACTAGACACCAACTCCAATAATGTGCTATCTTTTATGTGAGTCTTTAGCATAATTTCTTCCCTTGTTTGGGCCTCAACAAACCGTGCAAGTTTGAGTTTTTGAAGGGGTGAAAGGACTAACAAATCAACTAGCCCTTTTGATAGTTGTGGAACATATTCCAAACTATCCTTCTCCATGAATTCTTTCACTTTCTTGATAGTATCTCTTGCATTTCCCTTTTCTCTCTTCTCCTTTTCTACTACGACCTTACTCACATCTGCTTCCTTGGGTTCTTCTGCCAATAGTGGCCTCTTATAAAGTGGTTGAACATCCTCTATCTATTTTTCATTTCCTTTTTCCACTTGCTTCACTTTCATCTTCTCTTTCTCTATCTTGTCTTTCTTGGCTTCCTTCTCTACTACCTGCTCTTATTTTGTTCTAACCCCAAGAACTTCCATCACATGAATTTCAAGAACATTTCTATCATTCATTTCTTCTTGTTGTTCCACCTCCTTAGCTTTAGGAACATAAACTGTGGGTAAACCAAGTTTAGGTATGGAAGTGATTGCACCTTGATCCTTTTGATTGACTTCATACTGGTTTCTTTCAAGGTAGACTCTCTTGATCTTTTATGTCTCATCATACACTTTCATTAACTTTCCCATCATTATTTGATTCATTCTTAATTTTCTCCTAAACTCCTTGTCTATATCCTTAAGAATTTGTCTAAATTCTTCATTTTTTATGAGTGGACAGATATCAAATAACACTTTTTCTCTTAGTCTCTTATCCTCTTCCAATGCATATGATGTCCTTGCATCTAGAATACTATATATACTTTTTGATAGTTCAGATGAAATCTCTATAAGAGCTTTCTTAAATCTATATAAATATTTAATGACAACTTCTTCAACTAATTTATTTTCCTCATTATCAAACTTATCAAAGAATTTTAATACAAAATTCAAGTTACCATATGATTTGATGCTTTTAACTATCTCATTCATTGGCATACCATGTTTATCAGACTTAATTTTGGTCTCTTTACTTATTCCTTCTCACCAGACAGTTTTGGATTTGAGGTTTGAGGTGCCTTAGTCTTCTTTTGCTTCTTCAACTTCTTTACTTCATCATCTAATTTTGTAGCCTCATCATCTTCAATGATAACCTCTTTGTCCTTCTTCTTTTCTTATGTCTTCTTCTTATCCTCTGGCTTCTTCCTCTTAGTTTCTTTTGTAGGTTGAGATATTTGAGGCTTGTTTGATGTTATACTGCTTGTCTGTCTACCCATAGTAGGTATGGGTACTGAACTAGATTCACCAACTTCTACAAGCTCCACATCATAAACAACTTGTTGAGTTCTTCTAAGATGAAAAATTATAAACTCCTTTACATCTACTACTTTCTTCCCCATTTTCTTATCGATCTTAGGTGCCTTGAATTCTTTGTACACCTTTAGACCCTTTTCTTCATGAGTTCCAAGTCTTTCTTCATTAGGATCAAGGGGCTTTCTTAATAGGTATTTAGCATATAGGGATAATATTTTCTCATCCACCTCATAGCCCATAGGCATTACCCATGAGGTTCTAGGTTCTACTACCTCTATCCGATATTGGTCTGTATCTCCCATAAAGAAAATTGTATCCTTGTATTTCACTACTATAGACTGGAGAATTCTATCTTTAGCATGCATCATGCTTTGAAATTCCTTGAAGTAACCCCAAATAGTAGTTTTCCTCATCTTTTTGTCCATCACATACATCAACTCTCTAATTTGGACTAATATAGGTGTGTCACCTGACCAATTTAGTGGACCTACCCCACAGAATTTATTCATGAAATAGAAATATATGCAAAAGATTAAGGTTCCAAAATTGAACGATTTTCTTTTATCCTTCTTAGTCTTCGTAAGGTTTTCTATCAACCATCCTTACAACATTTCACATAGATCATACTCTTTGTTTTATTTGAGCATCTGATATGCAGTATAAATAAGTATTCCGGACATATAATTGTCTACTAGAATGATAAACTTTATATCCTACCACCATAGCTTCAAATTTCACATCATCTTCTATTATGTTACTGATTATCATACCTCATTTTTTAGATACGACTCCAGTTGCATCATGAGAAGTGTCATTCTTCACAATCTTCAATACAGGTATACCACCAAATGCCCATAAACCTATCAAAACTTATATGATCTCCTTTTTAATCTTCATTGGCTTGCTGAGCCACATGAATTCATTGTGTATCCTACTCAGAATGTACTGTATCCATTCATCCTTCTCTATCAACAAAAAATCTATGAATTGAGTAAATTTATTCTCCTCTAGGGCTTTGAACTTAAGCTTCAATTTTTCATTCTCTATAATATTTTTATTGTATAAATACTTCATTTGATCAGTACCAAGACCCTCCAAATTAGCATGGATGTAAGCCCTAACATCGTCAACATGTAAAACTCTATTTGACACATTCAAAAGAGCACCCTTTAGATCCACCTCAACTGACTTGAATGAGTGTTTATTGAACTTAGGTCTGGGCCTCTTGGTGATTTCCATAATAATTGGTGTATTCATCTTGATATCTTAAATTTGCAAAGAATCACACAGAAAAATACATTTCACTACAATAGGGTTTGTACACAAATTGCTTTGAATAATCGCTTCCTTGCTTCGATCTCATTGGAATTTGCTTGTAGATCACTTCTCTTCATGTTCTCTCAAATTCAATGTGACAAATGAAAGTCACAAATTAACTTTTGTATACTCTAAACCTAATTTCTAGGTATCGTTAATGCTTCGTACCCTAATTGTTCCAAAACACCTTGTTCATTACCTAGTTCATAGAGATTGACCACGCACGTTCAAAACTTGTCAAATACATCTGATAAAGACTCCTAAACCTCTCTGTAAACTATTTACAACTTCCCAATGCCTATCAAATTTAGGCATGAACATCTATAGGGGGTCTTATAAGTTTTTTCGTGTAGTATCCCCCTAGGCCAAGGGCCTAAACTCAATTTCCTGAGGAATCGCTAGCATCAGATCTTGATGTGGACCTTTCAGATGTATTATTAACACTCTTCTTCACCCATAAATACTTCATTTTCTTCTTGATCTCTTCAACATTCACTTTTTCCTTCCTTTTATCCTTTCCTGGCATATTCCTACTCCCGTCTATTAAAAAATAAAATTGAAACAATTGTTATATTTCCAATGATGTCAAACCTTAACTGGTAAGATAGTTTCTATCTTATAAAGTGCCATATCAATAGATTGATGAAGAAGATTTGAAAAGAAGAGATAACAAGAAGACCTAGTGAAATGATTGAGTTATGTGAAACTACAATGGGTACTTGATGAGATTGCACCTTGACAAGGTAATATATTGTTTAGATTAAGTTTAAGTGAAGCTTGGATGACTACAAGATTAGTCTTGACCAAGTTACAGAGTATAAGATTAAGAAACTTATGTTTGTGCCGAGTGATGCAAGTGTCGATCGAAAACCTTTACATTCTAGGCAAATTTAGAGTCGAGTGTCAGTGAATTACTGAGTTATCTAGTGATGACCGAGCATAAGAACACAGTATTGATCAAGTGTCATTATTTTGATAGTTTGAGAGAGATTTGAGATCCCAGCCAATATAGTTGATTTTCTTGGGATATGTGAAGCATATTTAAGATAAGGATGATTGTTGTAGAGAATTAAATGAGCATATAATATATGTTTAACCATTTTCATGTATGGATTCAAGAAGGATTTTTAGAATGTATTCTACAATGTATATGGAAATGAAATATAAGAAGGATTTGTTGGATCTGACCAAACCCTAAGATCTACATTGATGGTTAAGTGAAAATAGATAGAGCTACCTGATCAGAGAGGTATAAGATTAACCTAATTGCAGGTTGTATGTGTGTGGTATGAGGTTAATTCAGTTGATTGGAAAAATCTAAGCAGAAGGAAGAGAAGGATGAAGAGAGAAGTACATGACTGCACAGTGGTGATTTCTTGAAGGATTTCCGAGTAGATATGAATGATAAAGATGAAAATGAATGCCAGTCAACAAATTAGCATTTTGAGCTATAATTGGATCTGTATTTGCAAAGTGATTTGTATGTTTCAGATCACAATTTGTTGTTACTTTCTAACCATTGTATCAGTTGCAAAATCCTTTTAAACAGGGTTGACCTAACATTCATATTGTTAAATACTTTAATCAAGGTGACATTCTAATTTAATGGTCTAAGCCCTCTAACACGGGTCACTTTTAACAGGGTGATTAAATCCTTTAACCAGGTCCCATTTAACAGTGTGTATTGTAACCTTTAATTGGGTTGGATTTTCACAGAGCTCACTTTAGAAGAGTGAAAAATTGGTTGCATGTTACTGGTGGTTTTCCTCATATTGGTTTTCCACATTAAATCCTGGTGTCATACTTGTGTGAATGTTATTTGATTTGTTGTATTGTTAAGAGTTTTATATTTTGCAAGTTGATTACATTAGGACAGTTAATGATAAGTTTATATTATTGATTATATGCTATAGAGAACGAGTGAATTACTGAGTGGATCTAAGTTGGTTGAAGTTTTTGAAAGTTCAATTGGTACATCTGGACCTAAGATAACTGATTCACCCCCCTCTTAGTTATTCTAAATCATTCTAACACTGTCAACTAGACATCTCTAATTCACATTTTTAGTCTTTTAATCCCTTGCAATATGTCCAATATTTTGCATTTATAGCATACAACATGCCTTTGTCCAATTATGTTGCTCACCTGGTTTCTTTTTGATGTGCACTCCTTTTCAATGTGTCCAAATCCATTTCATGCATAACAATTAATGTTCTTTTTGTTGGAAGAGTTCTTCACAACACTTCTGCATTCACTTTCTCTATGACCATGTTTATTGCACTTATAACATTTACCATAAAAAAGATGCATTATCATGATTCATCCTATTCCTACAATGCATGGATTTATGACCAAATTTACTGCAAATAAATCACTTACCACTAGTCCTTATGCCTTAGGTTATCTTGTTGATGGCTTCATGTTCTTCTTCTTCTCAGATCTAGGGTTTTATTGAGTAGATATAGAACTTTCTCCTTGTTCAAATCCAAGACCACACTTGTCATCTGGGATCCTTTGGATTTCAAGAAATGAATCAAGCTTGGTTGAGCTGATCATGAACTTCTCCTTGTAGTCATTAGCAATCACAAGTTCATCTCTGAGTTCTTCCTCAAGATCCTTGGATCCTTGCAAATCAACAACAAGTCCATTGCATTCATCAAATCTTTCTTTTAAGGACTGATTGAGATTATCTTCATTCTTCTTCCTATCCTCAATCTCCTTGGTCATCCTCATGATAATAGATTCCATCTCATTCTTCATGACTACATTCTCTCTCTTAAGTCTCTCAAATTCTTCATTCTTTTCCTTCAAATATTGACTCAACTATTCATCATCCAAGCTCTAGCTATCCTTTTGTTGTAGCTGATCACACAGTTCCCTTGTTTTCACCTTGGATTTCTTTAGCCATGATTCCAATTGCTTGATGAAGATTTCAGCTTCTCTGAGATTCCTTTACAACTCCATAATTTCAGCTTTAGACTAATCTAGGTCATCCAATGCAATTAAGAGTTGTTTTTGAAATCATGAATCCATCCTTCTTTCCTGGATCGCCCTCAAGAGGTTAGGATTCCTTCAAGAGACCAAAGCTCTGTTACCAATTGTTGGATGGAGGGAAAACTGAGAGGAGGGGGGGTGAATCAGTGTTCTACAAATTTAAATTTAATTAAATTGACTCTAATTTGATCCACAACATCAAATCATATAAAATAAAATGAAACATTCAAGAACATAAAGAAAATAAACATCACACCATAACACATATTTTTATCATGGAAACCCTATTAGGGGGAAAACCATGGTGAGGATGACACCCACAAGTTAACACTATTTAGAATATTGTCTTACAATGATGCAAAATGCACTTTCATTCAAACACATTGCCTAGAGCTGACTACTCAATTACAATTAGGGATATAACCCTTTACAAGAAGGCTCACTACCTTAAAATATCACAACAATGATCACAAGTTTTTGAACTGCTAAAATAACATCTAACAATGTCTGATTACAATTCCATATTAAAACATCACTCTAATCTGATACACTCTAATCTTTGACTGCCCTATTTTCTTTCCTTTTGCTAATCAGGTTATCAGATCTAAAAACCTTTATTAAATCCTTCACTTCGCACCTTGCACACTGATCTCAGGCATAAATAATATCCTCTATTCATTTACACATTCTTCCAAACCCTAATCCATTGATTTTATAGGTCCTCTACTAAAAATTTGATCTACCAATGCTAGCTCCAAAAATGTTCTAGGCAAATGTAAAATGTTTTGACCAAGTCGGTCAAATCCTCAATTCAAATTCATTTCCCACCTAAACACTCATGCAAAATCCTTCATACATGTCGGCTCATTCACTAAAACATAAAATTTAGCACCAAAAACAATTTACCTCGTCCGCGCAAGTATTTTTCCACCATGTTGGATGTTCTAACTGTCAAGCACAAAATATAATTGTTCAAATCTTTCTAATTCTCACACCCTGTATCACCATACCTTCAAATTTTGGAATTATAATTTAGATACATCCAAATCTTAGATGTGTACTGAAATATTTTATCCTAGAAAGTAACACCAAACCTTTTACTATACACTGGAAAAACACTTTGTCTTCATTTCCATACTAAGCCAATTTTTTCTTTGACTTACAGTTTGACCTCCTACTACAATGGGTAGGTGGAATTAGTGTTTAGTTTCCATCAATGAAAACATCCAAGATTCCATGTAGTGTCTCTTTCCAACAAAATAAATGTTGTTTAAAAATGGTATCCTTATCTTTGCGGTTTCAAGTCACAAGCCAAAGTTAATCATCATAGAAAGAGGTGTCCTCCCTGGAAAATTATGTGACTAAAGTGTAGGGATATGATTATGATATGGTCTACAAGAAGTGGTAAGTAAAATGTGGTTATATAGAATCCCTCTCCCATCAATATGAAGAGGAAGGATCAATATTTCATCTTTCTATCTTGGTACCCAATTGGATAGGTGAGGTTCTATAAGACTGGAATACTAACCTAAAAATTCAAAGTATCATTATGAAATTGGAACAAAATTTACATTTTATGTCAACGTTGTACTAGATAGAATAAAATGTTCTCTCCTATTCTTAGCTCAATCCTTGATTACTCTTGCCATTTCACTCCTCTCCTACTACAAGTCACTTAGTATTTTTGAAGACTTATGAGAGAATGAGGAGTAATTTATTTTATGCCAGCCTTGAGCACAATGTTAAGGCATTTATAGATGAATGTGATTTGTGTCAAAGGAATAATAGGAAAATTATAAAAAGCTTTGGGATTTCTAAAATAATTTCTTATTCTAGATAAGATCAATATTAATATTTCTATGGATTTCATTATGGGATTCTAATATAAGCTATAAACATATAATTTTGGTTGTTGTTGATTTCTTAACTAAACATGTACATTTAAGTGTGTTATCTCCTCCTCATACTACTATTGTGGTTGTTAGAATAGTCCCAAAGGATAACTGAGAGGGGGGGGGGTGAATTAGTTATTAGTAACTTTAGTTCTTTAACTTTAGAATACAACAAAGTAAATGCTTAATTAGATAACACAGTACAGAACACACAATTTGATTACAGGGAAACCAAATGGTAAAAATCCCGGTGGGAATTAGCACCCACAATGAACTATACTTGTTTATAGTAATCCTTGTTATAAGATATCTCAACCCTATTAGGAGTTGTACTTTACAATTCAATAAGTATAGTGACCTGGTTAAGGGTCAGACCCTGTTAGGAGTCTTTTACAAATAACCCTGTTAGGGGTGGTGGACTCACAGTCCAAAAGCTCACTGCTTGATGGTGAAGGCTACAACCTTCTGCATAAAGATATGCACAATATCTGATGATGAACTATAGAGTAGACCTGTTGTCTTGATCAGTTCCAGTGTATTACAATCTTTCACTTCTTCTTCACATAGACTCTTGATGAATGAACCAACTCTGATAATCTGCTATGTACATCTTTCTTCTCTTTTCATATCATTCACACTT
>MU223584.1:3482599-3560992 GCA_018584345.1 Thuja plicata
TGGATACCCTTTTCGACAAACTTTTGAGATCCGTGAACAAAGTCACTTTCAGATCTGTGCAGGTCAGGGTCGACATTATTGGGTCAGGGTTGACATTTGTGGGTCAAGGTTGACCTTTTTCATAAGACAACATCGGAACAAAAAATGATTTCTGGGTTTTGTTTGTCTCTGCATTTTGGTTTGGTATCAACTATCAGTTTTTCCAGAAACTGTCTACAGACCTCAGAAAACAACATTATTTGATCTGCAATATTTCAAGGTTAGTGCATTTCTCCTATCTCTTCAATTACTATCATATATCATTTCTTTACATATAATCAATAGAATTTAAGGTATTTCCTTTGTCATTCTCCTTTCCAAATAGTTGATTCATTTGTGCATTAACCCTTCTCTTGGGTTGATCAACTTGGATCTCCCATTTGTGCATTTGGGAATAAGGAAGGAGCATCTTATCTTCTCCCTAATCACAATTGAAATACACATTAAATTCAACTAAATCAAGGTTAAAATAATCCAATACAATCCAAGTAATTCAAAGAACAATCACATCCCTCATTTTCATATCTTACATTTTAGTAACATAATCAATTCTTAACAAATGAAACAAACAACATCTAAATTCTTTATTCAAGATCTATATTCTTTATCCTACATCTGGTTAGTCGGTGAAATTTGAATTTCATGAAGTTGGTGAATGCATTTATGACAACCTAACTTATTTGTTGGAAACCATAATTGAGAAAAAGCTATAAATATGAAGTTTTTCAAGTCACTTCGCACCTTACGCATTCAAGTTATCAAGAGCAAGTTGCAGAGTGATCGAGTCTTCGTGCATTCAAGTGACCTCCGAGGTAAATTCTAAAATGAGCTAAATCATCTACAGTTGTATTCATCATTGTTTGCTTTCAACCGAGTTAAACTTTCAAAGAGATAAGGATTATTTCCATCCGTATTCCTGATCTAATGGCACCGAAGAAGCAAGTACTAATCGTGGAAAAGAATGTTGATCCTGTAAACCCTAAACACAAGATGCCACCCATTAAAGATGTAGAAACCGATATGACAGGAGCATTATATTCCATTCCACCTAGGGTTATATTGATTGATGATGTTTGATCTTTCATCCACTGCAAAATTGAAGATATTTATGCTAATGAGTTGGACACTTCATTCAATAAACTGTGCGACAATGGAAAACTAAGAGATGGGCACACACATCTAGAGAGAAAGGGTTTGGTGCATACCCTTCATCTGCCAAGAGTCTTCAAACCTGAATGGAGAAGATTTGTGCTTAGCCGAGTACATGATCAGTTTATGTGGCTAGAGCAACCAGTAAAGATCACCAAAGATGTACTACACATCATCACTGGCCTACCAATTAGAGACATACAAAAGGCAATCAAGCAGATTGATAGAGAAACATTGAGTGAGCTAACCAAATCTCAATGGGACAGTAGAGCGACGAGAATTTTGACGATAGAAGATGCAGAACTTAACTTTGCATGTAACATCATTGCCTATCGAGTCTTCCAATCATCTAGGGTAGACAGTGTACCCTGTAGAGAAGTTGACCTGGCCTACAAGATTGTGAAGAAAGGAATGAAATTAGATGTTTGTGAGATTTTGTTGAGGCCAATTGAAGACAACATGAACACAATCAGGAAATCCAAGACAAACACTTTGAAGTTTGGTCCACTATTGGTATGTATATTTTTCTATTTTGAGAACTTTTTCCCATGAGTCGGTGAAGTAACATGGAGCACAGATAGGCCAATCATTTATCAAATCAATGAATATATTTTAGGATTGGGAAACAATTTGAATTTGATCATGAATGATTACTTTGTTAAGTTTCAAACAAAGATGCATAAAAGATTCAGGATTCCACCCTAGTTAGTGGAAAGATATCATGATAATATTTGTTTTGAAGTAGATACCGACCTGTGTATCATTAAAGCTGTTGAGCCAAGGATTATTTGGCTTCAACCAATGGGATATGAAGTTGATATTGACATAGCTGCACATCAAATTGAGACATTGTTGAAAGACCCCATTGACAAGAAAGCTGACAGATATGGAACCTATGAAGAAGTTAAAGAAAATATCAAGCATGGTATAGTGATACCTAAGGCCATAAGGAAAACAAAGAAAATGATTGGGGAATTATCACAGAAATTTGAAGTTGGAGAGGATGAAGAAGAAACAGAGGCATCACCTTCAATTGAGAAGAAGAGGAAACAACTAGAAGCTAATCCCTCACCAAGTGGCAGGAGCACAAGGGCCTCGGTAAGGGAAAAATAAAAGGAACAAATCAAGACACCCATACCTAGAGGGAAAACATATATGAGGAGTAAGAAAAATGTTGTAAAGCCAAGAAGAAAATTGAAGCTTCAAGTTGAAAGTGAAACATAAACATAGGAGACTGGGGCACTCAAAGTACCACAAAAGACTTTGAAACCAACTCTTGATGAATCCATCGATTCATTAATGAAACATGGAGCTTTTGTTGGAGTAAAACAATTGAGATATGAGCAGTTGAGTGTAAATGATCAGGTAAGAATTGAAGATGCTGTTATTTTCACATTGAATAAATTTAGAATAACACCAATGGAAGTTTCAAGCCAGCTTCTTGATGAGTTATACAATAAGGTAGATGGAAGGTGGACATATGCATTGACTGCTAAAAAACAAATAAGGGAAAGATCATTAGTTGTTACAATGCCTGAATTATTAGTGCAAGAAGTTGATGAATCTCTATAGAACTATTCAAGGAGATTTCTTGTGAAAGACAGAGCACTAAGAATAATGATCGGTAAGCTTTTAGAAGTTGAGAAAGAAACAGATGAAATGTGGAGAAAAATATTCAAACTAGATGCCACCAAGTCTGACGAAGACAAGCAAACCAAGGGGAATACCAAAGGACAATCGTCAAAAGGCAATAAAGGTCAAACGGATCCCATTGACCTAACCAAAGATACCAGTGAAATAAATGTTGAAGATGCATTAGAAGAAGAGGATCTTGCACAAGATACAACAAAGGAAGAAAATGCTATGGATACAACAGATCAAAATACCGAGTGCATGGACATAGATGTCACTCCAACAACCAAAGAATCAGAAATAGTAATACAAAAAATTCATGCTTATTCTAAGATAAGTACAAAGACCACCAAAGAAGGAAATGAACAGAGAAAAGGAAATGAATTGGTTCCCCCAACCAACACCGAAGAAGAGAAGCAACAAGACTCGAAAGAAGAGTCTGAGAAAAATAAAGAGTCAGAGAAAGAGAAGGAGAGTGAGAAAGGGAAGGAGAATAAAGATACCCAAGGAGACAAGAAAGAAAAAGAAAAGCCAGGAGGTACTCATGAGTCGAAGGAGAAATCCGAGAGCACAACAGGCACAAACAAGTCTCCCACCGATGCACTTAAGGCATCTATCTCACCATCAAGCAACAAGGATAAGAAGAAAAAGAAGGAGGAAATTGACTTAATAGAAGAAATAATTTTGCCCCCTCCTGATTTTGCAAACATGAATGCTTAGCAATTGGCATCATATGGGAAACTATTGAAGAAAAAGGCAGCCCAACAAAAGATGATTGATGAAATGAGGAAGCAAGATGACATTCTTGAAGACGTCAAAGACATCTTTCAATCTCTGCTACCTGCTGCTGCAATAAATGAAAAAGACAGTTTGATTCAGCAAGTAGGCAAACTTGCTCAACAGATAAAGGTACCAAACATTGATACCACCGAATCTCTATTGAAAATTCATGAGCCAAAGTTGAAAAAGAGAATAATGGAGAAAATATTGAACCACATAACAGATGACAAGGTAACTCTTTCCGAGCTATGTACAGCTATAGAGCAGGCTTTAACTACAATTCTCTCATTATTTCAAAATTTTTGTCAAATTTCAAAATTTACTGAGGAAATAAGGAATAAAGAACAGTCGGTAGAAACTGAGTTAACCAAACACCTAAAGGAGTTAAACTGAGTTTGACCAAAAATCATGGTGTTATGGGTCTATTTGTTATGTGTGTACTTAAAGTGATTTACATGTTTTAACTTGCTTTTCATTTATAGTTTTCATTCGGTAAAGGATGCTGAAGTAAGATAGTTTTAGAGTATAAAAGTTTTAAGTGAACTGATTCACCCCTCCCCTCTCAGTTCATACTCTTGTATGACATTTCCAACACATATATAATTACTACTGTGTATTATATGTTGTCATCAATGACAAACATACAATCAATCAACTGCTTAGAATCAAATATCCAACAATGGTTTCTTAATACTTATTGGATTTTGTAACTCCAAGAGATGCATCACTCCAAAGTCAATTCAATTGTGATCCTACTTTTACCAAATTTTTTTGGTAAAAATCATATAATTTTCATGGCACTAACTTAAACATTAGTTTGACTTGTTATTGTAAAAATAATGGCTAAACAAAAGTTGTCAATAATGCCTTGAGACTACTTGCATTATTTTATGTACGAGTATTACTTATTATAGTGCTTCCATGATAACTTGGGCCTGTAAGGTCCTCTATGGTACTTCTACACCTTCCTTGCATTCTTATATTTTAGTTCCTTATAAGTTCATAGTAGTTGGTAGTACTCTAGCCAAGCATGAGGAGATTTCCCAACTCCTAAAGGATAATATATCCCTAGCACAAAATCACATGAAATAGTAGGTGGATTAAAGCATTAAAAAAGAGTACTTTTTAAAATGGGATTTTTCTTTGTTATGTCTCCAACCTTATAGTCAAATTTCATTTCAAGACAAGTAAAGTCATACTTTGGTTCCAAAATTTGATGGCCCTTACTAGGTGCTCCACTTCACTAGTGAGGTGGAATACAAGTTACAACTTCCACCCTCTTCTAACCTCTACACATTTTTCACTTCCCTTGCCTAAAAAATGTTATATAACTTAAGTTATATAGTTAAACAATCACACCAAGAACATTTTCAGTCATTCTATTCGTGAGATTTTAATGAAGAAAAATGGTGTTGAAACATGAACATGCTACACAATAACCTACCAATATTCTCTCCAAATTTTCTCATATCAAGATTCTTGCAGATAAATATTTTTGAAGGGTGAGGCAATGTTAAGAACCCAAATTTTCTATATAATAGCTAGTATTATCTAGATGAATATTTTTTGTATGTCACACATAGTTAATATTAAATGAAGGTGATGATGCATATGCTTTTTTAGTCATCCTATTATTTAGTTAGAAACATGTCCCACATGCATGAGATAATAGTAGTTATCTTTAGGAAGGCTTTATATGTTAGCGAATTCTTGAGTGGAAAATATTTTGAATACATATAACTAGAGTGTATGCTCTTAGGAGGATACTCCCTTGAAGATAATAAATCATCATGTCCTCTCATTCTACATATCTTTATGTGTAATAGTTTTATTCATATTGTAGGTTCATTACATCAAATGACATGTCAAAATATTATTAAAATTATAAAATATTCCCTCCTTTTGAAGGAATTGGGAACCAATTCTCATTATTACCACTAAACGTCAACAATAATCAACCATTGATAAAAAAACATTTAAAATATATTATCAATTCACAATGCAAGTGCATGTTTGAACACAATCACTCATTAGTTTGCATTGAGTTGGAGCAAGATTCAACAATAACCTTAGTAATATCCATTTTCACCACATATCAACACACATTGCCACATTTTGTATCTCTTTTATAGCTCTTAATTTAATATAGAGGTTTTCTTAAGGTGTAAAAAAGTTATAAACTTCAACCACTACAAAAAAGGTCCCACAATGATCTTTGGAAGTGCCAAATTTTCATAATTTGATATATACATCAAATGAATAGGTCCTCTAAATGTTAAAGGCCCAACTTGTAAAAAGAATTGACCTTCTAAATAAATCATGTAAATTAAGTATGATCAAAGCATAATAATTTTCAGGATGAACAACTTTTCATATTCCATTCATCTTTATTCTTTGTTTCAAAATATAATTTTAATTTCTCAAATTATAGATCTTTTTCATAATAGGGTATCTATTAAATTTCTCTTTTCATAGATTTCAATTTATATAACTCAAATCAATCTCATTTACATTTTAATTTGATGTCTAATTATAATCTTACTTAGCCTATTTAAACAATTCCAACTCCTTAATTTATTCACAACATCAATTTTAGAGTATGTCCTTAAGCATTTTATTTCCATTAAAATATGAAGGTAACACCTTTCTATTTCTAATCCAAATTTACAAGTTAGGTTGTGTGTGTGTGCACACGCATGCATGTGAGTGCACATGCATGTGTCTACACACACACACACACACACACACACACACACACACTTTATTCACCCTTAATGTGAATTAGTATGTACTTGTAGAGAATAAATTGATTTACATAAATAATTTAGACTAATTAAATAATTATAATATAATAAAATAGTCAACTTAAATTAATTGGAGTTGGGAATTGATAATTAAATTGCATTCGACTTAAGTAACAATGATGAAGAATAATATTATTGTCACACAAAATCCATTTGCCAATTGTTTATAAATTGATTTCCTTTGAATGCTCCTTGCCTCAAACTCTGTACAAATCCAAAAGCTTTATTAGGTAAAATTTTAATTTCTCAGATCAATCCCCAATAGAAAGCAAGTGATATGGTGAACATAATTATCTTATAAGATACAAAATTAATTTGGCAAATTATGGGATACTAGAATTAGCCTCACCTTGAAATCTCTAATATTTGAACTCGTGTAAGGGTAGACACTGTTAAGAAACACCTAAAACGGAGTCATTAAATTGCAAGGGTCAATATCTCCTTGGTAACTCCCATGTTAGATCAACATTTTATGGACTTTGGTCAAATGTTGGCAAACAACAAATAAAATTACAAGTAGCCTATGTGTAGATTTTTATTTTGATGCAGATGTGTATGTTGTAAAATCTAAACCTATATGTTTTTATAATGATTTCTCCTTGTAATACCTTTTGAATTAATTGTACAAATGACTTTATTTAACACCAAGATATAATAAATAGTCATAATTATACCTGAATGAATGGATTTAAATATCAAACTCACATAATTAATAGTCATACAAACATGTACCAAGTTGACTTCTAATGGCTAGTGTAAAAGGTAAGAGTCTAAAATTTGAATTTTAATTAGTATTTATTTATGATTAAACATAAGTGAGTTGGGATCCATTATGAGTGTCATGGATCAACTTAGGATAGGAAATAAAGATCTTTAGGTGGAGATCAAATGCATGTACACTTGTGCAATCATAGGTGTAATAAATGAAAATAGTGGTCGATAGATTTAATTAGGTATTTGATAAAAAATCAAATTACATGTAGGAGTAACATTAGATGCAATTCAATAACCTTACCTAAAGTTAGCCACAAACTATTTTATAAATACATAAAGTAAAAAAGCAACAATAAATACATAAAAGTAAAAAATCAACAATAAATAAATAAATTTATATAAGAATTGCATTCAAAAGTGACAAATTACACGATTATTTTATTGATAAATAATTATTAACTTAAATTCTATTTGAGCAAATTAGGGGAGAGGGACCACTAGTCATAAGGACTAACTTCGTCAACGTGTAGCAGTTACAAAGAAAATTGTAAAACCTCTGACTTTTTAGAGATGTAAAATGAACACTTAACTACCTACCTAATAACTTACTACATTAAAATGACTTCCAAACAACAAACTACATAATAAAACCACAATTTTTTATATTCATCTTTACAACCCCAAATTTTTAAAATAGATAATACAACTATAAGGCCATGAAATTTAAACCGTACACCAATCCAATTAAATCCTTTGGCAACTAGTAATGATTAATTTATTTTCTCTTGTGCAAGTCAGAATATGAAGTCCCTGTCAATATGGTTCTGATGGGACAAAGTGTATCTTTCGATAGGGACTTCAAAATACAGTACACCAACATTCCAAACCTATATTTGTTTGGTGAAGGTCATCATTATCATTTGAATAATATTTGAAAGGTGTAACACACATGGAAAATTTTCTAGAGTCAACGAACCCTGGTTAGATCTTGAGTTAGAATTTTTAGGTAAGTACTTTCAATTCCTTATTTGTTTCTTCTAAGGAAGAAAATGATGTGACTTTATGTCTCACATATAAAATGAGTCTTCTTTGGTATTTCAAAGGAAAAAAAAGATAATGATTTAACTTTCCAAAATTTCACTTTATTTTCAAAAGGTGAACAAAGCTATTAATTATGGTAATTCTGGCTTTAATGGTAATCATAAGTTTTTGTCAATTATGATGTGATTTTTAAAATGAATTATTATTTTGAATCAATATTTGATGGTGTAAGAGTGAAACGTGCATGGGTATTTTTATCTTTCAGAATTCTAGTAATTATAATATTTTTTAAATTTTGTTGCGAGTTTGGAGAGTTAATATTGTAAGAGTGAAATGGGTATGCATAATTTTTATCTCTATTTTGTGATTTTTTTGGGTTTGCTTGTTTATATGTAATGATTAGTTTAAAAGTGTTATTTTTAAAATTAAAAGTTGGATGATTTGAAGTTTGATTTAAAATGAGTTTGGTTAGATTTACAATTTAGATTTAATCATAGAACTTTTAAATTCAAATCTAATTGCGGGGTCCACGTTGATCACTTTTGTATTAGTCATTAGTTGTTAACTTAACTGCAAAACAATTTAAATTACACAATGTAATTATAGACACTTATTTCTCGCTATCTCTAACATCACCATGTCGCATCCTAGTCGCAACTTATTTGCAAGTCTCCTAATTTTCTTTTTAATCTTCTATCCTAATAAATTAAATAATCCAAACTCATCCATTTCTAAAATGAATAGTTAGAATCTATTTAATTCTTAATTTATCGATGTTCAAGTAATAATACACATTATCCATTTTCAATAAATAAAAAACTAAAATATCCAATTGTAACACCTCCATTATTCCTTTTTTGTAATGATATTCACGCTTATGTATTGTAGTGGAGTAAACCCGATCCTATGGAAAGGAAACTATGTTCCTTTGAGAGCCAATTTCACAACACACATTCAAATACCTCCAACTAGATGAACCAATGGAGATATCTTATTAAAGATAAAGAGATAAAATATTTTGATTGCTAAAATGATAAATCCAAATGATAGAGTCTCTTTAGTCAAAATCTAAGTATCTTGGTTAAGGACACCAATGCGACGCATAGACATCTCCGTTGCATGTTGTAGTCCTATACAAACCGAAACAAAAAATACTCAGAATGGTTAAAAAAATAGGAATATTATATAATAGAGATGAAAATAAACAAGATAACTAAACACAAGCAAACCTCCATGCAGTTGTGGTGTTGTCAAGGATGGAGGGAACTCAAAGAGATCTGTCCAATCCTTGCAGCAAGAGTCACTCAGCGGAAAAAACAACTCAAACACCAACAAGAGATATAGAGAATGTCAGATCAGTGGTTCACATTAATCCAGATTCATGAAATTATATCAAATTGTCCAGCAACATGCAGGCTTACATTCCAGGCATATAGGTCTGATTACAGATTGAATTCTGAGAAGGATAAAAGTACAAAGTTGTGTTGCAGTAGATGACAACCGACAGGTTCCGACCGAAACCGCTTTTGGCCAAATAATATTCGACGCAATCATATTCGATCGGACATACGTGGTGCACACGCGGTGCCATGTGGCGTTGATGTGGCATATGGGTTCTGACCAAAATTGTTTCGATCGGACTTGTTCCGACCCAATAGGTTTCAGCCTGAACCATCAATAACCATATATACCCCAAAATTGCCTTAAGCGGCTCATTTGAACTTGGCGTCTTCCGAGATTTGAGGAGCAGGTTTGGTGATCTTCGACCGAACAAGGTAGGTTTTTTTTTTCTTGCTTTTTAAATGTTTTTTGAGTTTATTTGTTAATATTATGTATTTGTTGTATTGTTCAATGTTTTTTTTGTAATTTAGTTATTTTTAATTATAAAAAATAACTAATATGGTTTTATGTAGATTTAGTTATTTAGTTAATATGTAATTATTTTTTAGTTAAGAAAATATGTTAGTTAGTTAGTTAATTTAGTTTTATTATATATAATTTAAAATATTAGGAAAACGTTACAAAAAACACATGTAAAATCTAACAAACAAGATAATTAGAAATATTAGAAAATATTAAGAAAATGCTACATAAAAACATCCATAACCATATATTAGGAAACCTACATAAAAATGTTACATTGTAAATATTAGATAAATATTTGGAAAATGTTACATTAAGAAACATGTCCATAAAACTATACATAACTGGACACATTAGGAAAAATACATGTAAAAACGTAACATTGTAAACATTAGAAAAATATTACGAAAAATGTTACATTAAAACCATACATAAAAGCATACGTAACCATATATTAGGAAACATACATTAAAATGTTACATTGTAAATATTAGATAAATATTAGGAAAATATTACATTAAGAAACATGTACATAAAACAATACATAACCATACATTAGGAAAAATACATGTAAAAACGTAACATTGTAAACATTAGAGAAATATTATGAAAACTTTACATTAAAACCATACATTTTTAAAAGCATACATGTAACATGATCTACATAAAAACATATAACTGTAACAACATACATTTAACTACATCAAAGCCTCCTTATTATAACCTTAAGTCTAGACCATACTTCAAACCTAGTTAATTCAAGTCTAAAGTCATAAATTAAGTTAGTTAACCTAGTTAACCATACTTCAAACCTAGTTAACTTCCAACCTAGGTATAATTAAGTAAAAATTGTAAAATTGAATTAGAATACTAAAGATAATCTGGTAGTTAAAGTTAAGTTGTAATATTAAAATAAATTAGATAACCTTTTAGGTTCATTTCATCTTCTTTTTCATTAGGAGCTACCCATATGATTAAATCATTTTTCTATCAAATATATTGATAAATATGAATTGAACAAGCTATTTTATTATATGTTTTATTTTATTTAATTACAAGTGTAAATATGCTTAGATTAGAATTGTCATATTTCTTAAATTTATACATATATATATTTCATAAACTAGATGGTTATAATGTACATGTGCTTGAGATTGCTTTTTAAAATATTGTATATATATATATATATGCATGTGCAAATATATATATATATATATATATATATATATATATATATATATATATATATATATACTTTCACATATATATTTTATCTATCACATGGCATTAGGTAGAGGGGCATCATCTATGGATTCAAGAGATGCTAGTGTATAGGGGGTGCTAGTGACTACTCTTCACATAGATTTGCCAGTTCTAGAGAGGGCATAAAGCATCTATTTGCTAGTACCATTACTAGATTGAGACAAGCTATAGAGTTTCTCGATCAAACCATTCAAACATCCACCACCCTTCCTAATAGGGATAGGGTGAACATTATTAGAGAGGACTTGGTTCGTATATTTGACACAATTCAATCATACAACCCTTATGATAGCATTAGTATTGATACATTCAATGCTTCTCTCTCATGCAACGTTATTGATTCTATGAAGTATAGACAACTTGACTCAGAGGTTTCCACCTCTATGGTGATGTAGGAGCATCTTGGGTTCTTGGCAATCCTGTATCAACTAAAAAAATGTTTGTTTTGGTTCGGTAGCTTGTTGGAGACTGCTCGATAAAGTCCTCAGTAACTGCTTTTGTTGGCTCGGTTGAAGACATGTTTGTTCTCCGCTCGGGCTCAATTACTTGTTTTGGTCTTACTTTACTGACGAGTCTTGTTAGCCATTTTGACTACTTGGTGGGTTTTCACTGACTGGTCTCTATGCTCGGTTGGCTTTCTTACCGAGTTGTGTTTTTGAAGTTGGATCTTCTAGCCAACTTTTGCATTTAATTTTCGTAGCGTAATTAATGTTGGGATCTCCCATTGGGATGTATGTGGACCTAAATCTGGGTCTTTGTTGTTTTCTATGATGGATCTTTAGGATCTGAGTGCTGACCTCTTTGGTGGACTCTTGTATGTATTTGGTTTTCTATTCTTAGATTAGGGAATCAATTTAGAATACAAGATTAGGTGTTAAAAAATTTGGATTGTAGCTCTGTGACCTCGCATGTATGAATATTATTCTATCAAAGATCTAAATGTATATGGCCAAAACTAGGAAGGCCTTAGAGCCTAACATGTATGATGTTTAATGAAATAATATAAAGTTCTTTTGTTTCTTCTCTCCCTTTATATGTTGTCACTTTTGAGTTGTTCTGCAAGTTGGTTTGGATAGTTGGGAGTGTCTTGCAACCTGGTCTTCCTACCCTCCTTGCGTCAGGTGGTATCAGAGTGAAGGTGAGATCTAGGTTCCTTGTTGTAAGCCCTAACCTGAGTGGTTGATATTGTTGTGGGGTAGAAAATTGTGATATGACCTACAATTGTAGAGGGTTTCAAGATGGTTCGTGGGAGAGGGAATGAAGATCTAGGTCTAGCTGATATGCTAAGATAGATTGCTACAAGATTGGAAGCTGTTGAGCTAGCCCAACGCAAAGGAAGACATCTTGAATATGTTAGTGATGATGAAATTGAGAAGTGCAAGGAGAAGCCACACCTGCACATGTGATGTATTAGGAAGAAGAGAGATTCTTGCGAGCTTTGACAAGCTTGAAGTCCACACCTCAGTTTAATCCTCCTGAGTATAGTGGAATGTTAGATTCTGATGCGTTGATAGACTGTATAACCGAGATGGAAAAATACTTTGATTATGATAATGTATCAAAGTTTAAAAAGGTAAAGATTGCAAGTACAAATTTGAAAGGTCATGCATCCTTGTGGTGGGAGCATCTACAATTGGATCAGAAGAAGGGTAAAGACAAGATCAAGGTATACGATAAGATGATAAACAAATTGAAAGGAAAGTTTCTCCCTTGTGATTACAAGATTAACCTAGTTAGGAGAATCAAAAGTTTTAAGTAGAAAGATAGCTCGGTAAAAGATTACACTGAGGAATTCTACAGATTAGACATCAGATCTGGACATGCTGAAGATGAAGTGGAAAGAATAGAAAGATATTTGAATGGATTAAGAAGTTATATAAAATATGAGATCAAATTTGTAAAGATGGAGAGTATTAAAGAGGCATATCAGCTTGCCCTAAAAGCTGAGGAGAAATTGAACAAAATATATGAACAAAGGCAAAGAGGAAGAGGTGGTAGATTCCCTAGAGGAAGAGGTAGATCTTATAGTGAAAACAATAGATCTGAACTAGACAAGACAAATCCATACACATATCAAGACAAAGGAAAGACCAAATGGAAAGGTGGAAGTTCATTCCAAGGAAGAGGCAACTACTCCTGAGGTGGTTATAGCAAAAGAGGATTCCATGGAACTTGTTACAATTGTGGTGAAGAAGGACATAGATCTTTTGAGTGTACACATGCAAGAAAGAAAGTTGGTAGTAGCATAAATGCTTTGGTGCAAGAAGAGTCACCGAATGAACCTAATAAGGAAGGGAACCTAATGGCTAGAAGGATACTATGGAGTGGCAATAGTAAGAAATATCCTATCAGGAAAAGTTTGTTCAAGACCAAATGCAGAGTTGCAGACAATGTTTGGAAGGTAATTGTTGACAATGGAAGCTTAGAGAATCTGGCATCAGAGGAGATGGTCACAAAGTTGCAACTGGAAAGAATGACACATCAAAAGCCCTATCAAATTTTATGGATCAAGGATGAGCATGTATTAATGGTGAGTGAACAATGTTTTGTGAGTCTGAAAATTGGAAAGTATTATGATAAGGTGTTGTATGATATTATGCCAATGGATTGTTGTCATATTTTTTTGGGTAGACCTTGGCAATATGATATACATGCTATATATGATGGAAGAGTGAATAGATATACTATTTGTGTTGATGGTAAAAATAAAATTGTGTTACCTTTGGTTGAAGAATCTATTGGTGAGATATGTACATCTCTAAAAGTTTGTTTGATGGAAGGTAGACAGTTTGTTAAGGATTTGAAAAGGAATGGTATCTGTTATGCTTTGATTCCTAACAAACCGAGTAAGAACAAAGAAGATAAAGTTCCTGAAGAAGTTGAGAAATTTATCACCAAGTACAAGGAGATCATTTTAGATAATGTACCTGATGGTTTACCACCAATGAGAGATATTAGTCATTATATGGATCTGATTCCTAGAGCTAGTTTACCAAATAAGACACCACATCGGTTGACACCGAACGAGAATGAAGAACTCAACCGACAAGTTCATGAGTTGTTGAATAAGGGTTTAATCAGAGAAAGTTTGATTCCATGTGCAATACCAGCTATATTGGAACCTAAGAAGAATGGAGAATGGTGAATGTGCACTGATTCAAGAGTAATCAATAAGATCACACTTAAGTATAGGTTTCCTATACTGAGGATGGATGATATAATGGATTGTTTGGGTGGAGCAAAATATTTTACCAAAATTGATTTGAAGAGTGGATATAATCAGATCAGAATAAGAGAAGGTGATGAATGGAAGACTGATTTCAAGACAAAAGAAGGTTTGTATGAGTGGTTGGTTATGCCTTTTGGTTTAACTAATCCACTAAGTACATTTATGAGATTAATGAATGGAGTTTTGAAGAAATTCTTGAATAAATGTATGATTGTATACTTGGATGATATTCACTAAAAATAGAGAACAAAATTTGATGCATATAAGACAAGTATTGCAGAGATTGAAAGAGGAAAAGTTGCTAATAAATTTGAAAAAGTGTTCCTTCATGAAAGAGGAACTTGTGTATTTAGGTTTTGTGATTTCAGCAGATGGTTTGAAGATGGATCCTGAGAAGGTTGAAGCTATACTTAGTTGGCCTACACTTGAGAATGTCAGCGAGGTAAGATCATTTCATGGATTGGCAATTTATTAGAGGAAGTTTATCAAAAATTTTGGTTCTATTTGTAATGCTATGACTAAGACAATGAGAGGAGACATAAGAGAATTCAAATGGACACATGGAGCTGATAAGAGTTTTGAGACTTTGAAGTAGAAGGTTTCCGAATTGCTTGTATTAGTTTTACCTACTTTCAAGAAGGTATTTCAAGTTGAATGTGATGCAAGTGGAAGTGCAATAGGAGCTGTGTTGACTCAATAAGGTAAAAATGTTGCTTTCTTTAGTGAAAATTTGAATGATGCAAAAAGGAAATATTATGTCTATGATCAATAATTCTATGCTACTGTTCAAGCTTTGAAGAAATAGAGACATTATTTGATGTTAAGTGAATTTGTGTTGTATACTGATCACAAGGATTTATAGTATTTGGGTAGTCAGAATTAGTTGAATCAGAGACATATGAAATGGGTAGAGTATCTGTAGAATTTCACATTTGTGATAAAGCATAAGAGTGGAGTTTCTAACCTAGTTGCTGATGCATTGAGTAGAAGAAGATCTTTTTTGACTGAAATGAGAATTGAGGTTCTTGGTTTTGATGACATGAAGCGTTTGTATGAAAATGATCCTATTTTTTTGAGCAGTGGAGAGTGTGCAGAGCACCTATTCTAACTCAACCGAGTAAGTATGAAGACTATTTCATTCAAGAAGGTATGTTGTTCAAATGTATTCATTTGTGCATACTGAGAGGATCAATGAGAACTAATTTGATAAAGGAAAAACATAGTAGTGGTTTGGCTGGACATTTTGGTATTGATAAGACATTGAATTTAATCAAGGAAAGGTATTTTTGGCCTTAGTTGTATAAGGATGATCATAAATTTTTGAAAATTTGTGGAGTTTGTCAAGTTACAAAAGGATTAAGTCTAAATATTGGATTGTATACACCAATTTCTATTTCTGATAAACCTTGGAGTGATATCAACATGGATTTTGTTCTTGGCTTATCGAGGACAATAAGAGGTAATGATTCCATATTTGTTGTTTTGGATATATTCTCTAAGATGATACATTTAATACCATGTAGAAAAACATCAGATGCAGTACATATAGAAGATATTTTCTTTAAGGAGATTATCAGATTGCATGGATTACCAAGGAGTATCATCTTTGACCAAGACAATAAGTTTGTTAGCTATTTTTGGAAAACACTTTGGAAGAAGTTGGACACCGAGTTGAAGTATAGTTCTATATTTCATCCATAGATTGATGGACAAATAGAGGTTGTAAACCAAAGTTTGGGTAACTTGTTAAGATACTTAGTTGGAGACACTCCAAGTAATTAGGATTTGATATTGGAAAAAGTAGAGTTTTCGTATAATAATTCAGTAAATAGAAGTACTCAAAAGACACCTTTTGAGATTGTTAATGACACACAACCGAGAGGTGTATCAGACTTGAGAGATATTGCTGGAGAAGAGAAGTGATGAAGGAGAAAGATTTGCTGAGTTTATGAAGACATTGCATGAGGAAGTGAAACATAAGTTGGAGCAAAGTAATCAGAGATACAAGGATAGTGCAGATAGATCAAGGAGACATAAATTTTTTGAAGTTGTTGATGGAGTTATGGTTCATTTGAAGAAAGGAAGATTTCCTATTGCAACATATGGTAAATTGAAAATGAAGAAATTTGGTCCTTGCAAAATGTTGAGAAGGTTTGACAGTGAAAATGCTTATGAAGTAGAATTACCTGATGACATGGATATATCATCTATATTCAATATTTCAGATTTGTATGAGTATCACAAACCTGATGAAGAAGTGACATTACCAATTGATTATCCTAAGAAAGAGATAGAGGAAGTTGAGTAGATTTTGAAATAGAGAGTTGGTAGAAGTACAAGAGGAAGGGATTACATGGAATATCTAGTAAAATGGAAGAACAAATCGATTGAGGACTCATCTTGGATTTATCAATATGAGTTGGATTCAATTTAGGTTGTACTTGAATCATGATTCAGAGAATCATTTATTTTAACCCCAGGTGTTTTATGCAGGAGAATCTTGGGTTCTTGGAAATCCTGCATAAACCAAAAATATATTTATTTTGGTTCGATAGCTTGTTGGAGACTGCTCGGTAACTAATTTTATTTTCCCGGTTGAAGAATTGTTTGTTGTCCACTCGGGCTCAATCACTTGTTTTGTTCTTGCTTTACCAATGGGTCTGACTAGTTGTTTTGACTACTTTGTGGGTTTTCACCGACTGGTCTCTGTGCTCGGTTGGCTTTCTTACCAAGTTGTGTTTTTGAAGTTGGATCTTCTGGCCGACTTCTAGATTTAATTTCCATAGCGTAATTAATGTTTGGATCTCTCATTAGGATGTATGTGGACCTAAATCTAGGTCTTTTCTATTTCCTATGATGGATCTTTAGGATCTGAGTGCCAACCTCTTTGGTGGACTCTTGTATATATTTGGTTTTCTATTCTTAGATTAGGGAATGAATTTGGAATAAAAGATTAGGTGTTAGCAGATTTGGATCATAGGTATGTGACCTCACATGTATGAATATTATTCTATCAAAGATCTGAATGTATATGGCCAAAATTGGGAAGGTATTATAGCCCGAAATGAATGATGTTTAATTAAATAATATAAAGTTCTATTGTTTCTTCTCTTCCTTTCTGTGTTGTTGCTTTTGAGTTGTTATGCAAGTTGGTTTGGATAGCTGGAAGTTCCTTGGGCCCTGGTCTTCCTACCCTCCTTGCGTCATATGATGAAGACCATTTTTCCTCATTACTGATACATGTCTCAAGTGAGAGGATATATGGCTACTAGTTGTGAGGATGACATTATTGCACTATTTACATATCCTTGATTGTTGGCTACTCATCACAGGTGATCCCCAAAGGATGAGCTTCCACTATATTTTAGAAAACAATTATTTGCAAAATTTCATTTGTATTACGACATTGATTATACATATTTTTTGGGTCATGTTGGGTAGGGGAGGGGGATATTATCTGACAAATTCAGAGGACCTAATGCCCTAGTGCCTGCTAATAAGAGAGAAAAGATGGGTCCAAACCTTTTGTCATACCAAAAGGTTTGGAAATGGCAGTTGCAGGACAAATTGTACCAGATGACACAATCAAAAGGGATGTATTTTCTAGTATTGTGAGTATCGCAACACATGTTCATGAGATGTCATTTGATCGGTTGTGGAGATACATGTTGGGTTCCCGTTCTAGAATTCCTCCACCTTCATAGGATGCATCCTCTAGCGATGATTCGTAGTAGATAGTAGACATACCATCTCCCCTAAAGGTTGTAGCTTTATCATATTTGGACCCTTTACATCATATGGGCACATGTTTATCCAGTGATCTACTTTGCAAATATCAAGCTTTACAGATAGGCTTTATCTAGTGGTTTATCCAGGGATGTCTTAAGGGGATGTACATAACAACATACATAAAAACATACATAAAAACATACATCAAAGTATACATAATATACATAAAAGATTTACATCGTCCTGCAAGATAAAGTTGTACGTGCATACATACATGTAATCATTTAATATATACGATTAAAAGTATAAATAATTAACTTAATTAAATGAGAATGAAAATGAATTGAAGTATATGTACTTACCTGCACAACCATTAGACCAAATCTAGTGTTGTGAATCCTTTATCCCGCGATTCACAATATATTCAAAATACATTACAAAACAACGAGCCACATAGCTCCTATCATGAACCTTATCATCATTAATATAGAAATGAACCTCCTTGATGATAATGTGTTCGTTTGAATCGATAATTTCTACCTCATCCAAATCAAATTGTGCACATCTATAGGTCACTTACACAAATATTGCCACTTGCTCAGAATGATAATATTGAGCTTGAAGCTCAGATTGAAGGGAAAATGTATAGTTCTCAGAGATTTATACAATTGAAAGAATACAACCAGGTGGAAAACAATCTTTGGAATCATGAAACTGTGTAGCTTGCCATTGTGCACCATTTAAATGTTGGATATGTGGATAAATTATAGTACAAAATATGGTCTTAAACTCAAGGTAGGGAAATTCACTCTCCTTCAATATAATTTTTTTTTATTCATCTCCGGTCTTAGTTTGCTATGTCTCATATTCAAATCTCTTCCACAAAACAGGTGTTGAAACATTAATATTATCAATTTGCAATGGAAATTTATGTAAATCTCCACAATCATTGCATGCAATTTTTATACATTATAGTTTTAACTCATCTAAATCTTTTGATTTATCACATAAAATAGATTTCACAAATTGTGTCATACTTCTAGGGATGACCATATTTGGATTAAGTACTTGTAAGATAAGAAATGGGAATTGGGGGAATTTAATGTATGATAGGAAATGTATGTTGTTACATTTGAAATTTAGAATGTTTATTGAAATGTAAGGGGGGAAATAAGATGTTCCTTTTAACCTCAAATACACAAAGGAAGGATCCAAATTGATTAACCCCAAAGGAAGGATAAAAAATGAATCAATCTATTGGAAATGAGAACAAAGAGGAAGACCTTAGATTCCATTTTATAGAAAAGAATGTGTGATAGATTTAGAAAGATTAAGAACTTTAATTGAAATGAATAAGAGAAAATTACTAACCTCAAAATGTTACAGATCTAAAAAATGTTGTTTTCGGGGGTCTACACCGAGTTTTTGGAAAATATGCAACTAGATCTGGAATAGAAACACAGAGACAAACAAAACCCAAAACTCTTTTTCCAATCTAGCACAGTTCTAATTTTGACCCTCAAGTCAATGTCACCATTGACCTAGAATTTTTGACTCTGACCTAGGGAAGAATTGACCTCCAATTGTGACCTAAAAATCTCTAACAGAAAATCTATTTCTAGATCCTGATAGTTTGCCAAAAAGGGTATTTGAATCTGCACCCCAATTCGCTCTTCCAAACCTGTCCTTGCAATAAAAATGGTTTGTTTGTTGGGGGAGGGGTTTGCCTTAGTCAAACTCCAATTTAGGAATTAACCTTGAAATCAATAATTGAAATAGAGAATGCTATAAAGTAGTAGAAGTAAATCTAATAATGAAGCTATGATAATCAATAGATATGTAATTGTACTTCGAATGTAAACAAGTATGTAAATATGAAAACTTGGAATTAATATTAGAAACCATAAACCTCCATGATTGTATGCTTGGAATCCACCTTGAAGAGAGAATGAGTGAACCTTGAGGATGCACAAAGGATCTTGAAGGAAGATCACACCACCATGATTGATAGATCTAGGGTATGAATGATGAATCTTGAATGCTTGAATCCTTGATCTTCAATGGAGAACTTGAATGCTTGAGAGGAAGAATTGAACACTTTAAAAGCTTGAAAACATGTAGAACAATGGATGCTTGAATTTCACTTAGTTAATGTTTAGTGCTTCTTGGATATTTAGCTTTTCATACTTAGAGAAAATGAGAGGAGAAAACTTCCTTATATATGAACCTAGGGAACAATATTCTAGAGAGGCCTACATAGGATAATAAAATTCCAATTAGACCTATATCTCTAGAAGAGGACCTATATTAAATATAATTTAAGACTCGTCACTTCGGAACCCAAAACAACCAACTTGGAAGCGGGAAATGAAATTTTAATGACCTTCGATAGCCAACAAAATTTAAAATTGGAAAGGGGGACTTGGGTCAAAATCAAGGTCGACCTTGACCCAGGGAGTCAGAAACCCTGGAAAATGTTCCAGATGGGATGGATAGTGCCCGGAGAGGCCCAATCAGGGCCCTAAACAGGCACACAAGTAGGAGAGGATGCAAAAATGAGGGGAAAATATGATGATGGTAAAAAACACCCCCTAAGGAGGGCTAAATGTTCTTAACATGAAATTGATTCCATTTTAAGATGATACATTAAGCCCCCACTTTAGCGGGAGTATGGAAATCGAACATACTTGTGGTAAATTTAGAAAAAAGACTCTGGTGGATTGCAATGAGGTAGAACATCACTTAGTCAAGGACATGAGCCCCTAGACCAAGAATTATAACTCAATCATACATGCATAAAGATATGAAAGAAAGGAGAAATTAATCATAGAAAACATACATGACTACATAAGAAAGACAAGAGCAACACTATAGATAACATAGCTTCATGATCTAATCCTACTAACATGAAAGAAAAAGAGAGAAAAGAGAAAGTGATTACCTCACTTAGTAAGATGCCCACCTTACCATGAATCACCAAGGAGGGAGAGCCCAACAGGTTCACCCATAAACTGCGCTTTGTAATTGTAATGCGTCTTCTGATGACTTTTGGAATATTCATAGATCTACATTCTTATATCACTATGGAATGTAAAATGCGTGTCTTTTCAGGATTTAACAACTTATGTGCGTTACCTTCCAAGGATTTAGCATATTGGAAAATGCATATCTCTTTAGGATTTAGCAACTTATGTGTGTTACCTTCCGAGGATTTAGAAAAAACAAAAAAACAAAAAATAAAAATGTGTGTCTCTTCAGGGTTTGGCAACTTATGTGCGTTACCTTATGAGGATTTAGAATGTTGTAAAATTTAAACTATAGTATAAGGGAGACCCTATATATTCCCCCCTCCTTATCATGACTACCCACTAGGAAGGATAAGGAAGAGAAAGAGGATACCTACTTCACAAGGTAACGAGATATCCAACTTAACAACAATATACACTATATCCTTAGCAAAGAGTATTGACACTTACCTCTAAGAGCATAGATAATCATGAAATGGATATGTCACATATGGAAAAAGGATCCTCAAAGAGGAAGAGATCTTATCATCAAGACCCCCACCATAGAGGAGTGATTAGGATAAAATGTCATCTTCTAAAGAAAAGAGGGACCAAAGATTCAATCATCAATCCCCCTGCGATCAAGAGGAAGAGGAATGAAGGAATCAAATTCTAACCCAAAGCAAGGGAAAGAGTTTATAAAGAACATAATTTTCAAAATAAAGAAGAGGTGATGACCTAGGACCATCACCTTTCATACAAAAAGGGTGTCCATAATCAAAACATAAATCTTTATAAGGAAATAGCGTTGCAAAATAAACAAATGCTACTAAGATAAGGAAAGTAGATCCTTAGATAGAGGAAGAAGGAAAATACCTTTCCCCCCAGGAATGAAAGAAAGGTATATACCAAATTATATCAAGAGATGTTGTAATAAAGAGATATCTTTGCAAAAAAAATGTCCTAGAAAAGATATCACGAATGATTATGAGCGAAAGAAGTATGTACCATAATAGAAAATTATAGGGATAGAATATAGAAAGAATAACCAATTAAATTCAAAACAAAATACATGCTAAGAGCATAATAGATCCTAGAAGATTGGAAGGAAATACCTCTTTCCCCCAGTTAAGAGACAAGAGGAGAAAAATGATCTAATTTATAGAAGAACGAGGGGAATGCCCTATATCAAAATTATGAAGAAATTGTAATACCGTACGGGAATGAGATATAATTCCTAAAGAAACTCTTTCTCTAACATATAGTTTGAAATGCACACAATCAGAATGTAAATGTGTATTACTATAGTGGAAAGGACATTTGTATTTAGAGAGAGCATTTTTCAGCACATGTTTAAAGATTTCTTTCTTAGATTTCATTAATTGGATACACTTTCTTAGCCACATCTTGAGGAGTATCAGGGTGATCTAAGGAAGGTGTTGGAAGAAGACCATGAAGAGGAGGATGATATTTAAGATCAACCACCTTGAATTGAGAAGGCAGGAAGCCTATACCATGCATATCTTTTTTACGGGATGAATGAATCGGGTTTTTAATGCCATGTTCATTAACACCGAGCCCTAAATCCTTATAGCCTTGTTTATCCACCATAGTGTATTCGGTAGTGTACATATATTGCAAAGCTTCTACAGGAGGTGATTGATTATGGTATTCATGAGAAAATGTTGTGTATGGTGGAATGAAAGGTTTAGAAGAGGTTTATTTATTTTTCCCTTTAATATCATCATGGATCAGATAATAAGGGGAAGGTAAATGAAAGAATTATTGAACATTAGTATCATGAACCCTAGCTTGAGCCCCATCAAAAGTGTGGGAAGAAATAGGGATAGAAGATGGAGAAATAGAAATAGGAATATTAGGAATTGGATTAGGAATGATAGGATTAGGATTAGGAATATTAGTAAATGGGGTATCATCTACCCAATTCTTCACATAATCTAAAAGAGCAATAAGTCCACTACACAAATCCTTGATGAAAGTTTTGAAAGTGGGAAGATTGGTATTAGTTAATCTCATAATAGCATGAGCAAGTGAAGCATGAAGAGTAAAAAACATGATGAAATGTATGATACTTTCATAAACATCATAAGTACTCTAAAGAGATGCTAAAAGAAGAATAATGAGGAAAATAACCATACACCAAAGCATCTTAAGGATTCTCATAGTGATTGAAATGCAAGAAATGTTTTTTATATTTTTATGAGTATGTAGATTTTTTTTGTATTTTAATGCAAGAGCATAAAATAAAACTAATTTAGTATGTATGAAAAAGCTAGTCTCTAAGGAAAAGAGGCAAAGTATCTAACACCAAAAAGAAAGAGTTGTCTATCGCGGGTTCACCAAAATGTAAGATAAGAAATGGCAATTGGGGGAATTTAATGTATGATAGGAAATGGATGTTATTACATTTGAAATTTAGAATGTTTATTGAAATGTAAGGGGGGAAATAAGATGTTCCTTTTAACATCAAATACACAAAGGAAGGATCCAAATTGATTAACCCAAAGGAAGGAGAAAAAATGAATCAATCTATTGGAAATGAGAACAAAGAGGAAGACCTTAGATTCCATTTTATAGAAAAGAATGTGTGATAGATTTAGAAAGATTAAGAAATTTAATTAAAATGAATAAGAGAAAAGTACTAACCTCAAAATTTTACAGATCTGAAGAATGCTATTTTAGGGGGTCTATACTGAGTTTCTAGAAAATTTGCAACCAAATCTGGAATAGAAACGCATAGACGAACAAAACCCAGAAATATTTTTCTGATCTGGCATAGTTCTGATTTTGACCCTCAAGTCAATGTCACCATTGACCCAAAATTTACAATTCTGACCTAGGGAAGAATCGACCTCCAATTCTGACCTAAAAATCTCTGACAGAAAATCTATTTTTAGATCCTGATAGTTTGCCAAAAAGGGTATCCAAATTTGCACCCCAACTCACTGTTTTGAACCTGTCCCTAAAAGAAAAATGGTTTGTTTGTTGGGGGGAGGGGTTTGCCTTAGTCAAACCCCGATTTAAGAATTAACCTTGAAATAAATAATTGAAATAGAGAATGCTAGAAAGTAGTAGAATTAAATCTAATAATGAAGCTATGATAATCAATAGATATGCAATTGTACTTCAAATGTAAACAAGTATATAAATATGAAAGTTTGGACTCAATATTAGAAACCATAAACCTCCATGATTGTATGCTTGGAATTCACCTTGAAGAGAGAATGATTGAACCTTGAGGATGCAAAAAGAATCTTGAAGGAAGATCACACCACCATTATTGATAGACCTAGGGTTTAAATGATGAATCTTGAATGCTTGAACCAAATCCCTTCAAATGCTTGAATGCTTGAATACTTGATCTTCAATGGAGAACTTGAATGCTTGATAGGAAGACTTGAACTCTTTTAAATCTTGAAAAAATGTAGAATAATGGATGCTTGAATTTCAATTAGTTAATGCTTAGTGCTTCTTGGATATTTAGCTTTTTGTACTTAGAGAAAATGAGAGGAGAAAACTTCCTTATATATGAATCTAGGGCACAATCTTATAGAGAGGCATACATAGGAGAATTAAATTCCAATTAGACCTATATCCCTAGAAGAGGACCTATATTAAATATAATTTAAGAGTCAAAACCCAAAACAACTGACTCGAAAGTGGGAAATAAACTTTTAATGACCTTCGGCAACCGACAAACTTTCAAACTGGAAAGGGGGACCTGGGTCAAAATCAAGGTCGACCTTGACCTAGGTCGAGGTTGAGGTCAACCTTGACCCAGGGAGTTAGAACCCCTGGAAAATGTGCTAGCTGGGATGGATGGTGCCTAGAGAGGCCCAATCAGGGTCCTAAACATGCACAAAAGTAAGAGAGGATGCAGAAATGAGGGGACAATATGATGATGGTGAAAAACACCCCCTAAGGAGGGCTAAATGTTATTAACATGGAAGTGCTTCCATTTTAAGATGCTACAGTACCACCATAGGGTTTTTATATGATTTCAAGTATAGATGAAACTCAACATGATTTCAACAACAAAAAGTTTCATGTACCTTATTTATGCATACAAAGAAAGGGTGCAAACTCTCAAATATTTTGACATATTTTCACATTTGAAAATTCTTTCTTGAATGCTTCAAACAATTCACTTTGTGTTGTATCTATAAAATGTTTTGGATGTGCAATTTTCATACCGGTCTCTTCATCATTCTTCTGTATAGTATCCCTTCTATTAGAAGAAACACAAGAGTGAGCAGTCCAATATTCAATAACCCATCTTTTTACATCTTCAAAAATTCTATCTTTTCGAGGAGGTTTACAAATATTTACCCAATTCTTTTTAATGTTTTCATCTAACATATTTCTCTTCCTGATATATCTTTGAAAAATTCTTCTAGATACATTCAATAAATTAAAAATTGCTTGTACTCATTTTCTCAGTGTCAACCTCCTACTAGATAAAGTAGTCATAAACGCTCTATGTGCAACACTTAAATCAGATCCTCGACTTGAGTTGTTAATGTCATTCAATACATCTTGAAAATTTTCAACTATTGTTTAATTTACACTATTTACTGAGCTTTTATTGTTATCAACACCCAACAACTCCAAAATAGGAGTCATTTCTTTTTTCCTGAATAGCCTAGCAAATAATTGTGCTCTTCTAATGATACTTTTATTTTTAAAATATTCATCCCAAATTTTTGTGCACTGTAATTTAATTATGCTTTTAGATACCATGTGTTTAGATGAAATTTGACAAAAAAGTGAATCCTCATTCATCTCCATAAAATTTCCCATGTCAGAAGATATATTTTCACCTTGAGAACTACTAATTTGTTCCCTTACTTGAATTGTATCTTCTTGAATATCAACAGGTTCTTCCTAAACTTCAACAGGTTGATGTTGATTACATTTTGTATGACCTTTCATTTTGTCATCCCTTATTTGATCATATTTTCTTATTCTATTCCTTTTATTCCCCATTGCACAAAATGTTCAAATTGAGTGCTTCAATTCACTTGCATACAGAAAACCATATACCCAATAAAAAAATAAAAATTAATAATGATAAGTTCATAATTCAAGTACTAATTGAACAATGCTTTAATTAAAAATACCAAAAAAAAGAAAAAAACTAAAGTAAAAAATTAAATCGGAAGAAAAATACAAACCTCCTTGGTAATATTTATTCGTGGTTGCCCTTTAACGCAAAAAATACGCCTAAAAAATCTTAAAAAAATGATTTATTAATTCACATTAAATCATTTTATTTGATTTTTTAATTCAAAAAAATACCTCTAATATATGAGGCTTAAGGGGCGCCGACATCCACGTGACCATGTTTGGTCAGCCATAGTTTCGGCTGAACCAGGTCTGACCAAACCCGTTCGAGATGAAAGTACTTATGTGGCATCCTATGTGGTAACCAAATAAGAAAAAAAGTAGAATTGCAGAACTTATGACTTCTCCAGCTGATTTCCCCATAAAAAATCAAATTTCTTTAAAAACTTAAAATACCCCTTTGTAGAGCTATTTGAAAATACTCCAAGTAGGTATTTTAACATTCAAGAACAAGCTGGTTCGAAAAAGAAAAAGAAAAAAGAAAATTATGTCAAAAAATTTAAAAATTATATTTAACACTTGAGGAGAGAGTCCTCTTTAAGAATATATAAATTTTTTTCTGAATGGTGTAGATTTGAAAGGGGAAACTATGCGAGAGACAAAAAATGTTGATTTCGGGTAACTTCGACTTTGAACAGTTATAACATAGAAAATATACATCGAAAACCAATCTTTCTTTTTTTCTCCATTAGCTATACATGTCATCTAAAATATAATTTTAAATTAGAGGAAAAAAAATTATTAGCATATATTTTTTTGGCGGGAACTAGACCCCCTAATTTTCAACATTTTTTCAGCAATTCAAAAATGGACTTTTAAAAATTAAAAAAATATATCAAATCTTGTTCAATTTTTATTTATAAAAATAATAGATATAAAATTTATCTAGTTTTACACATTTCATTAGTTTACATGATCTTCAAATTCCAAACAGAAATATCACTTTTATGTCGTTGAAGTTGAACACTTTTGGTGTTGTTATCCTTTTCCTTTCTAAAAGTGTGACATAGGTTTGTACTTTTACCAAAAATATATACAATCCTAACCTTCCAAGAGTTATCTATATAAGCATTACTAATCCCCTAAACCAGAGATCTAATACATCAATATAAAGATGTTTCCATTGTAAACAAGTCGGCCAAGATCGATCATATTTCCCAAGGTAGAAAAACACAATACCAAATATAGGTCAGAAATCAAATCATAAGAATCTCCCTCAAATAGATGAAACATGTTGTGCGACCCACAATATGCATTTGCCACAACCCCATGAACATAGAATGAAATGCCAAGAAGGTTCGTATTCCAAGGAAAAGGTTGCGAGATCAGAAAACTCCAATATGTCGTAAAACGTGAAGAACAAATAGGTTCGGGCCAAAATCCAAGAAATATTTCTTTAGAAGAAATAGATTGAGGTGTGAGCCCATACGAAAATCAGACATAATGTGAAGAATATGTCACGAGGTACATAACTATATATAAGCCAAATCGAAGGAACACCACTGAAAATATAATGACAGGCAAACAAGAACAACTGAAAACTAAAATATTTTTGGTTGATGCAAGATTTTCAAAGAACCCAAGATGCTCCTACATTAGACACATGGGGTTATTGAAAAGTGATCCTATCACTTTTTTGGGGCTAAAGGAAAACCAAGATGATCAACCTCAGCCTGAGAAATCCATGAACAATCTTCAATTAGTATTTCCTTCCACTTGACAAGATATTCTTCGTATTGCTTACCCCTTGTACTTCTACCAATTCTTCTATTCAAAATCTCTTCTATTTTATCCATCTACTTCTTAAGATATTTCTTTCCAATATATGATCCATCATCTTTACTGAAATTTGACTCATGATACTCATATAAATATGTAATATTGAATATAGACGATATGTCAATGTCAACTGGAAACTCAACTTCAAATGCATTTCCTAAATCAAATTTCCTCAAGATCTTACACAGTCCAAACTTCCTCATCATCAAATTATTGTATGTTCCAATAGGAAATATACCCTTCTTCAAATATACCATTACTTCACATCCTGCTTTAAATTCCTTATGTCTCCTCTACTCATCTGCTATCTCCTTATATTTCTAATTCATTTTCTCCAAATGTTGTCTTACTCGATTGTGTAATCCATTCACGTGTTTTGCAAATTCTCCTGCTTTTGCACCCCTTTTGAATTCATGACTGATGTCCCTTAACTCTAATAGTCCTTTAGGATTAAAACTAGTGACTATCTCAAATAGTGTTTTCCCTATACTCCTATTCACTGAATTATTATATGCAAACTTTTCTTGTGCTAGAACCAAATCCAAATTTCCAGTCTTCTCTCCAACCAAACACCTCAACAAGTTACCCAAAATTATTTTCACTACCTATGTTTGTCCATCTATTTGTGAATGAAATGTAGAACTAAACTTCAATTTAGTATTCATCTTCTTCCAAAATGTCCTCCAGAAATAACCAACAAATTTAGTATCTCTGTCTGAAATAATGCTCTTCGGTAACCTATACAATCTTACAACTTCTCTAAAAAATAAGTCAGCTACATGTACTACATCTGTAGTCTTCTTACAAGGTATGACATTAACCATATTAGAAAATCTATCCACTACCATAAATATAGAATCATTACCGCTTTGTGTCTTCAATAGTCCAAGTACAAAATCTATGCTAATATCTTCCCAAGGTCTCTCTGGTACTGTCAAAGCTGTATACAATCCAGTATTCTGACTACTCTATTTAGCAACTCGACAAATTCTACAACTCTGAAAAAATTTCTTGACATCCTTATGAATTTGAGGCCAAAAATAATTCTCACTCACCAAATCCACTGTCTTATCAATACCAAAGTGTCCAACTAATCCTCCACAATTCTTTTCCTTAATCAGATTATCCCTCATTAAACTTATAGTTATACACAATTAAATTCCTCCGAATAACATACCTTCTTGAATGAAATAATCCAACCATTTTATTCGGTGTGCAACAATAGGTTCTCTGCAAGCTTTCCAAGGTTCTAAAAAATCAAGATCATCCTCATACAAAGTCTTCAACTCATCGAATCCCAGCACCTCAACTCTCATCATTGTTAGTAATTTCCTTCTCCTACTCAAAGAATCAAAAACTTTATTTGACTTACTGCTCTTGCATTTCAATAAATAAGTATATTTCTGCAAGAATTTAACCCATCTCATATGTGTTTGATTCAACTTACCTCGACTGTTCAAATATTGTGATGCTTGATGATCGGTATACAACACAAACTCCTTAGGAAACATATAATGTCTCCACTTCTTCAAGTATTTAAGTATGACATAGAATTCCTAATCATAAACTAAATGCCTTCTCTTTACATCATTCAACTTCTCACTAAAATAAGCAGTAGGTCTACCTTCTTGAGTTAATACTGCTCTAGTTGCATTCCCACTTGCATCACAATCCACTTGAAATACTTTATTAAAATTAGGTAAAGCTAACACAGGTTATTCATGTCAGAAGTCTAATATGGAAAGCAATATACTAAGGGGAGGGGGAGGGGAGGGGGGGGTGAATCAAATCTATAAAACTTTTACACTTATAAAATAAATGGATTCAACCATGTATTCATAAACATAAACTGAAATGTTGTAATGGATCTAACATCTAATCATATCTATAATGAACAATAACACAAAGATTTGGTAACCCAAAAAACCTTGAAGGTAAAAGTGGGGTGGGGATGAGACCCACAAATCTTCACTACAGTAGTAATAAAGTGTGCCTATTAGGGCTACAAAATTTTGATCACTTCTGATGATCTACCCTATGAGGGGTCTGCCTTGTTAAGAGATTACAAGCTTATACAATCTACCTTGTTAAAGGATTTAAACTTACAACAAAGTAAGCACTCTGTTAAGAGATTTACAAAGGCCTATTAGGACCACTCTATTAAGATATTTACCATGATTCACTTGTTAGAATGTATCAGTACCTAATCCTTTGGTCTACACTACAAATGCTAATAACATATCTCTTTCCAACTCTTAACTGATCTCTCAATCTGATATATCTTTGTTCTTTCTCTTCAGTGCTCTACTCAATCACTCTGTCTGGTCAATACTTCAAATATGCAAAATATGAATACACACTTGATCTCTTCTCTTCACATCCACATCTATACACATACATAGATTAGGGTTTGGAGCATCCCATCTATAGATCACTGATGAAACATCCAGATCAAGATCAATGATCTAGATTCATCACATTTTTCTGCTTAGGCATCCCTAATTTTGATTGGTTGCATTGCTTGCATAGGGATCCATGACCTTAGAAATAATGCATAATTAATGCATTCAATGTCGTGAATAATCATTACATGATTTATAGATGCCAAAAAAATGGTTTACCAAAGTGTTTGTGCCATTCCAAACACATATATCAAAACTGTCTTACTCGGCATAAGTAAACTCTGATGCTCGGTAAAAAATTTCACTCGACACAGACTGTCTATGCAACTTGGATATCATTCTGCTTGACAATTGCTAAGTACTCAATGAACACTAACTTTCTCGGTCTTGGCCTTAGTGAGATGGCTCAGTCACAGTGATGACTGACCAACCTACCTTGATTATCACTAACTGTGTGAAACTAATAGACAAAAAAACTTGGAGATAAAAAAATCTCCCCCTTTGACATTAGTGGAAAAAACACTTTTTCATGACTCTATAGTCCTTAAAGAAATAGTACTCAAGTATACCAAAAACTCCCCCAAGATTATGACTTAGTCTTCACTATACATACAACATAATCTTAAGTAAATAAATCCAAAAAAATTCCCGCTTGATTATATCTAATTACATTTTCCCCTTGTTTTTGTCACTCTTGTCTACTGGGGTAGTAGGGGTCAACCCATACTTGTCCAAAAATGGTTTGTGAATCTATAGGATCAAGGCCAATGCATTATCCCAACTAGTTCTTACAAACTCCAAAACCTATAACTTGATTTCTAGCTTGGCAGCTAGATCAATCAAACTTTCTGCAATATTTAGAGGTGACACTATTTGATGCAGGAGTGTCTTAGGATCCCTTGCAATCCTGTATTAAACAAAAATATGTTTGCTTTTGTTCTTTATCTTTTTTGGAGAGTTCTCGGTGAAGTGCTTAGTTATCCTGTTGCTTGGGTACTCTTTCTATCTTTCTTTACCGGTGGGTCTCGGTGTATGTTGGTTTCTGTTGCTCGGGTATGCTTTTACCGAGCTGGTTTCTATTGCTCGGGTATGATTTTATCAAGTGGTTGTTGTTTCTTGGTGATCTCTTCCTGAGTTGTTTATCCTGATTTTCCTGACTTCTGCATTTAATTTCCATGGCGTAATTGATGTGGGGTCTCTCATTGGGGATTGTATGGACCTAAATTTGGGTCGGGGGTTTCTCGAATGTTTGTTATTGTAGGCCGACCTGTTGGTTGCATTTTTTTATTTAAGTCGTATTATGTTCGTAGCTTATAGCATGATATTGGGAGAGCAGATCAAAGTGTTAGATCTGAGAAACTGGATCGTGATTTGTATGTCTCAAAGAATATTTGCAGTTGATCTTTAGTATCTTTGTATTTGGTCGTAACCGGGAAGGCCTTACAGCCTGAGATGTTGGATGTAATTGGTTATCTATGATAATAGAGAACTAGATGTTGATTATATTTCTAATTATTTGGTGGTTTTTGATATTATGGTTATTAGCTGCAAGTTTGGACAATCCTTCGTTGGATCCTCCATCCTTGACTGCATCAGGTGGTATCAGAGCAGAGTTTCAATCACTGGAGAGGGAGTTAGATTTCAAATTTTTGGAGATTTGTGGAGAGAAGATGCCTCTGAAGAAAACTCGTGAGATCATAGAGGAAGAACCTAAGGAGGAATTCAATCTTGAAGATTTTCGAGCTTTGCAAAAGCAAGTGCAAGATGTGCGAGAGGAGTTACAAAGAAAGAAAGTGTCTAGAGAAAACCGAAATAATGGTGAAGAGTCTGATGAAGAAGATTATTTCAAAGAATCTGAAGAAGACGCCAGAGATCTAGAGGAGGATAGATTTATGAGAGCTATGTCTAAAATTGGGAAAAGACCTAAGATTGAAGTTTCTACATTTGATGGAAGCCTTAGGCCAGAAGAGTTGATTGATTGGATTAATGAGATGGATGAATACTTTGAGTATGAAGAAGTGGAAGATCCTGATAGAGTTTGGTTTGCAAAGACAAAGCTAAAAGGTCATGTGAACATATAGTGGAGAGAAGTTAAATTGGAAAGAAGTCAAAGCGGTAAAGACAAGATCATTAGATGGAACCGAATGGTTGAGAAGTTGAAGAAGAAATTCATTCTAGTGGATTATGAATTGGAGATGTTCAAGAAGATGTAAGGTTTGAGGTATGCAAACAAATTGGTGCAAGATTACACCGAGGGGTTTTATCAGATCCTGATTAGGACTGGACATTCAGAAGACGACAAGGAGAAATTTTCTAGGTATATCTATGGCTTGAGACCTAGTATTCAAGAAGAGTTACTTACTGTTCGGATGACAACCATAGGAGATGCTTATCAGATGGAATTGAAGATCGAGGAGAAGCTGAACAAGAGGTTTGAGAGTAGATAGAATAATAGAAACTGAGGTGGTAAGACTGATGACACAACTGTTGAGAGTAAGGTGGTGGATAATCCTAAGTAGACCAAGGTAGGATCTAGTAGTAGTTAAACCACTAAAGATTACAATTGTGGGTATGGAAGAAGTGATTTCGGTGGTAATTGTTTTTAGTGTGGTGAGAAGGGACATAGGGCCTGGTCATGTCCTCAAAAGAAGTTCACCCTGATGACTGAGGAAAGATTAGTGAATGATGCAGAGGAAGCTGAAGTTATGATCACTAAAAGCTTGGCTGCATGTATTAATGAACTGGTATAGAGAATAAATTTGTTCAAAACCAGATGTAAGTGCAAGGATAAGATATGTAATTTCATAATTGATGGTGGCAGTTCTAAGAAATTTTCTTCAGAAGAGATGGTTAGTAATTTAAATTTGGGAAGAAGAAAACATCCTAATCCTTATTAGATTAGTTGCATACAAGATGTGTCTAAGGTTAGGGTTGAGGAGCAATGCCTTGTTAATTTTAAGATTGGATCTTATTATGATGAGATATTATGTGATGTGTTTCCTATGGATGCTTGTTACTTGTTTCTTGTTAGACCTTGGAAATATTACAGACATGTTATGTTTGATGGTCGTGCAAATACCTATGTGGTGAGGCAGGATGGATCCAAGCATACACTGCTACCTTTGCAGGAAGCAGGGACTAAGGGATGTAGATTTATCAGATGTTGTCTGAATGAAAGTGACAAACATGAGGAAAAGAAAATTAATGAACCTATGGGTGAAAGGAAGGAGAAATTGAAGGGAGAAGACAATGAAACCTATGAGGAACTTACAGGATTAATAAATAGATGACATTTTTGGCTAAGATAGTGCAGCGGATGTTGACACTAGTGACACAGAGAGATGCAAATTATATCGAGTTGATCAGTCAGTTAGATGAAAATGTGGTTCATTAAAACATTGATAGTATCAAAAGTACTGAGGATGATCAGTGTCAACTACTGTCATTTGCAGGCAGAAGATATAAGAATAGTTCCGGACTGATGAATTTATCAAATGGGACAATTGATAGAGTCAAGACAACATGGAATGAAGGGAAAGAGAAGATATGGGTTAAGAACAAGTATGGAATACCTGTTCTGGTTCCCTTAAGATGTTCATGATTTCCTTTATGGGAACATCTTCTTTACTTGAGGTGTTTGATGCAGGAGCATCCTAAGATTCTTGGCAATCCTGTATCAAACAAAAATATGTTTTCTTTTGTTCTTTAGCTTGTTTGGAGACTTCTCAGTGAAGTGCTCAGTTACCCTGTTGCTCAGGTACTCTTTCTATCTTTCTTTACCGACGAGTCTTGGTGTATGTTGGTTTTTGTTTCTCGGGTATGCTTTTACCGAGTTGGTTTATATTTCTCCGGTATCTTTTACCGAGTGGTTATTGTTGCTCAATGATCTCTTCCTGAGTTTTTTATTCATATCTGGCCGAATTCTGCATTTAATTTCTATGGCGTAATTAATGTGGGGTCTCTCATTGGGGATTATGTGGACCTAAATCTAGGTCAGAGGGTTTCTCCAATGTTTGTTATTGTAGGTCGACCTATTGGTTGCCTTTTGTATTTAAGTTGTATTTTGTTCTTAGCTTAGAGCACCAGATTGGGAGAGCAGATCAAAGTGTTGGATCTGAGAATTTGGATCATGAGTTGTATGTATCAAATAAGATTTTTAGTTGATCTTGAGTATTATCTTTGTATTTGGCCGTAACCAAAAAGGCCTTACAACTCAACATGTTGGATGTAATTGATTATCTATGATAATAGAGAATTGAATGTTGATTATATTTATGTGTATTTGGTGGTTTCCTCTATAATGGTTATTGGCTGCAAGTTTGGACAATCCTTCATTGGATCCTCCATCCTTGACTGCATCACTCTCTGTGCTAATTCTTTTAAAACTAATAGTTCTCTCTGCATGACCTCCATATGAGGTATCAACATGGTTTTAATTATAATCAACTTAGCCCTTATTCTGCCATCATTAGCCATGAGCTCGGATAATCTCCCTTGGGCATGAGTCAATATGTTAAAGTGAATAGAGCTGGAACTTGCATCCATGCTTAGTGAATGACCAGTTGACTTCATATCTTACTGTAGCTTCTCAATAAGCTGTTGATTCTCCTTTGTAAAGAATTCTACATCAAAAAGTTGTTTGTACAAAGGGAAAAAAATTTCTACAACTTCCTTTAGGTTACTCACCAAATAAGAAAGTGCAACCCATTTTACATTAAGTTCTATTGCAATTTTATCAAGAACTTTGGTCTCAAACTTTCTTTTTGACCATTGCACGAGATTCACATTTGCATCAATGTCATCATTTTTTACCTTTTGAACAATATGAACCAATTGTTCTATAACAAGTGCTTGTTCATTTACATCATGAAGCTCAAATGAATCAACAAATATACCTTTGATATCATGAAATATCTTCTTTTGTTGATGTTCTCATTTCATCTTCTCCTGCTTGCTCTTCCTTTTCAATAAATTCTGCAAAATTTGCATTTCTCATAGGATAAGTTATTAGTGTCCCATTTTGGAATCACTATAGCTTCTTTAAGTGTTACCTCAGTGCTTAGAGACTTATCCTTTTTCATATATGACTTCTTTTTCTTGGTCTTTGGTGTGCTTCTACTCGACTTTTGTTCAACATGCAATGTACTACTGTCACCATTGATTATGACTAACTCCTTCTAAGTGAAAATTGCCTGCTGTTCAGGTGTATCTACAATCTTAGTCATGGTAAGTGGTATTTTTATCAATTATTTAATTGCCTCTTTCTCTATTGGCTCCTATTTCTCCTTTGTCTTTGTAGGCTTAATATCCTATGTTGCTTCTTCATGGAGTCTGGAGATATTTATTGCATATTTATCTGTTTGATCTTCTTTACTCTTCTCTTCTTCATAAATAACTTCAAAGTTTGCATCGGTAGGGGAATCTAGAATGTGAATTATATCATCACCCTGCTCCTCAAAATTTACATCTTGTGTATCCTCACCAGTCATTGTGATTGAGTCATCAATTACAAATTTATCTATATGTGCATCCTCAACCTTTTATTTTATTTTATCCTCCACATTATCCGACTCATCATTATCTTCTTTGTTATCAAGCTCAACTTGTTCTGATGTGCCTTCATCTTTGCTTTCATTCTCATCAATTAACACTCCAAAAATTATCTTCCAAATTCTTTGGCTCTATTGTACAACTCCTTCAACACCACTCTTCAGTATTGAATATATTCTCAACTTAGGAATGAATCTATTCCTATGTTTCCATGAAATTTGCTCTCTATTTCGATGTCAATTCATGCATTATTTGGGCTAATGCCCCTTCTCTAATCTGCCTTTTAGTTGAAAGAGAAAACTGCTATCTTTGTTCAATATTGCTAGACAATTCCTCAGGAATATGATTCCCAATCTCTAATGGTGTCATTTTGTATGATGATAATATATCCATCATTGCATCTTCTATCTTTACCTTGTGCCTTTCAAATTTGATGAACTTAAAACCTGACAAACTTGCTGAACCCTTGATGTTGTCACAAATCTCATCAACATCTGTAGGATGTTTGAATGTATCTACCTTGTATTTGCTGATGTCTTCTGTATCTATCATTTCCTTATCCTCTTCATCTTTTCCCATCACATATTTCCTTATCAGTTTCCTCTTGGGTTTTCTCAGCTCAACTTTAGTTTGTACTTGTTTCCCTTTTCCTGAGTTCTCACCTTCTTCTTTCTTTAATAAAATATTCTTTGGTTGCTCGACTGTTATTGTAGCTGCTGATTCCCTGGTTCTCAGTCTAGATGTGGTAGGAGGAGTAGGTTTCAGCTGTGAACTCCTCTCCTTAGTTGACTCGACAACCATCACTTTCTTACCCTTCTTATCTACTTCCACATCTTCATCATCAATCTCTTCTGAATCACTTTATTGGTCCTTACCTTGACCTTGTGTGATCTTTTGGTGCATCATCTTCTTCTTCCTATTCCCCAAACATATTTTCAATATTTTTCACTATTTTATTCCTCTTCCTCTCCATGGTTGCAGCCTTCATTCCCATGGCGATCTTAAATTTTTCTTCCTCATACTTCCCAAATATTGTAGCCTTCTTATCAAATTTTTTTGCAAGTAATGCTATGATTGCTAGAGATGTCTCATCTATATCTATTTCATAAGGTAATGGCATCAACCATGCTACCCTCAATACTATATCTTATACATAAGTGTAATCAATATCGAATAGAAAGAAAACATCATCATAATACTTCTCAACTAGTGATACATGGATTCTGCTCCTTAATTTCATATTTTTATTAAACTCCACAAAGTAATTACCCATAACATTTTCAAAAATTTTTCCCAACTTTTATATGAACTCATTAATCTATACTATCACTGGTCGGTCCTATCTCCATACTACATCTCCTATAGTAGGAAAAGTATTTTGAACATAGAAAAATATACAAACTAACAGAGATCCAAAATTACACACATAGTTCTTTGCCTTCTTGATGGATGATAGGTACTCAGAAAGTTGAGTCAACTGTAGCTTGGAAATGTTATAAGTATGATCCTTTTTCAATATTTTCCATGCTTGATCAACTGTGATGCAAAGAGAACTATCCAATCTACTCGATTGATAAAATTTGTGAGAAATCACTCTTACTAAAAAGTCAATTTCAGGATCTGTGATCATTGAAATTGTCATTCCCCTTTTATTCCACTCGGCAAGAGTGTTCTTTGCAATTTCTTCTTTACTTTGACAACACATTGTTCTCTTCCCTTGCACAACAGGGTAACCAATGACTTGATGGATGATGTCTTTGGTGATCTTCACTGGTCCATTCTCTATCCATATGCTCATATCATAAACTCTACTCATAAATATCTTGATCCATTTGATTTTGAAGATGTGCAGGAAATCTAGGGCATAGACTAACCCTTTGTCGGCAATGTGCTGATGTTCTTCCTTCAATTCCCCATTCTCACACAGTTTGTTAGAGGATTCCCTCGACTCAAAATCTCCAACTTCACTAATTTTTCCCATATAGCATGTTCTCACAACATGGATCATAAGGACTTTGGGCAGGATCAATTACAAGGCTCCTGAAAGATCTCTCTCCATTGCAGTCTTAGGTACAACATGAAAATTGGGTGGTGCACAGGCGTCACTCCTGACTAACTGAATGTTCATCATTTCCTTAGCTAGTTTGTTCATGCCAGAAGATGTACTGGTAGCCATTTATTCAGATTAGGGTTTGTGAAATGAAATTTGGGTAACTTGACAACAATGGGTCTTCAACCTTTCTTAATACTTGTTGACAATACGTAGGTGGAATCTTTACAAACTTTTCTTAATTCTCTCTTCGAATCATCTTTGTATCACTCTTCAAACTCTAATTGTTATGTGAAATGAAAAATGAATGGCTAAATTCATTATATACCCTTAAACATTTGAATTAGGTCTTCATTAAATGTTTTGTATAGTGGTAAGTGAATGAAAGCTATCTCGGCGTATGAAATAGATAGCTTAGTTAACTCATTCCATCATTTGGTCAGAATAGTGACTCGATCAGTACTGATGCTTGGTCGACATATCAACTCAGTTGGTATGGGAGCTTGACACACTAAATACTGATGCTCAGTTCTTGTCTCAGATCTGTCCTAATGCATCTTAACTTATGCATATATGGACTTTAATACATCTTATGTTAGCAATTGGTGTAAAAATATAGAATTTAGAGAAAATAGTTTCTTACATACCTTCATTTCTTAATTGGAAGTAGTGTGATCACCTAATCCATTGGATTGGGTGATATCGGCTTCACTAGATCCACTACTCCTTTCTTCTTCTTTCTTTCTCCATGTCAGATCCATCTGATTCTTTATTTGCTTAACAATAAGTGTTAGGGATATGGTCTTGCAGTCTCTTTTAGTATGACAGATCTTGTGACAACCATAATAGACCAAGCTTCCATTCATCCAACTCTTGGATTTACCTCTAAAGTGTGTCATTATACAATTTTCTATAATATGACCATATTCTCCACAATAATGACAACTATTTATTTTATTATAATCACAATTGAAGGTGTTACCTTTCCTCGGTGCATTTCCTTGTTTCTTGAATGTCCGTTTGGATTTTGAATTGGAACTTCAATCTTGAGTTCTATGACCAAACTTATGGAAATTGTAACAATGTTCTTGAAATCTAGGTGAAGTAGGTGTATTTATAGTCTTTGACCTACATTCATGTGCATGATGTCCATGCCTCCTATAGTTAAATCAATATCCATTGAATTTGGGTTTAGGATTGGACTTACCATTCTTGCTTCGGCAAATTTTTGTTGTGTGACTAGGTTTCCCAGAATGATAACATGCAGGTTTGATGTTCTTTGACTTTGTATTTCTCTGTTCTCCACTCTTTGATGATTCTCCTTCTTCAGTGGAAGACAGGTGCTCAGTATGTCAAGGTCAAGAGGTGTCATTATTCCTTCTTGGTGATCTCATCAGTTCCTCAAAGTATCTCAAAGCTTCATTAGGATTTTTTATCTTCTCAATGAGTTCTCTTTCAGATCTCAACTCATTTTTCAGTTGATTGTTCTCAGATTTGAGATATGTAATTTCAATTTCTTTTCTATTTATTTATTGATTTGAAAATAATAGTTGTTCGACCATGTCTGACTTGTTATTTGTGATCTTCTTCACATCACTTGTCCTTTCATCAAGTCTTGTAGCCATCTACTTCTTATATTCTTCTGCCATTGCCTTATTTTCCTTAGCTTTCTTCTTTCGATCAATCACCTCACATAGTGTTATTGATTGAGTTTCCTATTCTATCTTTAGAATTTTGACTCATTCTTTTTGTATTTTGTTCTTCTCTAATAGGTCTGCAACTGCTGCATTAATTTCTTTGGAATCTCCATTATCAAATAGAACTTCAATGTCTTCTTCTTTATATGAAGTGTCATTCAGCTACGTTGCCAATTATTTTCTAGTTTTTAAGGATTTCCTTAATTCTTCTCTTGCTATCACAAGCTGTTGCAGTGCCAACTGGATGTCAATCTTCTGATTCTCAATAACCTTTCCCAACTTATAAACCTCCATTTCCAAGATCTTAACTCTCAAGTGGTTAGAATTATTCTAAGAGAAGAAAGCTCTGATACCAATTATTGGAAGTCTAGTATGGAAAGCAGTATACTGAGAGGGGGGGGGTTAATCAGATCTATAAAAATTTTACACTTCTAATACAAACTAATTCAACCATGTATTCATAAACATAAATTGAAATGCTTTAATAGATCTAACATCTAATCATATCTATAATGAACACATAACACAAATATTTGGTAACCTAGAAACCCTTGAAGGTAAAAGTGGGGCGTGGATGAGACCCACGAATCTTCACTACTGTAGTAATAAAGTGTTCTTATTAGGCCTACAAAATTTTGATAACTTATGATGATCTACCCTATGAGGGTTCTACCCCATTAAGAGCTTACAAACTTATACAATCTACCTTGTTAAAGGATTTAAACTTACAACAAAGTAAGAAATCTGTTAAGAGATTTACAAAGGCCTGTTAGGACCACTTTGTTAAGAGATTTACCCTGATTCACTTGTTAAAATGTATCAGTACCTAATCCTTCAGTTTGCACTACAAATTATAATAAAGGATCTACTCTTTCCAACTCTTAACTAATATCTCAATCTGATATATCTCTATTCTTGCTCTTCACTTCTCTGCTCGATCACTTTGTCTAGTCTATGCTTTAGATATGCAAAACATGCATACACACCCAATATCTGCTCTTCACATCCACATCTATACACATACATAGATTATAGTTTGAAGCATCCCATATATAGATCACTGATGAAATATCCAGATCAAGATCAATGATCTAGATTCATCACATTTTGCCACTTAGGCATCCCTAATTTTGATTGGTTACATTGCTTGCATAGGGATCCATGACCTCAGAAATAATGTATAATTAATGAATTCAATGTCATGAATAATCATTAAATGATTCATAAATATCGGCCAAAAATGGTTTACCTAAGGTTTTGTGCCATTCCAAATACATATATCAGAACTATCTTACTCGGCATAACTAAAATCTCATGCTCGGTCAAAACCATCACTTGACACAGACTCTCTATGGAACTTGACAATCATTCTTCTTGGAAACTGTTGAGTACTCGGTGACCACTGACTTGCTTAGTCTTTGCCTTAGTGAGATGGCTCGGTCGCAGTGATGACCAACCATCCTTCCTTGATTATGACTAAGTGTGTGACACTAGTAAACAACAAAACTTGGAGATCAACAGTTCAGTCACTTTTTGTTTCAACAATTCAAAACTCTTATTTTCTCCCCGTGTCCACTTAAATTATTTTCTATCACCTCTCATTATCCCATTCATAGGACTACAAAATGAACTAAAATTAATAATAAAATTCTGGTAGAAACTAGGCAATCTATGAAATGATCTTATGTGTGCAACACTTTCAAGTGTAGGCAAATCAGTAATTGCTTTAAATTTCTCAAGATCCATCTTCAAACCATCAAAAAATATCACAAAACCAAAATACACAAGTTCTTCCTTCATGAAAGTACACTTCTTGATATTTATTAATAAACTCTCATCCCTTAACCTCTACAACACTTGTCTCAGGTACATTAAATGATCCTCCTTATGCTTACTAAAAATTAGAACATCATCCAAATATACAATCACAAACTTGCCTAATAATTTCTTCAATACCTCATTCATCAATCTCATGAAAGTACTCAGTGCACCAGTCAATTCAAAATGTATTACCAACCACTCATACAATCCTTCATTTGTCTTAAATTAAATCTTCCGTTCATCCCCTTCTCTGATTTTGATACGATGATACCCACTCTTCAAATCTATCTTTGTAAAATATCTGGCTCCACTCCAGCAATCCATTATATCATCCATCCTTGATAAAGGAAACCTATACTTCACTATGATCTAGTTGATTGCTCTATAATTAGTACACCTCCTACATTCTCCATTCTTCATAGGTGCTAATACTCTAGACACTGCACAAGGACTCAAAGTTTCTCTGATCAAACCTTTCTTCAGTAATTCCTACACTTGTCTATTCAATTCTTTATTCTCTACAGGTGTCATTCAGTGTGCTTCTTTATTCATCAAACTTTCTCCAGGGATTAGATCCATGCAATGACTAATAATTCTCACACGTGGTAATCCATCAGGTACATTATCTGGTATTATGTCTTCATATTCTGTCAACATTTATTTTACTTCCTCAAGTTGTTCTTCTTTTGATCCCAAATTAGACTTGTTAGTTATCAAATCATAACACACTATCACTTTTCAAACCATCCAAGAATTTCCTTGCTTCAACCAAATAAACTCTAACACTGGTACAATTCTCATTCTTAGGAGTCTCTATCAAAGGTAACAACACTTTTTTCTTCCCATTTGAAACAATAGTATACTTATTATTTCTACCATAATGTAATGCTTGTCTATCATACTTCCATGGTCTACCCAACAAGATATGTCATACATCCATATGCATAGTATCAAAAACAAACTTCATCATCATAAGATCTTATCTTCAATTTTACCAAACATTGTTCACTTACCAGTACCTTTGATCATCTTTTAACCATGCTATCTGATAAGGCTTCTGATGCTTCAATCTCTTCAAATTTAACTTGTTCACCAACCCCTTAAAAGATAAATTATCATAACTACCATTGTTAATGTTTACTTTTCAACATTTTCCTTTAACTTTATATCTTTTCTTGAACAATATCCTCCTCAAAAACATGTCTTGATTTGTCACTTCATTACATATGACTCTCCTTACCATTAGGGCTTCTCCATCTTCAGGTTGATACAATGGTTCACTAGTTTCTTCTTCAAAAAAAGCATTAATGCCACTATTCTCATTCCTCTTGTTTGAATTTCCTTGAGTACGTTCAAAGGCTTGGTGTCCTTCACCACCACACTTAAAAAAAGTTCCTCTAAATACCCTTTTTCATCTATCTTATAGTTACTCGATTCACTACCTCTATGAAAATTTATGTCATCCCTTTAGTATGAAATTTCTTCTTTGAACTCAGTCTTTCCTTTATTTTGATTTGAATAGGGTCTTCCACCACCACCAAATTTTATTCCTCTTTGAAATATTCCACCTCTTCCTCTTTGTCTTTGTTCATCTCTTTTTTTTCAATTTATCCTCAGGTTTTATGGAATATTGGTAAGCTTCCTCTACAATTTTCAACCTAACCAAACCGATCTCATCTTGAATATATGTCCTCAAACCATTCAGGTACCTTACAACCATCTCAACATCATCATGATTTGTATGTCTAGATATGATATCTAACCTATAAGATTATTCAGTATACTCCTTCACACTAATATCCTTCTGCGTTAGGTTTTTAAAATTTCTAAACAAACTTACTTGGTAATCAATAGGTAAGAACTTAACCTTCAATTTGTTCACCATCCTATCCCATTATTTGATATTTTCCTTTCCTATTCTTTGTCTATCAGTTTGAAAATATTCCCATGATAAAGTTGCATGTCCTCTCAACTTTGTGCAATCATACTTCACCTTCTTATCATCATCAATGCCCTCATAATGAAAGTATTTCTCCATCTCTATGATCCAATCAAGAAATTCTTCTGAATCTGACTTTCCATTATAATCAGGTGGATTGAAATTTGGTCTTGCATTAACCCTAGCTAGAGATTTTATAAACCTATCATCTCCTTGTTTGAGTTTAGGTTAAAGTTTTTCTTTTCCTCCTTCAACTATTTCTTCATTTATTTCTTCCTCTTCATCACTCACATCTTCTATATGTCAACCTCTTCTCTGGGTCATTTCATCAACTTCCAATCTAGCTGCAATTTGTCTCAACATATCCATCACAACTAGATCTAAATATCTTCTCCCACCTCTAGCATTTCCTTTTCAATCCATCTCCCATAAGTCCTTTGCAATTGTGGGTCAGATCCCCACTCTATCACCCCAAAAAAAATCCATTCAAGACTTTTTAAGCTCAGGAACCACAATCTGCCTTAACAAAATTGAAAACTCACCCTGAAACCACTTGATGTAGTCAAGGATAGAGGGAACTCAAAGAGATCCATCCAATCCTTGTAGCAAGAGTCACTATGTAGAAACAACAAATCAAACAACAATAAGAGATATAGAGAATGCAAGATCAATGGTTCTCGTTAATCCAAATTCATGAAATTACATCAAATTGGCCAACAACATGTAGGATCACATTCTAGACATACATTCCTGATTACAAATTGAATTATGAGAATATCTATAATGCTTACCTTCCAATATTTATCTATCTAAGAATTACTAAGCCCCCAAACTAGAGATCTAATATATCAATATAAAGATGTTTTCATCACAAATTAGTCGGCCAAGATCAATCACATTCCCCAAGGTAGGAAAACATAATACCAAATATAGGTAAGGAACCTAACCATAAGGATCTCCCTCAAACATATGAAACATGATGTGCTATCCACAAGATGCATTGGCCACAACCCCACAAACATAGAATGAAATGACAAGAAGGTTTGCATTCCAAGGAAAAGGTTCGCGAGATCAAAAAATCTAACACGTCATGATACATGGAGAACAGATAGGTCTAGGCCAAAATCCAATAAATATCCATCTAGAAGAAATGGATCAAGGTGTGAACCCAGACGATGATCAAACATAATGTGAAGAACATGTCATGAGGTACACAATTGAAGATAAGCCAAATTGAAGGAACACCATTGAAAATACAATTAAAAACAAACATGAAAAACTTAAAATAGAAATATTTTTGGTTGATGCAATATTTACAAAGAACCCAAGATGCTCCTGCATTAGATGAAATGTATCCAATAAACCTACACACATGCAAAAGAGAAAAAAATGTTTGGGGCTATTTGGAGACTTGCCTCATTCAAGTCCCTATTTTGGTGTTTCCACCTCCATAACAACTAGATAAATATATATAATAAAAAAGATGACGACTTAATAGAAACAAACCCTGATTATTGGAGGAAATCCCCTATATCTTGAGATATGCAAATAGAAACAAACCCTGCTAGTGGAGGAAAACCCCTATTGCATGAGATAAATGATAGATAAGGGATGTGATAAATTCCAAAATGCTCAAAGAAAGAAGAGAGATAGAAAGATATTATAAAATGTGCTTGAGGAAGCCAAGAGAGCTATGAATATTATTGCAAGAGATTGTTGTAGCAAGTGTGAGAGAAAGAGATCTGTGAAAGCCGAGAAAATGCAAGAGATTTTGTGTGCAAGAACTAAGAGAGTCACCAAGAGAAAAGATAGAGCCTTTGAATGAAGAAAATATATTAATTTAAAAGAGAAAAATAGGGTTTCGGGGCTCATCTAGAAAATTTTGAATTGTTCCATCAATAAAAGTGCGTGACAAGTGGAAAACATGCTCAGGACGGACATTTGAAGATTGGGATGTCGACAGATGAATGCACAATGTGCATAAGTCAGTGAGGTGTGCTCATGGAACCCTCCCTAATGGGGTAATACCATATCACATGCATTCATATTGGGGGTTTTAAAATAGTGAAAAATAGGGCAATATATTGCCTGTATTAGGGGGGGAGTAAGAGGATTAATAGAGGAAAATGGGTGTGTAGGGTATTGGGTGGGTATTGGAGGGGGGTGAAAAAAAAGGACTTTGGGGAAATATTTTTTGAAAATAAGGGTATTCATTAGTATGCCAAAAACACACATCGTATGACCCAAAATCATTAAGTGAAGCTCCTATGGGTGTGCCAGTGGCCAAATGAATCATGCTAAAAAACAACAGGTGACAGAAACAACATACAACTCATGCAAATGTGATGCTAAAAGATTGTTTTTGACAAGGAATTTTAAGCATTCTAAGAGGGGAAATTATGATACAAGGGCTGAAATAGACCGACACAAATACTAGGGGATTGGACACTAAAATGTTATAAAAGTGTAGTCTAAATTGCAAATGGGGGTATACAATTTTTGACTCTACATTTTTCCCCCACTTTAGTAGGCTTATGAATCTAAATGAATATGCATGATAATGGAAATATACTGAAAATAAATAACATCATTATACCAAAAGGATATTGTAGAGTAATAAAATAGCTCTTTGAACTATGGAAGATATTGGTGTTTAAAAATGTTACGCTGTAAAAGTAGCCAATATACCCTGAGACTAATATTAGGAATGGTTAATTCCAAGTACGAGAGATCTGCAAGGTACCTGGACCAACTATAGGACAAGAATATCCTCCACTCTTTTGGCTCTGCAAAACCAAGGTGGGTGCACCTAATCCAGATTGGTAGTTAACTCTTTTCAACTCCTTAGAACTTATGGATTTTAACAACAAATAAATGGAAAGATAGTATGAAATGACAACCACTCATTCAATGACTATTCTCTACCATGCAGGACCACAACCAACAACCAAAAAACTTAAAGGAATGAAAATGGTTTTGATGTTTTGATAGGGAAGAGTATATCTAAACCTATTCATATATGTATCAAAATAGAAGATACTAATTACTGATCAGTGCTTTATCCATTGGGAAATGATTCTAGTTCAGATAAAGGAAAGAGAAACTAACTATTTCCAAGGACTCAAAACCATAAATACAGACAAATCCAGATCAAACACTTCTTAATAATCCTTATATAGACAAACCCAATGAGTCTATGTCTTATCCAAAGCAAATTTTAATTTGATCCTTGATAAAAACAATGGACTAAAACATATACATAAAGAAATCTTATGTAGTGAACCAGAAGATTCAAAACTCAGGAGACAAGAAAGAAGGAGAGAATTGAATTAGAATTGCTGTATTAAGTACAAAGAAACCAATTTCAATTCCAAAATGTTTAAAATCATATACCACTTCAATAAATGCAAAAGACTTGCAACTTTCTACTTCTATGATAATACTCTCTAGATATACATCTACTACACTCACTAGAAAATAGTAAAAGGGTTTATGCCTTATGCTACTTGCCCCAATTTTTCCCAGCTACTTCTACTAAATGATCTTGGAATTCCTTTTATAAGCCAAGGACTGCAAAAAGCTTCAAATAATTTAGGGTTAGGGATAGAACCTAATATATACTTGTTAGAAATAAAAAATATATTTCAATAATAAACAATTTCTGTGATCAACAAGTTGAGCTTAATCTTAAAATCTTCCTGTGTAATCTGATTTGATTTAGCCACCATTCATCCTTGGAGAACAAACCCATAGAAGGAATAATAATGGAATGTCTTGTCTGCATTAAATACTCTGATAAAGTCTTGGCTCTTTAGATCTACAAAATATCAAAAAGCTCACTCTTTCAAGAATAAATATGATCTCAGCCTCTACAATTCTTGAAAACACTAGTCAATAATGGGAAAGAGCAGAGACAGGGATAAAACTTTGTCTAATAAACTATCCAGGGCCTAAAAATAACATTCTCTATACAAGTGCATTAAAATCTTCCCAACATTCATTTTTTCAGCATCTGACAAGTGTACGAGAAAAACTACAAAGATCAAATTCTATCAATGAATGCTCTGTAATAAGACATGATCCACCGCTTAAAAACCCTAAGATAGATATTTAAATGTTTGAAAATTGGTTAAATGGTCACAGGTGGCATGGGATTTGGTATCAACTATCAAGATGAAGACCTTTCTCTCTTTTAAAACTCAGCCGTATATCTCTTTTTATGTTACCTGGGCTTTCCAATGACCTCATTGGATAGGTGGTAGCTTGATGCAATGCCTTGATCATTAGATATCGATAAATTTTCTTTTAAGGATTCACGCCAACCAAAAGATCCTTTTGATCTTGCCTGAACTTTACTTTACCCTTTGTGCAGAACAGGACCCACCTTAGACACGTGGTGCAAGGGCGTAATACCTTGATGAGTAGATCTCAATTACTTTCTCTTTGAGGATTTACGTTGTTCGTCCAATCTTCTCAGAATTGATTTATCTTTACTTCATTACCTTGCCACTGATCAGACCCACTATGGACATGTGGCCTAATAGTGTAATGCCTTGAACATTAAAAACCTTCATCTTTGTCTTCAAGCCATTACGCCTATCGTTCGATCAAACCTTCCTCTGTACTTATTATCTTTAACGTGTGCCTTAAATTATTAGTCATAATCCTTCTTATCTCTAAATATCTGAATGGAACCTGACCAAACTTCTCTTAAACCAAGGTATATCTAGAGATTACGCGACTATGAAATCTCTGACTCGATGAACAAATCCTTTAACTCTGGTAACATTCTGAGATTTAGCACAAGCCATAAGATCTTGATTCAATCAATGACCAGTGCTGAATCTCAAGACTTTCCATGATATTAGCAAAACATTATGAGATTACATGCATGCCAAAATATCTTCACTGCATCAATGACTCAGATTTGATCTTGGATGGCCCACTTTTAACTTTACTTGAATTGATCATAACCTTAGTTCATTCTGAGATTATGCAACTGAAGAGAATCTCCAAGTCACGAGAAATTTTCTTAACCATAGAGTTTACTCAAAGATTTCATGCCATCCACATGATTAGATCAAGATCTACGATCCTCTCCAAGTCTCTGAATACTTCTGTACTTGGTCATTTATTTCTGAGATCACGCGTCAGCCATAAGATCAACATTACATAGATGGTTCAAATTTGATCTTGGATAATCCATCTTGGCTTAACTTGACCCAATCTCTTATCTAGAGATTGCGTGACTAAAGGAAAAAACATAACCTTGGAAAGTTAACTTTAACTTGAGTCAAATCTTGGCAAAGAGACATCATTGAATAACTCAACCTAATCTAGCAAACCATGGGTTAATTATGAGATTGTGTGACTGAAGAGATCTCTAGGTCGCAAGATACTTTCCTTAACTTGGGTCACATCATGAGATCACGTGCAAGCCCTTTGATCAAATATCCATCAACTATTTGCGCTTAATCTCTACATAAATTTGTACTTGACTATTTCATTGCAAGATCACACGCCAGCCATAAGATCTTGATCTACATCAATGGTTCTTGCCAAGTCTAGCAATCTTTCTATACTTGATCAATTCTTCATGAAATTATACACCAACCGCATGATCAACACTTAAAATGAACCCAATCAATGATTCACAATTAATCTAGAAATCCTTAACTTAACCCTGAATTGATCTGGAGATTATGCGACTGAAGGAAATTCATAACCCTGGCCAGTTAACCTCAACTTAGGTAAAAAATATGGATTATGAGTTGCTGAATAACTTAACTAGACTTGACTTAACCCCGAGTTCATCTAGAGATTACACAACTATGTGATCTCTAAGTCATGAGAACATTTATTAACCTCTGAGTTTATTCTGAGACTTGGCGCAGACCACACGATGAGAACAAGTACCTAACAAGATCAACGACTTGTGCTGAATCTCCCAAAGAAAGAGCTAATTTGGACTTTATCTCACGACTTAACACAAACCACACAATTTAGAAAAGATCTATGACCTACACTAAATCTCCAAGAGAAAGAGAATATTCCATTTCATTGTGAGATCAGGAGATAAAGAGCCGTGCTAAGTCGCTGAAAGAAAAGGAATATTGCATTCAAATTAAGCAACTACGAGATAAAGGCAGGGCAATAAAGTGCACATGACTTAAAAGGATTTTAAGTAGATTGAAAAAGTAACACAAAATTAGAACATGTCATGTATAGCTAGGGTTTGCAACATATTTCAAGGTTTTTTTGCACAAAGACTTAGGGTATTCAGACCAAAGACCTAGACAAATTGCAAAAACATGAAACCTAGCAAAATTCTGCAAGTGTTAATAGTGGCTCTTTCTGGGGATGCATGTCTCATGCAGGCATGACAAGATTCCATAATTTCTAAGTTGAGAAGACTACCTACAGGAAAAGAAACTAACCTACAACAGATACAAATAAGGAATATGTAGACAATTTTTTTTTAGAATTGACTGCTCATGGATTCAAAAAGAAACTTTAAGAGAAATAGAACTTTAGGAACTGTCTATGAAAAGGAAATTCCAAAAGTTTTCTAGTTAAATCCTTTAAGATATAAGAATTAGAACCCCACTTACTATCAATGATATATGGTCCTAACCAGATAGGATCAAACTTCCCATGTTTTCCTGTATCCTCCAATCTGGCATTCCACATTAAGACCAAATCATTAGCTTCAAAACTTCTTGCAATGGTCCTTTTGTCATACAAATCCTTATATTGAAGCTACAACCTAAAATTTCTATCATGTGCCTCCCTTCTTGACTCATCCAACTGTATTAAATCATCCATTCTGATCTTCATTTCATCATCTAGTTCATCATCATATTTTTGGATAAAATTGTACATTTATAATAAATTATTCTGTGGCAACCTAGCATGTATTCCATAAACTAAATCAAAGGGTGCACAACCAATGAATTTCTTCACTGTTACTCTGTTAGCCCACAAAGCTTGTTGCAAATTTGAATCCCAAGCCCTTTTGTTCTTATCTAATATTCTTTTTAAAATCTTGATAAGGATTTTATTACTAGACTCAGCTTGTCCATTTACTTATGGGTGATATGGGGAAGAGTAAGAAATTTGGATTCCATACTGCTGACAGAAGTCACTAAACTCTGAAGATCTGAAACACATAGAATTATCTACCACAATAGTTTTAGGACAACCAAACCTAGTGAGAATATTTTGTAGTAGAAAATCAATAACAACTTTACTAGTATCCTTTTTGGTGGGAATTGCTTCAACCCACTTAGTAAAGTAATCAGTTGCTACTAAAATCCATGAATGACCTCCACTAGATTTGTTTGGAATCTCTCCAATGAAATCCATTCCCCACTTTTTTAAAAGGTGCATCAACTACAATAGGCCTCAAAGGTAAATTCCCACTAAACTTAAGCTTACCTACAAATCTTTGGCAAGCATCACATTTCTTGACATAGCTATGGGCATCCTTGAAGATAGTAGGCCACCAAAAACTAGACCCCATAATCTTATGTGCAGTAGTTTTATCCATATAATGGCCTCCACATGCACCATTATGCATTTGTTCCAACAAGTCCTTGGATTTATCATAGTCCACACATTTGAGAAACACTCCTTCATTGCTCCTCCACCATAATTGACCTTGTATTATTGCATACTTAATGGCATGCAACTTGACTGTTCTCTTTCTATTTTCATCCATTTTAGGAGGCAAAATATTTCTCTATAAATATCCAATGATGTCTTTATACCATTCAAAACAATCCATATCACAAATATAAGGCCTCTTCTCTTCTTCTAACATATTTACTTGATTTGCATCTAAATTACTTTGAGCCATTAATTTTTCAAGTCCTAGGCCTCTGACCAATTTTGTGATTTGAATATCAATATTGAAATCTTGGATTTTATTTATCCATCTACACCTACTTCCTAAAAATTCCAGCTGAACTAGAATGTCTTTCACAGCAGCACTTGGCACATAAGAAATAATAGTTTCTCCTACCAACTAGTATCTAAAAGCTTTGAAAAATTTAACCAAAGCATATGCTTGTTTTTCCATGATATCATACTTTAGTTCTGGTGCCTGTAAATATTCACTAAAAAAAGAAATGGGATGCTCAAAGCCCTTTGAATTCTTCTCTAATAATACTGCAGCAACAATATTATATGAAGCAACGGAGAAAATCTGCAAAGGCTTATCATAATTAGGTGTTCTTAAAACAAGAGCATCTTTAATATCTTGTTTAATACATGTGAATACTTTAGATGCTTCTTCAATCCATTCCACCTTGGCTCCTTTCTTCATCACATTTGAAATAGGGAGACTAACTTCTACAAAATTTGTAACAAATATCCTTAGAAAATTGACTTGTCCAAAGAAAGATTGAATTCCCTTGACATTCTTTGGCTAAGGGATTATATCAATTGTAGCAACCTTTTCAAGGTCAATTATTACTCTCTTTAGATACAATATGTCCAAGGAGCTTTCCCTTTGTGACTCCAAAAGCACACTTCTTTGGGTTGAAAGAAACCCCATATTCCAAAGCTCTAACAAAATTCTTCTCAAGATGATCACAATGTTGATCTTCTTTTGTTCAATAAGATGTTAAATCATCTTGAAAAATAACTAAAAATTCATTTATGAAATATTCAAATGCCACATCCATGGCCTCTGAAAATTTTCCCCAACATTTGTTAAGCCAAAAGACATTCTCACATAGACATAAGTACCCCATGGTATGGTGAATGCAGTCTTGAATTGTTCAGGCTCCTTAACCATGACTTGGTTATATGGTGATAACCCATCCATAATAGAAATTAATTTAGACCCAATAATTCTTGATGATAATAATTTTTCATTAGTATACAAGGAAATAGTTTTTGGACTGTCGGTTACATGACCACCAAATGAAAACATTCAGATAAGCACAATGGTCACTAAAATAGTTAAGTGTAGAGGTCACCGAAACATACAAGCACAGAGGTCACTAAAAATGTCTTAGTGCAGAGATCACCAAAAGAAATATCACTGATAGATATTTTACAGAGTAAATTGAGAGCACAATTCACATACATCACCGAGCACAGAATACAAAGTATACCGAGCACCAGTCTACTGAGAGAAAGTTTTATTGTTGAGAAAAGTGGATCTCAATCTACACGTCAACTAAAGCACTTTATTTTAAAATTATCTTAATGCTTATCTATAAAACCGTTTCTTGAGGATCAAGTAAACAATATGTAATAGTTTTAGTTAGTATAACTGATTATAAACATGCAAACTAGGAGATCAAGGTCAAGTTGTAAACCTTTGATCATAGAGTTTTTATTGTAAAGCATGAAACCTAATTAGGTCAATACATTGTATATATAGATGTATAATCAATCAAGATGATGATTGTAGCCGCATAGGACATCTATGGATCAGATAGAGAGTTTCATGCAAAAGGATACTAAAGAAAGAATTTAGTTATGAAGAACTAAGATTGAAGGCTACCGAACAGAACAAAAGTATTATCCATCACTATAGGTGATACATACATTTTGTGAACTTAATGGATCTGTATTTAGAAATTCAAGATTGCATACCATCAGGTCATAATTATTTTTGACTACTCTCTAACAATTGTAGAAAATAGAACAAATCCTTTAAGAAGGTGAACTTAATAGTCTTATTGTAAATCTCTTAACCAAGTGCACACTTAATAATGTTGTTAAAATGTCTTAATCGAGTAGACCTAACAAGTCTACAATGTTACTCCTAACAAGGTAAGATCATCATAAGTGTTCACATTTGTAGCCTTAATCGACACCTTCCATTCTGCAAATAGTGAAGCTTTGTGGGTTTCATCCCCACCATAGTTTTTACCTTATAATAGGGGTTTTCTATGTTACCAATTCTTGTGTTATGTGTAACTAAGTTTCATGAATGTTTATATGGATGTTTACGTGTAATTACATTTATGTTTTGATATTACATGCATAAGGTAGAAAAGCATCAATGGTCGGTAATGCAAGTAAAGGTTACTAAAGGATAACTGATAAAATTTTTAAGGGTATTGATTCACCCTTCCCTTCTCAGTACACACCATTCCATTATTCCAACAATTGGTATCAGAGCTAGATCTCTTATTTGGAAAATTTTAAATTACTTTAGAGAAAACATCATACAATGGAAAGGTATAAGCTTGACAAGAATATTGAAAATCAGAAGTTGGAGATACAAATATTCTATGAGAAATACTGATGCAGGAGCATCTTGGGTCATTGGAAATCCTGCACAACCAAAAATATGTTTGTTTTGTTCTTTAGTATGTTTGGAGGCTACTCATGTAATACTCTGTTGTTCGGGCTCTACTGCTCGGCAATGCTTGTTTTGGGTTAGTCTCTATTTCTTGGGTTTTTGTTGCTCGGGCATGCTTGTTTTGTTGCTAGGGTTCTTCTCTCAGGTGTGCTTGTTTCTATTGCTCAATTTATTTGCTCGAGCATGCTTGGATTTCTTATGTCACTCAGGTTTTGTTTCTGCTGCTCGGGTTCTTCTTTGCCCAAGTCTCTCTATTGCTCGGTCAACCTTTGCCCAAGATATTTCATTTGGGAGTTGAATCTAATGACCAACTTCTTCATTTAATTTTCATTGCTGAATTGATTTGGGGTCTCTCATTGGGATCTGTGTGGACCTAAATCTGGGTCTCATTTATGGATTTGAGCATTGACCTCTCTTGTTGGTCTCTTGTATAGATTATTTTATATGTTCTTAGTTTAGGTATCAATCTTAGAGAAAGAAATAAAATGTTTATATATTGAGATCAAAGGTCTATGATCTCTATTGTATGAAGATCTTATTGTAATTCATTGAATATATGGCCAAAACTAGGAAGGATTTACAACCTGGCATGTAATGGTTTTGATCAAGTTAATATAAAGGATATCTGTTGTTTCTTCTCTCACTATGTTGTTTGGCTTCCACATTGGTTTTGCAAGGTGGTTTGGTAGTTGGGAGTGCCATTGGTCCCCTTCTCCTTGCCCTCCTTTCATCAAGTGGTATCATAGCGTGGTGAGATCTAAGTTCCTTCTTGAAACCCTAACCCTAGTTGGTATTGTTGTGGGGTAGCATATTTTGATCTGACCTACAATTGTAGAGGGATTCAAGATGGTTTGTGGGAGAGGAAATGCTGATATAGGTCTAGCTGATATGCTTAGATAGATGGCTGCTAGATTGGAATCTGTTGAGACAACCCAATGCAGAGGAAGACATCTTGATGATGTTAGTGATGATTAAAATGAAGAGGTTCAAGGTGAAGCAACACCTGCACCTGTGATGAATCAGGAATAAGACCGATTCCTGAGAGCTTTGACAAGTTTGAAATCCACACTTCAGTTTAATCCTCCTAAGTATAGTGGAAAATTGGATTCTGATGAATTGATTGACTGGATAAAAAAATTGGAAAAGTATTTTGAATATGAAAATGTGGCAGAGGATAAGAAGGTGAAGATTGCAAGCACAAAAATTTAAGGAGATGCATCCCTATGGTGGGAACATCTGTAATTGGATCGAAAGAAGAAAGGTAAAGACAAAATAAAGGTATGGGAAAAGATGGTAAACAAATTGAAAGGAAAATTTTTACCTTGTGATTATCAGATTAACCTAATATGGTGAATGCAAAGTTTGAAGCAGAAAAAAAAATTAGTAAAAGACTACATTGAGGAATTCTATAGATTGGACATCAGATCTGGACATGTTGAAGATGAAGTAGAAAGAGTAGCAAGATATCTGAATGGATTGAGGAGTTCCATACAAGATGAAATCAGTTTGGTCAAGATGGAAATCATTGAGGAGGCATATCAATTTGCCTTAAAAGCTGAGGAAAAGTTGAATGGAAGATATGAACAAAGACAAAGAGGCAGAGGTGATAGATCCCCAAGAGGAAGATGTATATCTCATGGTGAGAATAGTAGATCTTAACTAGACAAGTTAGTTTCAGACACATCTCAAGACAAAGGAAAGACTGAATGGAAAGGTAGAAATTCATACTGAGGAAGAGGTAATTACTCCAGAGGTGGTTATAGCAGAAAAGGATTCCAAGTAACTTGTTACAATTGTGGTGAAGTAGGACATAAATCCTTTGAATGTACACATGCAAGCAAGAAAGGAAGTAGTAGAAAAAAAACATTGGTGCAAGAGGATTCACCAAATGAAGATAAAAAGGAAGGAAATTTCATGATCCAAGGGATACTATGGAGTGAAAAGGATAAGAAAGATCCGATCAGGAAAAGTTTGTTCAAGACCAGATGTAGAGTTGTAGACAAAGTTTGGAAGGTAATTGTTGACAGTGGAAGCTCAGAGAATCTGGCATCTATGAAAATGGTTGCAAATTTTCAATTGGAGAGGATGAAACACTCAAAACCCTATCATATCTCATGGATTAAGGATGATCATACATTAATGGTGAGTGAACAATGTTTTGTGAATCTAAAAATTGGAAAGTATTATGATAAGGTGTTGTGTGATATTATGCCCATGGATTGTTGTCATATTTTGTTGGGTAGACCTTGGCAATATGATAGACATGCTATACATGATGGAAGATTGAATAGATATTCTATTTGGGTTGATGGTAAGAAGCAAGTTTTGTTACCTTTGATTGAAGAATCTGTTGGTGAGATATATACATCTATGAAAGTTTGACTGATGGAAGGTAGAAAATTTGTAAAGGATTTGAAAAGAGGATATTTGTTATGCTTTGATTCCTAACAAACCAAGTAAGAATATAGAAAATGATATTCTTGCAGAAGTTGGAAAGTTACTCACTGAGTACAAGGAGATAATCTTAGATAATGTACCTGATGGTTTAACACCAATGAGAGATATCAGTTATTGTATGGATTTGATTCCTGGAGATATCTTACCAAACAAAGCACCACATCGGTTAAAACCGACCGAGAATGAAGACCTTAACCGACAAGTTCATGAACTATTGAAAAAAGGATTGATACGAGAAAGTTTGAGTCCATGTGTAGTACCTGATGTATTGGCACCTAAGAAGAATGGAGAATGGCGAATGTGCACTGATTCCAGAGAAATTAATAAGATCACAATAAAGTATAGGTTTCCTATATCGAGAATGGATGACATAATGGATTGTTTGAGTGGAGCAAGATATTTTACCAAAATTGATTTGAAAAGTGGATATCATCATATCAGAATTAGAGAAGGAGATGAATGGAAGACTACTTTCAAGAAAAAGGAAGGTTTGTATGAGTGGTTGGTTATGCCTTTTGGTTTAACTAATGCATCGAGTAAATTTATGAGATTAATGAATGAAGTTATGAAGAAGTTCTTGAATAAGTGTGTGATTATATATTTGGATGATATTATGATATTCAGTAAGACTAGAGAAGATAATTTGATGCGTATAAGGAAAGTGTTGTAGAGATTGAAAGAGGAAAAGCTGCTGATAAATATGAAGAAATGTTCCTTCATGAAAGGAGAAATTCTGTATTTGGGTTTTGTGATTTCACTTGATGGTTTGAAGATGGATCCAGAGAAGGTTGAAGCTATACTAAGTTGGCCTACACCTAAATATGTCACCGAGGTAAGATCATTTCATGGGTTGGAAAGTTTTTACAGGAATTTTATCAGAAATTTTAGTTCTATTTGTAATTCTATGATTGAGACAATGAGGGGAGACAAAAGAGAATTCAAATGGACACATGGAGATGATAAGAGTTTTGAAGCTTTGATGTCGAAGGTTGCTGAATCACCCGTGTTAGCCTTACTTGATTTCAATAAGGTATTTTAAGTTGAATGTGATGCAAGTGGAAGTGCAATTGGAGCTGTGTTGAATCAAAAAGGTAAACCTGTTTCTTTCTTTAGTGAAAAGTTGAATGATGAAAAAGGAAATATTCTGTCGATGATCAGGAGTTCTATGCTATTGTGCAATTTATGAAGAAATGGAGACATTATTTGATGCCAAATGAATTTGTGTTGTATACTGATCATAAGGCTTTACAATATTTGGGTAGTCAAAATAAGTTTAATCAGAGACATATGAAATGGGTAGAGTATTTGCAGAGATTTACATTTGCGATTAAGCATAAGAGTGGAGTTTTTAATAGAGTTGCTGATGCATTGAGTAGAAGAAGATCTTTGTTGACTAAAATGAGAATTGAAGTTCCATGTTTTGATGACATGAAGAATTTGTATGAAAGTGATCCTGATTTTTTAGAGCAGTGGAGAGTGTGCAGAGCATCTAATTCAAATCAATCAAGTAAGTATGAAGAATATTTTATTCAGGAAGATATGTTGTTCAAAGGTATTCACTTGTGTACACCAAGAGGTTCAATGAGAACTAATTTGATAAAAGTGAAACATAGTAGTGGATTGACTGGAAATTTTGGTATTGATAAAACATTAAGTTTGCTAAAGGAGAGGTACTTTTGTCCTTAGCTGTATAAGGATGTTCAAAAATTTGTGAGAAGTTGTGGATTTTGCCAAGTTGCCAAAGGAGTGAGTCAGAATACTAATTTGTATACACCGATTACTATTCCTGAGAAACCTTGGAGTGATATCAACAGTGATTTTGTTCTTGGCTTACCTAGGACAATAAGAGGTAATAATTTTATATTTGTATTGTGGATAGATTTTATAAGATGACATATTTAATAATATGTAAGAAAACATCAGATGTACTACATATAGCAGATCTTTTCTTTAAGGAGATTGTCAAATTGCATGGTTTACCGAGGAGTATCTCCTCTAACTGAGATAGTAAGTTTGTTAGATATTTTTGGAGAACACTTTGGAAGATGTTGGATACTAAGTTGAAGTGTAGTTCTACAATTCATCCATAGACTGATGGACAAACAAAGGTTGTAAACCGAAGTTTGGGTAATTTTTTGAGATGCTTAGTTGGAGACACACCAAGAAATTGGGATTTGATGTTGGCACAAGAAGAATTTGCATACAAAAATTTAGTAAATAGAAGTACTGGAAAGATACCTTTTGAGATTGTTTATGGCACACAACTGAGAGGTATATCAGATTTGAGAGATATTGTTGGTGAAGAGAAAATAAGTGCTAAAGAAGAAGAATTTGTAGAATTTATGAAGACATTGCATGAAGATGTGAAACATAAGCTGGAGAAAAGTAATCAAAGATACACAGATGATGCAGAAAAATCAAGAAGACATAAGAAACTTGAAGTTGGTGATGCTATAATGGTTCATCTGAAGAAAGGAAAATTTCCTATGGGAACATATGGTAAAATGAAGATGAATAAATTTGGTCCTTGCAAAATACTGAGAAGATTTGACAGTGGAAATGCTTATGAAGTTGAATTACCTGATGACATGGATATATCACCTATATTCAATATTTCAGACTTATATGAATATCATGAACCTGATGGAGAAGTGATAGTACCCTGTGATTATACTAAGAAGCAGATAGATGAAGTTGAAAATATTTTGAAACAGAAAGTGGGTAGAAGCACAAGAGGAAATGAATACATGGAATATCTGGTAAAGTGGAAGAACAGACTGATTGAGGAATCATCTTGGATTTCTCAATCTAAGTTGGATTCATTTTAGGTTGGACCTGACACATGATTTGGAGAATCATTTCTTGTAACCCCATGTGTCTGATGCATGAGCATCTTGGGTCATTGGCAATCTTGCACAACCAAAAATATGTGTGTTTTGTTCTTTTGTATGTTTGGAGGCTACTCGGGTAATACTCTGTTGCTTGGTAATGCTTGTTTTGGGTTATTATCTTTTGCTTGGGTTTCTATCGCTCGTGCATGCTTGTTTTGTTTCTCAGGTTCTTCTCTCGGGTGTGCTTTTTTCCATTTCTTGATTTATTCTCTTGAGCATGCTTGGATTTCTTCTATCACTCAGGTTTTGTTCCTGCTACTTGGGTTCTTCTTTTCTCGAGGCTCTCTATTGCTTAGTCAACCTTTGCCCGAGATGTTTCATTTGGGAGTTGAATCTGATGGCCAAATTCTTCATTTAATTTCCATTTCTGAATTGATTTGGAGTCTCTCATTAGGATCTGTGTGGACCTAAATCTAGGTCTCACTTATGGATTTGAGCACCGACCTCTCTTGTATATATTATTTTATATGTTCTTAGTTTAGGTATCAATCTTAGAGCAAGAAAGAAAATGTTTAGATATTGAGATCGAAGGTCTGTAATCTCTATTGTATGAAGATCTTATTGTAATTAATTGAATATATGGCTGAAAATGGGAAGGCCTTATAGCCTGGTATGTAATGATTTTGATCAAGTTAATATAAAGGATATTTTCTATTTCTTCTCTCATTGTGTTATTTAGCTTTCGCATTGGTTTTTCAAGGTGGTTTGGTAGTTGGGAGTGCCATTGGGCCCCTTCTCCTTTCCCTCATCACGTCAAATACAAAGAAGAAAGAAACAAAATGAAAGAATTATTGACTGAGAGAAAAGCCATGGAATATTGCTACAATGAAACTGAAAATCATGAAGAAGAGATACCTGATTTTTTTGAGTCATCAAGATCTACATTTGGTAATACATCTAAAACATCAAAAGGAAGCATGACAAGTATTGATGAAATCAATCAACATCTAACTGAACAAGTAAAGGTTTTACAAATTGGTCAAGAGACACAGATGGTAATAATGATTGATGTTATGAATAATTCTAGACAAGCTGAACAAGAAAGAACATTAGCTATTGATGACATGAGGAAGATCAATGAGAAGCTGCAAGAGAAAGAATTTGAAATACAAAGACTTACTGAACATCATCATGAGATCACAAATCAAATAGTTGTTATGAGTCATGAGGCCAACCAAGTGAGCATAGAACTCAATAGGAAATTGGAAGCTATTGGTGAACTAAGAGAATACAATGAGAAACTAAAGCATGAAGTGAGGATTCAACAACAACATAATGATATGATCAAGAAAGCTGAAGAGAGTACAAAAAGAATGGATGATTTTCTGAACGGACAAAGAAGACTCAAAAAAAATACCGATTTAGGGTATACCAAGCATGGAGAATCATCTAACTGAGTTGATAAAAAATATGTCTACACAAATTCAAGAGAAAAGAAGCTGTCATGAAACCACTGTGGAAAACTAGGCCACACATCAAATGTTTGTAGGAGCAAAACTAAAGGTATTCCTAAATCCACTTCTACATTCATAGGTAATTGTTATAACTGTAACAAGCATGGACACAAAGCACATGAATTCATATCTAAGATGAACAAAGCAAAGAAGGAATACTACATGTAAAAATATTGTTCTACTTGAAAAATGCATGGACACACATCTCATGAATGCAGGAAAAAAAAAGCAAGTATGGAAACCAAAAGAATAAGAAAATGCTTATAAACCGAGAAGAGTTGGTAACCCATATGTTTTGGATTACACCACATGTGTAAATTGTACAACATGTGGTAGATATGGACACATAGCTACAAATTGCATGAGAAAATGGACATAAAGATCAAGGAACTAGACTTACTCTGAAATGATATGCTTATACTATCATAAGGTAGGTCACCTAAGCAAGGATTGCAGAGACCGAGTGACAGAGTCAAGCACTTTTGCTAATGGAAACATTATTGAAGATATCAGGAGAATGAGAAATCAAATGTGGAGGAAATATTCAAGAAAATATGATGCTAGACCAAGCACCACAGTAGGTGACACCTCATCCAATGGATCTAGTGATATAACCACCCCCACTTAAGCAAAACAAGTAAGTACAGAAATGCACTATACAAAGCTATAGTTTACATCAGTTCCAATATTCATTGATAATATGCCAAATTAGCATGAATAGAGATGCACTATGGTATTACTTGTTATGATTTTGAGAATCTAGTCTTGTCGATTAATGCATATTGAGCATCGTCGGTACACATATGAAAAATAATCAAGTTGTCAATATAACCAGAGCATTGCTGGTAAACATGTAAAAGACAATCAAGTCCTCGCTACATACCAAGCATTGTCGGTGAACATGTGAAAAGTACAACTAAGTTATCACTTACCCCGAGCATTGTATATTCACCAAGGATGAATACTTTGGTATGATACCCGAGCATCTTTGTTTCATCGACCGAGTGGTAGCTAAAGCATTAAATGCACCACTTAGGCTATTTTATATAAATAGGTCATCAAAGAGCTCATTCATTCAAAAATAAAAAATGTGAAAAAAATAGAGCAAAGACAAGTGACTAAGAGCAACAAGATTGTGAATTGATTCACAACAGATTCAAAGGCTACTTCAACAGATTCCTAGCATCTAAAACAAAGATCAAATGAGTATCTAGACTCACTGAGTTCATAGTTTGTTTACGAAGAAAACCCTAATTTCATGAAAAATGGCAACTACCTCACGCGTCACAAAGATCAAGAACACAAAAGACAATAAAATCAACTTGATCAAGAACACAACCTGCGAAGAGCCTAATTAAAAGTTTTTCCCAGAGGCTGCTTCACAACTTGACAATAAGGAAGCATTCTCAAGCATACCTCCTAGGGTTTTGTTGGTTGAATATATCTACGCATACATCCACTACGAGGTTGCAGAGATCAAAGATCTTGAGGTTGAAGAAGCTTACCAGAAGCTTTCCAGGGATGAAAACCTTAAAGATGAACACAAGCACATTGAGGTGAAAGGGTTAACCATTTCCCTATTGTTCCTAAAAGAGTTCAAGAATGAGTGGATACACATTGTACTTAGCTAGGTAAATGACATAAAAATGTGGTTGGATGAAACAAAACTAATCACAAAGGATGTAATTCACGCTGTAACAAGTTATCCAATAATCGACAAGGCTAAAGCCCTAAAGCATCCTTCTCACATCGATATTGAAAAGTTAACTGGTACAATATGGGATGATAGAGGTTTGAATGTTAATTCACTCACCAACCCATAGATGAAGTTTGGTGCATGTGTACTTGGATAGAAAATATACCAAGCTAGTAGAATGAATAGCATAGCATGTGGAGCAGTTGACACTACTTATAAGATTGTGAAAATGGTACTTCAACTAGACTTATTCGAGCTGCTACTGAAGAAAATGGAGGAGAATATGAGGATAATTAGATCAACCAGATCTACCTCATGTAAGTTCAGTTCACTCCTTATGTGCACATTATTCTATTTTCAAAACTTTTTCCCTTCTATCGGTAATGTCAATTGGGACACAACCCAATCAATAACTGCACAAATTAGTGGATTCATCAAGTCACTAGGGGATAACTTCACATATGTAATGGATGCATACTTCACCACTTTCAAGGATATAATGTAGAAGAGAATGAGAATACCTACACAAATATTTGAATAGTACAAGGATGACATATGTTTTATAGTGGAAACCAACACCACTCTAATCAAACCAGATGTACCAAGAACAACATGGTTACCACCACTAGACTATGAGATCAACATTGATCAAGCCACAAATGCTATTGAAGCCCTGCTAAATGAAGTAGTGGACAAATCATTGAGCAGATTTGGAACATATGAGGAAGCCAAGTCTAGAATCAAAACTAGCTTAGTAGTGAAGAAGATAGACTAGAAAAAAACAAAGATGGAGAAAATACTTGAGAAGAAACTATTGGTAAATGATTTAGAATCAGAACAAGATATCACCGAGGGATACTCACCCATCAGTGAAGGTAAAGAGATAAATGACTCTGATTCTACTGAGTCAGATGCACCCCCAACCAAGAAAGCAAAGGTTACCAATGTAATAATTGCATCAAGAACCAGGAGTAAGACCATAAAAGAAATAGAATCATCACTGATAAAGAAAGTTACAACAAGGACTTATCAAAAAGGAAAGCCTCAAACCGTGCAATCAACACCGAGACAAAGAAGGAAATATATAAGAGTAAAAGAAGAAAAGGATGACATTAAACAGGATGAGAGAGAACAAGGAATCCAAACTAAAAATCTCAAAGTTCCTAAAATAGTTGATGAAGTTTTAGAGTCAATCTTCAACACATGGAGCATATCACATCACAAGATAAGAAAATGGCTAACCTTGTCACCCAGAGATCAGAATAATATAGAAGAAGCCATAATTAAGGCAATGGTTGCATACAAGTATGTACCAATATAATTCAACAAGAATATACCACAAGAGCTTAATGACAAAATACCAGCAAGATGGACATATGCCTTGCACATAGAAAAACATATAAGGGAAAGATCCCTAGTTATAGTCATGCCACCTGAGTCAACAGTTGAAGAAATTGATTCAACAATGAAGGAGCATGAAAATAAATTTTTAGCAAAGATGAGAGCATATAAAGTACAAGATGGCAGATTAGAAGACGTTGAAAAATAAAGCAATGAGATTTGGAATGAAATATTCAATGCCCCCAAGCAGGTATTGGCTCTTGACACCTCACTATGAAGAGAAGGAGGCCACACCGAGCCTAGAGAATACCTTCATCAATGACATCAAGGATGTCAATCCAGTTGATTTGACAACAAAGGCAAGTAAGGCCATGGATGATATACCTCAGCTATTAAAATAATTGGGGGAAACACCAAACATCACAATAAAAGATATAACTCTTATTGATTTTGATGATGATCCCAAGAATGATAAAGATGTAAATGATGCCACCGAGAAAGCAAAGGAAATGGATAAAATGGATGTTGTACGTAAAATGTACTAGGTCACATGCCTTTATTGATACAAGCTATCAATATAATTACTAAAGAGAAGGAAAAGACACCTGAGCCTGATGAAAACATACCCATGGACACAAGTGATGACCATGGGGAGCAAAAGGATACAAATAAGGAGAAGAAAGATGAAAGTGGAGAGGATAAAGAGAGTGATGCCAAGGACACTGAAGAGGTAACAAAGGCTGAAAATAAAGATAAGGTTGATGTATAGATGTCTACAATTGACCGACAGGTTCATACTGAACAACATACAAAAGGCATCGCACCTCCCACACATTCACCAAAATCAACATAGCAAGAGAAGGCTCTTGCCATAATTCTTCATTCCCCTACTTCCAGTACTATTTCAAAGAAGAAGAAGAAAATAAAAGCACCGGTCACACTTGAAGAAATCATTGACACACCTGACTGTGATCCAAGGACATTGGATCCCTAGTCACTGACCAAATATGGAGAACTTTGCAAGAGAAAGGCAATACAAGACAAGATCAAAAAGGAGCACAAAAATTCACAAGTCCTGAATAATATAAGGGAAATATTATTGCAGATAGTAACAGACACTCAAATTGATTGGAAATCACCTATAATTGATCAATTAGCAGTTCTAACCAAGGCCATTACATTAAAAAATGTGGAAGCTGACAAGGTGATTGAAGAACGTGTAGAAGAAAAGTGTCAATACAAGCTCATAGAGAAGATCAACCAAGAAGTGGCAGAAAATAAGGTAAAAATTTCTGATCTAGTTACTACATTGGAACCAATACTCTCAGAAGTAGTCAACTTAGTTCAAAAGTTGTGCACACTAGAGCATTTCATTGATGAGTATAGTGAAAAGATAGCTAAACTAGATGAAGACCTTAAGGCTAGTGCACAAAGTCTCACAACCAAGGAAAATGCATTCAAATTGCATTATGAGAATATTGTAAAATACAAAAGGTTGAGACTTGAGCTACAAAAGGATAAAATAAAAATTAGAGATGAGGTAACCGAGCTTCAATCTATGTTAGTCCTGAATCTCACATTATTGTTAATACACATGACTTCGGCAAAACCATTAATTTCCACCCCAGAAATGTCAGTAACCGAGAGGATATATGACATGCACACTAGAATCACTTTAGCACACATGACCCTCAATCACCTCAAGGAGAAATGGGAGAAGTAGATGACAGATATTCAAAAATCCCATGCCCACATATTTGACAAGCTGTAAGTATTACACCTTTGTCATTATTTTCAAAAAAGGGGGAAACTATATGTAAAGGGGGAAAATATATGTGTAAAGGGAGAACATATATGTATACATGTAAAAGGGGGAAAATGTATATACCTTACAAAAAATGAAAACATGTCAAAAGACAAAGAGGGAAATGCACAAAAAAGGATACATGTACATACACTATGCCAAGGCATGCACATAGGGGGAGTCATTGATAATGTAAAAACTTGGTGTATATACTGAAAACATCAGTTAAATGCATATATCAATTTTTGATACTAATACCAAAGGGATTGATGATCATAATTTGTCATTAGTATACAAGGAAATAGTTTTTGGACTGTCGGTTACATGATCATTGAATGAAAACATTCAGACAAGCAAAATGGTCATCAAAATAGTTAAGTGCAGAGGTCACTGAAACAAACAAGCACAGAGGTCACCAAAAATGTCTTAGCACAGAGATCACTAAAAGCACTATCACCGATTGATAATTTACAGAGTAAACCAAGAGCACAGTTCACAGATCACCGAGCATAGACTACAAAGTATACCCAACACCACTCTACCGAGAGATAGTTTTATTCCTGAGAAAAGTGGATCTCAATCTACACATCATCTAAAGCACTTTAATTTTAAATTAGCTTAATGCTTAGCTGCAAACCATTTCTTGAGGATCAAGTAAAGCATATGTAATAGTTTTAATCAGACTAACTGACTGTAAACATGCAAACTAGGAGATCAAGGTCAAGTTGTAAACCTTTGATCATAGAGTTTTTATTGTAAAGTGTGAAACCTAATTAGGTCAATATATTATATATATGTATAGATGTATAATCAATCAAGATGATGATGATTGTAGCCGTAGAGGACATCTATGGATCAGACATAGATTTTCATGTAGAAGGACACAAAAGAAAGAATTCAATTATGAAGAACTAAGATTCAAGGCTACCAAGAAGAACAAAGGTAATATCCATCACTATAGGTGATACATACATTTTGTGAACTTAATGGATCTGTATTCAAAAATTCAAGATTGCATACCATCAGGTCATAAGTATTTTTGACTACTCTCTAACAATTGTAGCAAATAGAAGAAATCCTTTAAGAAGGCAGACTTAACAGTCTTATTGTAAATCTCTTAATTGAGTGCACACTTAACAGTGTTGTTAAAATATCTTAACCGAGTAGAACTAACAAGTCTAAAATGTTACTCCTAATAGGGTAAGATCATCATAAGTGATCACACTTATAGCCTTAACCGACACCTTCCATTCTAAAGATAGTGAAGCTTTGTGGGTTTCATCCCCACCACAATTTTTACCTTCTAACATGGGTTTTCAGCATTACTAATTCTTGTGTTATGAGTAACTAAGTTTCATGAATGTTTACATGAAATTACATTTATGTTTTGATATTAAATACATAAGGTAGAAAAACATCAATGGTTAGTAATGCAAGTAAAGGTTACTAAAGGGTAATTGATAAAAATTTTAAGGGTACTGATTCACCCCTCCCCTCTCAGTACACACCATTCCATTATTCCAACAATTCTTTGTAACATGACTTCCATATTTGGAAAACCATAATTATCCTTCAATGAACTAATATTCACATTTCTAAAATATACACAAAGTCTGATATCTCCATTTTTCTTCCTTACTAGTACCAAATTTGATACCCATGTAGAATGTTTGATGGTTTTCATAATCCCAACGTCTTTCATCTTCTTTAATTCTTCCTACATTTTTGGTGGTAAGGTGGGATTGACAGGTCTCAATTTTTGTCTAAAAGGCTTAGCGCCTTCCTTTAAAGAAATATCATGTTGAAAAAAATCTTCTCTATAGGCCTTCAAATCATCATAGGACCATGCAAAAACATGCCTATACTGTCTAAGAAGATCAACTAATAACTTACTAATTTTAGGAGACAACTTTTTACCAATATACACATTCTTAGGGCTCTCAGTTGTTCCTATATTTATTTCTTCCAATTCTTCAAGTTTACTTACATTATTTTCAGGAAAAGACTTGTCCTTATTATCAAAATATTTTTCAAGAATAACTAGCCCTTTGGGCACTCTGTTTGATTTCAATTGAAGCACCTCTTTACCAAAAATAGCATCCGTATTATCCAAGGTTTCAACAAATCCACTGACATCAATTTCTTTTTTTTAAAAAAGTTTTCCTCACAATTCAAAAATATCAGAATATCTAAGTCATCTTGAAGGACTTGCTAATTCTCAACATTGTCTGGTATTGAAGGTCTGGATTGAATTTCTATTTTAGAAATTCCTACAAATGTAATATCCTTAGTTCTTAAGCCAATGTTTTCTAGTAAATCTGCCATTTTGTTATGACCTCTATCTACCCAATCAATAACAAATTAATCAAAGTTCTCTAATTCATCCCAAACAACATTCCTATACTGCTTAAGTCTCTGATTCTTTGAAACATATTTGGACCTAATCTGAGATATAATCAATTCAGAGTCTCCAATCACTCTAAGACTTTTTATCTTATGTTTTGAGGCTATTCTCAGACCAATTAACAAAGCCTCATACTCTGCAACATTATTTGTGCATGCAAACACTAATGTAAAAAAAACTTATAGGTTTTACCACTAGGAGCTATCAATAGGATTCTGCACCAGCTCCTTCCTTAGAACTTTCTCCATCAAAGTACATGGTCCATAAATCACACTAGTCGATCAAATTTTTTTTGTCATCAGACAACAACATAGGTTGAGTTCCTTCTTCAACCCCTATATCTTGTACTTTAAAAGATCCAATATCAATATCAACAAAACAATTCGTGTTAGTATCTTCATTTACTTCAATCATATAAGGAGTCCTACTTTCGCCAACAATATTGAAAGTAGCAAAAGAAAAATCACATTGGATACTTTTTCCCATTGAAGCACTCCATTTTATTGATAGAAACATGCCATAATGAGGTGGAATATCAACAACCAAGACACTCATTGTTAGCATTTTGTTAGGACATATTGCTAACCTATAAGGCAAAGCCTTAATAGTACCAATGACAAGGATTTCTCTATAGTCCATTGCCTGACATATTCTATGAGGAGTGTCAACTTGTAATCCCATTGACTTCATTATCTCTACAAGAATAACATTGTTAGATGCTCCAGATTCTATCATGCAATTTTTTAGCATCTTACCATTAATAACCAAAGTTAAGAAAAAGGGATCAACAACTCTTGAGGAATTGTTTACATTATTTGTATTCAAATAAATTTGAGGGATTTCTAAAATCATTCCTTCAGAATATTTTCCCTTGATTTCTGACTTATCTTGTACATTTTTCATCTTTTCAATACCTTTTGGTTTTTGGAATTTTATTGAAGAAACACCATCTAGAATTGTAAGGACTTTCTCTTTATGCTCCTTAATTCTCATTATTTCTAAAAATGGAACTTTAACAGTCATTTGTGACAATACTTGCCCCATATTAACAGGGGTGTATATTACATTAGAATAGTTTTGTTTTTCAAGACTAAGGTTACTATCCTCAACTTGAATGGTCAAAGTTGACTGTTCTTTCTTTGATTTCTTATTTTTCATTTTAGGAGGAGAACAAATTATTTATGGTGTTTCAAATTTTACCTCAGATACAATGTTTTGACCACTTGATTTCTTTACACTTTTAACTCTTGCCTTACTTACATTCTTAGCAGATCTTTCCTTCTTCTGTGTCTTCTTGGCATCTGATTTGTTTTCTTTGATAAAAATGCCAACTGGTTTTCTACCTGCATCACCAACTACTCTATCCCTCAAGTTATAATTACTTATTTCTTTAGTAACTAGATCAACAGTAATTCTTTCTCTTTCCTTATCAGAAGGTCTTCTCACCATTGTAAAATCCTCACTATTTTGAGCATTACATCATATATTAATAACCTTTTCTTCTTCACTATCAGACAAAAATTGTTGACGATATACTTCTACTCTACCTTGTGAACCATCCATATCATGGTTCTCAATTTTATTATCAGAATCTACATCAGAAACTGAATGAGAATAAGTCATAGCACAACCATTGTTATCACACAACTCACCTTCCTAATTTATTTGTTTCCCATTTACATATATATCCAGAGCAACATCACAAAAATTAGGATTATGTGGGGTGGTTTCACAAGCTTCACACCAATAATCATCATTGCACATATTGACAAGTTTTTTATGCAAAGGATCAGGAGTCTTATCATCAGGCTTGTCCTTTCTTTGTAGGACAATAGGTTTCCCATCTTGGTATTGGGTACCATATGGATGATTTTTCATCCTATTTTGGGGTTTATAACTGTTATGGGATGACCTACTATTATGTGGAGTTGTATAATATTTATATTTTGGTTCTTTTTTATTTCTTCTATTAAACCACCCATCATCCCTTTTACCCATTTTTCTTGACACTTTCCTATTAATTTCTATATTAACAACTATCTTATAAGCTTCAGTAATGCTTCTTGGATTCTTGTCTCAGAGAGAATATCCGATTTTAGAATCAAAAGAATTTAAATATGTAGAAAGACATACCTTTCAATCAAGCCTCATTTTATGAAAGAGCCTATGCATAGCTCTTTGTAATCTTGCATTGAATTCAACAACTTCCTCATTTGAATTTTTCTTTATATTGTTAAATTAATTCAACAAGAATCACTCATTTGTCTTATCACCATATTGATCCTTAAAGAAATCTATCAGTTCATTCATAGACCCCACAGAACCATGAGATAACCCTCTAAACCATTCCCTAACATCTTCAACTAGAGATTGGAATTTTTTTTTCATCAAGACATCTTCATGATTAATGTTAAGGTCATCCATGATATAATTTTTTTTTCTTAAATGTACCTCACAAGTAATAACATTATTTTCTGAAAATTTGGGAAGTCTATCCGCAATCTCATTTGAGACTACATTGGGATAACCGGGAATACCAATGAAAGAAAATTGCTTGTACCTTTCTGCATGAAGTGGTCTCCTTTGGAATCTATCATCATCTTGGAAGGTAGAAGCTTTGGCATTTGATGTTGTAGCATTTTCAACACCAGCATGAGAAAGTCCATAAGATTTCAAGAGGAAATCAATCTTCTTCTTCATCTCCAAAGTAGCAGCATATGCTTTTGCTTTCTCTAGAATTTTGGACATGGTTTCCTTCTCCCTTTTGGATCTCTCAAGGTCAATGTCCAATTTAGACATTCGATTTATTGGAACTTTGTGACTTTTGGGTTCATTTATTTCAATACTTGTCATCTTCTTCTTTCCTTTATCTTTCGAACCTTGATCATCAATATTTTGGTGAGTGACAGGTCCTTCTTCATCCTTCTTAGATCCTTGAGCATGACTTGTTTCTTGTCATTTTAACAGTTGTTTTCTTGATTTATCAGCCCTGATCTGAGCTTTCCTTTTCTTATTGGCCCTTTCTTTCTTCCTTTATTTTATGATGACCAATTGGTCTTTTGACAAGTTCCTCCTCTTCATCAAGCTCTTCAGAGGAAACTTCAAAATATAAGATAGTGGTATCAGTCCCCTCTTCCTCTCTTTCACTAGGAGAATTATAATCTTCATTTGTACCTAGTCCCACATATGTAGCCTCTTCATATTCAAATGCATTTCCTTCTTGGCTCCATTGGACTGGTCTTTCTCCTCTAATATCATCCTCTTTTCTTTCATTTTGAGGGGTACCTATGGTATCCCTTTCTCTTCTAGGCTGATTATACTTGTATGTAGTTGAGAAATCATTTCCCAACCTATCTTTAGGATGTCTCTTTGACTGAGACCTAGTCCTTCTGTAACTCATATTGGAAAGTGTGTGACAAAATGATTTTTCATGCTCAACACTACTGCAGAGATTAAAGTCGCCAACCAACACTTAGTTGGGATCACAACACTAACTGATATGAATATTTGCAAATAGGGAACTCTTTAAGATAAAATAAATGACAAAGGACCAAACTTGAGTAACTCTATGCCTCCAATGATCAACTTACAGGCTAGTTATGACAATTTACTACACTAATCCCCAGTAGAGTCACCATTTTGTTCATGCTTAAAACTATTACGCTATAAAAGCAACTAATATACCCTAAGAATAATATTAGGAATGGTTAATTACAAGTATGAGAGATCTTCAAGGTAACTAGACCAGCTATAGGACAAGACTCTCCTCTACTCTTTTGGCTCTGCAAAACCAAGGCGGGTGCACCTAATCCAAATTGGTATTTAACTCTTTTCAACTCCTTAGAACTTTGAGATTTTAACAATAGATAAATGGTGAGATAGTATGAAATGACAACCACTCATTCAGTGACTATTCCCTACCATGCAGGACCACAACCAACAAGCACAAAAATTAAAGGAATAAAAATGGTGTTTATGTTTTGATAGGGCAGAGTATAGCTAAACCTATTATGATATGTATCAAAATAGAACATACCAATTACTGATCAGTTCTTTATCCATTGGGCAATGATTCTAGTTCAGATACAGGACAGAGAAACAAACTATTATCAAGGACTCAAAACCATAAATATAGATAACTCCAGATCAAACAATTCTTAATAATCCTTATATAGAGAAACCCAAAGAGTCTATGTCTTATCCAAAGAAGATTTTAATTTGATCCTTGATCAAAATTATGGACTAAAACATATACATAAAGAAATCTTCTGTAGTGAACCAGAAGATTCAAAACTCAAGAGACAAGCAAGAAGGAGAGACTTGAATCAGAATTGTTGTATTATGTACAAAGAGACTAGTTTAAATTCCAAAATGTTTCAAATCATATACCACATCAATAAATGCAAAATACTTGAAGCTTTCTGCTTCTATGATAATACTCTCAAGATATACATTTGCTACACTCACTGGAAAACAGTAAAAGGGTTTATGCCTTATGCTACTTGCCCCAATGTTTTCCCATTTAATTCTACCAAATGATCTTGGAAGTCCATTTGTAAGCCAAGGACTCCAACAAGCTTCAAATTATTTAGGGTTAGGGATAGAACCTAATTTATACTTGACAAAAATAAATAATATATTTCAATAATAAGCAATTTTTGTGATCAACAAGTTGAGCTCAATCTTAAAATCTTCCTGTGTAATATGATTTGATTCAGCCGCCATTCATCCTTGGAGAAAAAACCTTGCAGAAGGAATACAAATGGAATGTCTTGTCTGCATTAAATACCCTGGTAAAGTCTTGGCTCTTCAGATCTACAAAATATCAAAAAGCTTAGCCTTTCAAGAATAAAATCTGAACTTGGCCTCTATAATTCTGGAAAAGACCAGTCATTAATGGGAAAGACCAGAGACAAGGATAAAAATTGATTAATAAACTATCCAGGGCCTAAAAATAACATTCTTTGTTCAAGTGCATTCAAATTTGCCCAACATTCATTTTTTAGCATTTGAAAAGTGTATGAGAAAAACCACAAAGATTAAATCCTGTCAATTAATGCTCTATAATAAGACATGATCCACCACTTAAAACCCCTAAGATAGATATTTAAATATTTGAAAAGTGATTAAACGGTCACAGGAAGTGCGGGCTTTGGTATCAACAATCAAGATCAAGACCTTTCTCTCTTTTAAAACTCAGTCATAGATCTCTTTTTAGGTTACCTGGGCTTTCTAATGACCTCCTTTGATAGGTGGCAGCTTTGCACAATGCATTGATCATTAGATATCAAGAAATTTTATTTTAAGGCTTCACACCAACCACAGGATCCTTTTGAACTTGCCTGAACTATACTTTACTCTTTGCGCAGAACAAGACCCACCTTAGACATGTGATGCAAGGGCGTAATGCCTTGATGAGTAGATCTCAATTACTTTCTCTTTGAGGCTTTATGTTGTTTGTCTAATCTTCTCAGAATTGACCGATCTTTACTTCATACCTTGGCACTGATCAGACCTCTGACCCACTAGGGCTACGTGGCCTAACAACGTAATGCCTTGCACATTAAAAACCTTCATCTTCATCTTCAAGCCATTATGCCTACCATCCAATCAAACATGCCTCTATACTTTATGTATTTAACTTGCACCTTAACTTATCAGTCATAATACTTCTTATCTCTAAATCACTAAATGGAACCTAAACAAACTTTTCTTAACCCAAGGTATATCAAGAGATTGTGCGACTATGTAATCTCTGAGTCATTGAACAAATCCTTTAACTCTAGTAACATTCTAAGATTAAGTGCACACCACAAGATCTTGATTCATTCGATGGACAACGCTGAATCTTGAGACTTTCCATGATATCATCAAACATTATGAGATTACACACACGCCATAAGATCTTTACTACATCAATGACTCAGATTTGATCTTGGCTGGCCCACTTTTAACTTTACTTGACTTGATCATAACCTTAGTTCATTTCAAGATTATGCAACTAAAGAGAATCTCCAAGTCACTAGAATTTTTCTTAACCATAGAGTTTATTCAAAGATTTCACACTATTCACACGATTAGATTAGGATCTACAATCCTCGCCAAGTGTTTGAATACTTATGTACTTTCTCATTTCTTTCTAAGATCACCAGCCATAAGATCAACATTACATGGACGGTTCATATTTGATCTTGGATAATCCATCTTGGCTTAACTTGACCCAGGATCTCATTTGGAGATTACATGACTAAAGGAAATAACATAACCTTGGCAAGTAACTTTAACTTGAGTCAAATCTCGAAAAAGAGACATCACTGAATAACTCAACCTGATCTAGCAAACCATGGGTTCATTATGATATTGTGCGATTGAAGATATCTCCAAGTCGCAAGATACTTTCCTTAACTTGAGTCACATCACGAGATCATGTGTAATCCCTTCAATCAAATCTCCATCAATGATTTGTGCTTAATCTTTGCATAAATTTGTACTTGAATATTTCATTGTGAGATCACACCAGCCACCAGATCTTTATCTGCATCAATGATTCTCGCCAAGTCTTGCAATATTTTGTACTTTATCAATTCTTCATGAGATTATACGCCAGCCGCATGATCAACACTTAAAAATAACCTGATCAATGATTCAGGTTTAATCTTGAGATCCTTAACTTAACCTTGATTCGATCTGGAGATTACGTGACTGAAGGAAATTCATAACCCTAGCCAGTTAACCTTAACTCGGGTAAAAAATCTAGATTTTGAGTCACTGAATAACTTAACTATCCTTAACTTAACCCTGAGTTCATCTAGAGATTACGTGACTGTGTGATCTCTAAGTCATGATAACATTTATTAATCTCAGAGTTTATTCCAAGACTTGGCGCAGACCACACAATGAGAACAAGTACCTAACAAGATCAACGACCTGCACTGAATCTCACAAAGAAAGAGCTGACTTGAACTTTATCTCATGACTTAACATGAACCACACAATTTAGAAAAGATCTATGGCCTGCATTGAATGTCCAAGAGAAATAGCATATTCTATTTCATTGAGAGAATAAGAGATAAAGAGTTGCGCTTAGCCATTGAAAGAAAATGAATATTCCATTTTGATTAAGCAACTACGAGATAAAGGCATTGCAATAAAGTGCACATGACTTACAAGGATTTTAAGTGGCTTGGAAGAGTAATACAAAATTAGAACATGTCATGTGTAGCTAGGGTTTGCAATATATTTCAAGGATTTTTTGCAAAAAGACTTAGGGTATTTATACCAGAGACCTAGAAAAATTGCAAAAATAGGAAAGAAGACATGAAACCTAGAAATTTTTTTCAAGTGCTAATAGAAGCATTCCCCCAGGGTGAAGACTTGAAAGAAAAATGCATTAGAGAGAAAAATTTGCACAAGACAAAAAGGTTAGTATATGAAATCCACAAAGCTAAGGGGTTAGAACACACAACAAATAAACTAAAAGTTTTGGGTCAAAAAAGTTAAACAAGACTTGATATAAATGGTTGTCTCAATACAATTTATTGTCCCCACAATACAAGAAACAACACATAGAGGAATTCTAACCAAAGAGAGAATAATTTTAGGATTGATTACTTCAAGGAAGAATGCACACAAAATATAGGGAAGAAACCAATGTCAAAGAGATAGTACATGGCTTAAACACTAGCTTGATCCATACCCAGGGGTCATGCAAATGTTCTTGATTAGTAGCACCAACCCCACTATGGAGGAAATGAATTACCAAAATAGATACTCAGTAGAACTAACTCCGCTATGGAAGATGGCTAATACCAAAGAGATTACATCGGTATGGGTAGAAAATAGTATTAATCTAGATAGCCACACAATAGGGTGATTTTGATTGTGCATTGATGTAAGTAGAAAAATCTAGATAGTTTCATGATGGGGCGACTTTAGACAGTGTGTCAACATGTGTAAATAAAGCTAGATAGGTATGTGATAGGGAAACTTTAGACAATGCATTGAAATGTGTAGAGAAATCTAGATATACATGTGATAGGGAAACCTAGATCACGCTGGTATGCATAACAAAGGATAGGCATACGACAATGTGATATTATATAAGATAATGAATTAGCTCCAACAAAATAAAATGAGATAGTGGATTGGCCCCCAAAAAGGCATACACAATAGATAGTGAATTAAACCCCAAAAATACAAATAAAATAAGATAGTGGATTGGCCCCCATAAAGGAAATCAAGATAAGTTAGTGGATCGACCCCCACAAAGGCATATAAGATAAGATAGGATAGTGGATCAGCCCCCAAAAAGGAAAATAAGACAAGATAAGGTTTAATTTTTAAAATAGACATGCATAAAGGATAGGATAGAGGTAAACCTCAATGTCATTTACAATGCATGGAAGAAGAAGAAAACATGTCAATAGATGAATGATTTATGACACTGGATTCATGAATTTGTTGTATATTATCTAACAAGGTCTTACATTCATTATTTGAATGACCAAGAACTTGATGATATGCACAAAAAAAATGTATCACTTCATCATTCCCATGGAGCTTCTTACATGTAGGAGGAGGAAGAGTAATCAAGTGGGCTTTGAGAAGCCTCAAAAAAATATGCTCTTGTTTAGATAAAGAATGAGTAGGAAGAAACTATTTCTCCTATAAAGGAAGGTTCATCTTCTCACAAGTAGAAGACATAGAAACTTCAAATAATAGAGGAGTAAATGAAGACAAAGGAGAAGCTTTGTACCCTACACCCATCATAGAATAATGTGGCTTTGGTTCAAAAGGGATCTTGACTCCTTGTTATATGTATCCAAGACCATTTCCTTTATACACATGCCTAGAAAGAATATTGAATCCTAGACCATAGAGTGATTGTAATTCCTCAAAATATGGAGGATCAATGTTAATGGCATGATCGATAGTGTTCATGTTATCCTATGATATAGAAGAATAATCATCTTGAATAACAAGTGCGAACAAGATCTTTGGAATGTCAAGGTGGACAAGGTTGATTTTATGCTTTCCAATAAGGGAGCCTATAAAATCCAAAGGACCCTGTTTATCACCAAGACATGCATTCAATTGAGAAGAAGGAAAGTTAGCACAATCATTAGGATTAGGGACTAATGACAATGTAAAAATGCTTGAGGATGATGAAATAATTGAATTTTTAAAAGTAGTAAAACTTGATGACTGATTAGCTTTAGCCTCGTAATAATAGTTGAGGGATGCAAGTTTGGTCTTTATTGTAACTAATTAATTATTATGAATAAATTTATAGCTTTATGCAAGGTAGATGGGACTAATCCCATAAAATGAATCGATGGTCTACCTAGAAAAAGATTATATTGTAAAGTGTCTTGTATTACATGTTTAAGAGTAGGTAAAGTAACATGTCCAAGCTGCAAAGGTATCATTATTGTACCTAGAGATTTTAGACCAACATTATCAAACCCATGAATTGATAGAGAAGAATTTTCAAGAGAAATTGGATCCATTTTGATTTCAGGTAAACCATCAATACTAAAAATATTGATTTATGAACTAAATAAAGACCACTTTTTTCACCTCCCATTTCCATTCCTATCAGACGTACATATAATACCAATTCCATTTATGAGAGGAACTATCATTAATGGATCATCATGATTTTTTTCTTTAGTGGATCAGAATTCATGTTGATGGAATGTAATGTTTTGAGTACTAGAGAATATACAATCCAATAAAGCATTTGCATCAAATGGTCTAGTATAAGATGACACAAGGATCTTCTGTAGAGCCTCTTGAAGCATACCATAATAAAGGGGAGAGTTTTGAAGGAGATCCCAGAGACATATCTTAGCTCAATAGGATTAGAATTGAATAGGGAGAAATATTGTGATTTATGATCAAATGAAAGAATTGGTTGAGAAGATGGAAGAGATGTTGGAATATTAACGCTTTATTTACCTCTAGTGGTGTGATAAGTGTGAGCTACTTTTTGATAACTAGTAGCTGTAAACTGTAGACATCAAAAAATGTCCTAATCCCTCTATTAGTTAAATTATCAATTTAATTAATTCACTTAGCCGTTTAAAATTAAATAAATTTTATTTATTTAATTTTAAGCCTTTTTCCTCTATTATTTAAATAAATATTATTATTTATTTAGATAATTTATTTACCCTTTTCTCTTTTAAATTAAATAAATTTTATTTATTTAATTTTGAGTCTTTTCCTCTATTTATTAAATAAACATATTTTGTTTATTTTGTAAATTCATTAATCCTTCTCTAGCCAATCATGTGCATTCACATGGATCAACTCCAAAATTATGAGCTTGTGACACTTGTCACTTGTCTCTTCATTTGGCTTTTAGTTCAAAAAGTCAACTCCTCTCT